>CM077822.1:15626816-16136942 GCA_039720395.1 Liquidambar formosana
ATACCTTAGGGAAGCCTTCCTTGCTGCTGTCTGGACTCCCTCTTGCTCTTGTGGATGTCTTCAATCAATGTTCTCCAAGGCTACAGCAAGTCCTCTAGCTCTCCTTCAAGTCTCTCTCTCTTATTCTCTCTCAAACACTCAAGTATTAATACATAAAGTGGCTCCTCTTGTGCTGAAACATAGGGGGTATTTATAGACTTCAATTAGGATTAACCAATGGCTAGGATTAAAACCCTAAAAATTAATCCAAGGGCTATTAGAGACCCCCTTAGGGCTTAAGTAACTCAGAAGTTACCAAAAATTAGAAGGAAACTCGTCCGAAAGAGTCCTTGTTCGTCAAAATAGGAAGAACTCCGCTTCAGCAAGGAATCATAGGGAAAATAGGAAAGTGGTCTCAGGTGACCACTAGGGCCTGGGCGGCTAGCCGCCCAGGCTTGGGTGGTCACCTGAGCCCACATCAGTTTTTTGCTTTTTTTGGACTCCTTTACTTTTTAGGAGTGTTTCAAGGGCCAAATGAACTCCGATTTTGATGAAACAAAAGCCAAAACGACCGTGTTTTGATGAGGAATACATTTTTGAACATTTCAGGGTGAAAACCACTAACCATGGGGGCATGGTTAGGTTTGACAAAGGCGGTTAACTGCTATGCTCTACCTTCGCTAAGCATAGGCATGCACATAGGATCAAACCAAATGCTTTCCATATCAAAATTGAACTTCATAAAACACTTTTGAGGATAAAATGATGACTAATGAAAGTCGATTTGAAAAGATTTGATTGGTAATTGTGAGTCAATTAGAGCTAACCCAAAGAAGGGTCAATTAACCAACTTGAACTACGTCGAGCCATTTTAATCCCGAGCCATTGATTCATCAAATTGAACCTAGAAATACCTCATATGTATCTATATGAACTCCAATTGACAACTTGGAGATCATTTCAAGGTCAAATGAAAAGTTTGGGACTTAAAAGACGATTATGCCCCTCAAGTCACAAAAGCTCTTATTATCCCTCAAGATCAACTCCGAATTGAACCAAAATTCATATCCATTGTCCTTGTGACTCTAGAAAACTAATGCAAGTGACTAGACTCAAAAACAAAACAAAAACATGCATGAAATGATGAGCCCTAGTAAGGTGGTGCAAAAATGGGGTGTGACACTCCCCCACCCCAGAATAAATAAAGAAATAAATAAATAAAACAAATAAACACGCCCACACACCCATATATTGTATGTGTGTATTTCTTCAAAACATGACTAGAGGCAAGTATAAAGTTATACAAATTGCAAAATATGAGCTGATAACAACTACGACATTAATACACACTACCTATTTTTCAAAGAGGATTTCACAGAGATGAGATTTGAAGTCCTCAATGAACTCAGCACATGTTTGCAGTAAATAAAAAACTAGTACGAATTAAAGAACAAGGTATATGTGTAGACACTCCATTTTCACCCTTATGAGTCCATGATAGCATTTGATAAGGTTTTAATGTGTTTTGTACCTTTTAAGCCTAGAAAGGCATTTTTGCTTTTCTAAGCTTTTTTTTTTTAAATTTTAATTTGTTATCACATGCATCTTTTTATTTCATTTTCACATTACATCAGTTGCATTTAGTTTTTGGATGCATTCTGAATATGTTGGTGTGTTTTGGTTCAAATCCGGAGACGTTTAGATGGCTAATAAAAACATTTGCGACTTGGAAGGAAATTTCGTCCTTTAGTTCATATCTTTTCCAACAGACCTGGAAAATCATCCCAAGACGTTCCATTGAGTTGATATTAATACAAAGAGTCCATTCATAGAGTTAATTTGAGGATTGAATGCCTTGAAATTGATTTGCTTCATTTCCACATAAAGTCTTTATTTTTTAGTCATGTTTGATTTCATTTTATGTTTTAGTTATTATATGATGTTTGCACAATTATTAGCATGATTTTAGATGTTTGAGTTTTCTATCCAGATTTAAATTTAGCTTGTTAGTTATGAATTGGATAGTTTTTTGTTAGTTTTGAGCATTATGATTGTCCTATAGCATAAATAGGGTGAGTATTTAATAGTTTGATGTTGAGGTTTCTTGGACCTTAAAATCGTTTGCTCATAACTTCTGAATAAGGCTTCGAACCCGCTTTGGGAACTTTGAAAACCTATTTTGACAATGGACTTAAGCTAGCAAAATCACAAAATTAGTAGACCTATAATATCGACTGTCGACTGAACACTATTTTAAGAGGCTTAATTGAGATTGAAATCTATCGAAGAACACTAGGTAACACCAGGTTTAAATTTAGTCAACTCAAATCCTGATTAAGTCGACTGAAAGTCTGAAACTATGTTTCTACCTTGTATAATTTGCTTCTGCTAAATTCAGTCGACCTAAAGGTGAATTTCAGTAGACTAAATTTGCCGATCTGACAATAACACCTAGTTTTTTAAATGGCTTTTTGGCGCATTTAGTGCTACATAATGGCCCATTTGTGCATTTAATGCCCTCCAAAGGTCATGTTTTTGAAAAGCCTATAAATATTTAGATTCAAACTCATTTATGATAAGGAAGCAAAAGCATTTATTGATCTTCATTAATTTGAGCCCTAGATACTTAAAGTCTTGAGCCTTAATTCTTCAATCATTAGAGAGTGAGCTTCATTGTAAATCTACCTCTGAAAACAAGTGTTTGGTTGTTATAAAACTTTATTAATTCATAAATTAAGAGTGATTAAGTCTTGGGTGAAACCCTTGTAAGACAAAAGGGGATTTTGTCTTAGGAAGAGTGGGATACTCTTGCAAAAGGTTTGATATTTCACCTGCAAGGAGTTCAATAGTGGATTGAGAATCCTCAAAGGGAAAATCTTAAGGTGAGGACGTCGCAAGCGAGAGTGCCGAACCTCGTTAAATAGTTGTGTTTGATCTCTTTATACTTGTTCATATCAATTTCAATGAAATAGAGAGGGAATGGAATGAGAGTGGGAATGAAATAAAATTGGGAATGGAATGGGAATGAACATTCCATCCCAATGTTTGATAAGGGGTAGGAATGGAATAAAAACAGCATAGGTGGGACCCATTTTTAATATTACTCATTAAAAGGAAAGAATAGCCATTCCTCTTGGTTTGGGAAGGAATGGCCATTCCCTCATTGGAGGGAATAAATCCCTACAAAGGAATAGCCATTCCATTTATTTGTGCAATCAAACATTCATTTTTTTTTGGAGAATGGAATAACCATTCCATTCCCTCCCTCATTCTCATAACAAACATAGCCTTAGGGTAGCGTTATTGCCACGGAGGCAGATGTTTCTTCCACGGATTTTATTATGGAGAGACCTTATTACCCTTTTTACTTAAGGAGAGAAAAGGGAGAGGAGAGAGAAAAGGTATAAACCACATAAGACGAGAGATAAAAACGAAGCAGCAAAAGGGGGACAAAATGAATCGGCACCATAGCATGGCCACTGCTAGTGGCCCTTAATCAGCAAATAGAGAGTGAAGATTGCTGCGAGCGGCTCCTCGATCAACAAATATAGAGAGAAGAGGAGAGAAGAAAAGGAAGGTGAGAGGGAATCGATGATGGAGGTTGCTGAAATGGGGGGTAGCTTAAAAAAATGGTGATAAGAGGTGGATTGAGAAAAATAAAAAGCACAGAACATAAAGAAAAGGGAGAAGAGAGAGAAAACAAGTTTCAAGACCAGCACCCACCTTCTTTGTTTCATTTCTTGCATTCCTGTTTAATTTACCTGCTTCAAGAGATGGGAATATGGGACAAACGGCGAAAAAGGATGCAATAACCTAACATAGAATGCCTAATGTCCCATCACGAAATTTATCGGCAATGGAGCAGGCCATGAATCTCATACATCAGCAGTTTTTAAAGTAAATAACGGACCACCCAATGTTTAGAGGATTGCCCTTCTTGCTCATAAAAAAGATCCTCAAACCTGTTGCAGTTTTGCATCTTAAATTTTAGACGGAACAGCAGAGTAGTTATTCTAGCGATGCACATGCCAGTAAATGTTTGGCGATGAGTTCAAAAACATGTTGTTTTCGATCTCTTTCTTCTCTCTCTCTCTCTTCGAACAAGTAGCTAGCGGCGATCAGGGCTGTAGTGCCGAACCCCTTTCTCTCTCCTCCCTTCTCCTAACTCTTCTCTCTTCTGAGATTTTCTCTCCCTTTCCTTTTCTGTCTGTCCTCTCTCTTCTTTCTAAGAGGTAATTTGGTCCACCCACAACAAAGAGCGGTGGAAGCAACATTTATCTCTGGCAATGACACCACCCTAAAATTAAAATGTTAAATGGAGTGCAATTGTTTAAAATATGCCCAAAGCCCATTAGATCTAGAAAAGATGGACCTCCATGTATAGCCTAAGACTCTCCAAAATATTATTTTCCAAAGTTAACCGAACTGACAAGGGTAATTTAAGCAATTTTGAGATCACTACTTCTTAGCTCTATAAATACTTAAGGGAGGAGGACAAATAAAATCTTCCAACACAAAAAAGATGGGAAGACTTTAAAACTATGAGGAAGAGAATTTTCCTCTCTTGCCCAAAGCAACATTGATTCCTCACAACCAAGTACACGCAAAGCCTATAGTGAAGAAACAAGTTCTTGGCATCCCCTCGTACAAGAAATTAATGTCAGTTGGCTCTTGTCTTCAACAAGTTAACCCTGAATCAGAAGTTGCTCACGTGCACGACTTAAACCAAAAGAGTATAGTCCCATTTTATTTTCAAATAAAATTATATTTCATACACCATCTCTTGTGTTAATTCAAATACATGAAACTTGTTGCTACTTATTTGTTAAAAAATATACCTCTAGCTAATTTGAGTTCTCATTCATGCATCATTTTCCATCAAGATAAACTAATGTCATAAAGCAAACAGTTGCCAAAAATAAAGTGCATATCTTAAAATTTCTGAAACATGCATTGGTAAGAATCAGTAACTAAGAAAAAGAGACATAATCACCAAGGAAAGAAATAAACTTCAATGTAAAAGAATTTTTATAAACTCACTGTAAATCGCTCCAGACCGCGCTTTTTGGATGCTAGAAAATCCGACCTCAAACAAACCATGTATACGCATTCCTTGTATATCTCATTGCATACCCAGAATAAGTACACATATGACGTCACTATATGTGCCCAGAACCTGTAAGGATTTTTCTTGGTAAAAGTATGAACAAAAATTATTGTCCAAATTGGACTTGCAATACAAACTTACGCATATGTAGTCAATCGCTGGGTATAAGGGTTGCATGTATGTTTTTTCCTTGTCATGTAAGTTCTTTTTTATATAGTGGATTGTTTGGGTGTTGGGCCGTGGCTTTTACCCCTGTTGGGGTTTTCCACATAAATTTTGTGTTCTTTCATTTTTCTTTTTGCTCTCCATTATTTATTGTGTTTTGTGTGTGGAAGCAGACTGAATATATATTGCTATTGGAGTTTGTGAAGGAGGTGGATATTGAGAGTCTTAATTGTTTTCTTCTAAGAGTCCTAAGCAAAGCACCAATGGGTTTTTGACGCAAAGGTTTTTCACTGAGGCATGGTGACACCATGCTACTAAATTATGCAAAAATGATTATGATTTGCATTTAGTACCTCAAACACAAAGAAGTATTTATTTATAATTAAGGAACATATAACATTAAATGAAAATAAAGAGAGAAAGAGAGAGAATCATTGCAAATTTTTACACAAACAACAACAGCTACCCTATCTAAAATGAGAGAAAAAACCACATGGAACAAACTGACAATAAGGCCATGTTTGTTTGGTTGGAATGGAATGGGTGAGAATGGAATCTGATTCCATGCTCAAAATAGCCTGGAATGAAAATGAAATTAAAATAAACATTACGGAATAAATATCATTATAATTCACTACTATTATTTGATTCCATTCCCATTCAATTATCTTATCCAAACATGTTGTTCGGAATGAATTGGAATGAGATTCCATTCCATCCATTCCATTCCAATCAAACAAACATGGCATAAAAGTAATATTATCTAACCTTTTCGAACCAAAAGGAATGTTGGATATTGAGAGGTTGTCAATATCGCTTGTTGTAAAATCCTTACTATCCGCAAATGGTTCCGCTGTCCAGTTGATCGGCACCAAAACCAAGTTGCCGACTATAGCTAGAGAGCCGAATATCTTCAAGCTGCATTAATTTGAATCTCTTTCAATTAGATCACTATCTAATATAATTTTTTTTTTTTTTTTTGGGGGCGGGGGGGGGGGAGAGAGAGAGAGAGAGAGAGAGAGAGAAAGGAAAACACTACTTGCACATTTTAAAAAGCCTCCCAAACTTGTCAGGTGAAAGAGTGAAGAGTATGAGAGGTTTCAAAAAAAAAACATAAAATAGTGCACTTATGTATTAAATAGTTTATTTTTTTACCAAAAATATATATAAAAAAATAAAAATGAAAATAAAAATCCATTTTATTATATACAATAATCCTAATACCTACACATATTTCAATAAATAAAAATGGGGAAAAATATATATTTTTTCCTTTTTAAGGAAGCACAATTTGGTAGGGAAAAATGAAAATAGTTTAAAAGTAAACTGTTGCTTCACTATTTTAGGTAAATG
This sequence comes from Liquidambar formosana, assembly GCA_039720395.1. Lineage (NCBI taxonomy): Eukaryota > Viridiplantae > Streptophyta > Magnoliopsida > Saxifragales > Altingiaceae > Liquidambar > Liquidambar formosana. The sequence goes on from CM077822.1 coordinate 15,633,421, forward strand.
TGTGGACTTTCTTGCAAAGGTGGGTCATTAAAATTGATTGTAATTTTCAGATTTTAGACTCGCCCCAAACAGAGCTTTGTAAAGTATATTACTTTCGGACCTGGTGGGAGTTACTACTCCCAAGCATTAAGGTTTATTTAGCCCTTTAAAAATTAATAATAATATATAAATAAATAAACACAATTAAAATAAATAAATAAAAACAAGAGAAAATAAAACAGCACCGAACTTACCCTAGGAGTTAAAGTCGAATATGTGCAACAGAGTCCAAGCCCACACGCTTAATTACCTCATTTTCAGACATTCTCAACGCATCAGGCAACAAATTAATTTGAAAACCTTATGTTCCTTATTCCCTCCAACGGCAATTTTGGATGGTCCAGATAACGATAAACTGGCCGAAGCCGTAATATTGCAAAGGCAAAAATCATGGAAACTGCCACGAATGTATGGAAACTGGAAGTTAAAAAGACCACTTGAAAGCCACCCATCGACTTATTTTAAGCTTATTGATCTCCTACAATGAAAACGGAAAGAAGTTAGGGAGACATTACCCTAACGCAGCTATCAAAGCAATAAAGTAAAGCTTTTTTTTTTTTTTTCCAATGACAATTGACGAGGAAAACCTTTGGGCAAACCCCAGATCCATATAAGCAAAGTTCATTAGTAGAACTTTTGATAAACTAGTTACGACACAAATGCCTTGCATGGAAACACTTTCACATTTTAAAAAAAAAAAAAAAAATTATAACAACTCATTTTACATATACTCATTATTGTGACTTCATTTATTACAAGCATTTTTTTTTATTAGATATGTAATTAATTAAAGTCTTCTTATTCTAAACAAATAAAAATTAAGTTACACACTTATACCTACATTTAATGTAGCTGATAATTAACAATTACAATGAATTTTATAAAGCTTAAGGCCACTTAAAAGTTTTTAATGTAAATTTTATAACACAAACAAGCGAATTTTCGAATTACGTTTAAAAGGAATTATAACTTTTTTATTCACAAAATTCAAAATTATAGACAATACTTGAATGTTATGAGTTTTAAAAAATTTTAAATACTTCATCTAGATTTAAATATTTTTATTATTCTTTTTATTTACAATTTATACATTTTATAGATAATAAAATTAAATAAAAAGACATATTTCCATCACATTGACAAGTTATTCTTTATATGAAAACTTAATATAGTTGAAGATGTAAAATATCAAATTTGTAATCTTTGTCAGAGTATGTGTAATGCATGTTAAATCAAAATTAAGTTTTTTTATCAGCTATTAGAACAAGATTACTTAATCAGAATCCTATTAGATTTTTCTAATTCATCATAAATAAAAGTATTTTATATCTATATGCACTACAAAAAAAAAAGGGGGGGGGGGGCGGAGGACATATTTAGTATCCTATAATAGATATTAATTCCCAAAAAGTATAGTGATCAGAAATAAATTCAATTAATATATCATTAACTTTGAATTTTTATTTGTTATCTTATATTTTACAAAAAATTAATTAATATTATCTGTATTAATTAGTCTAAATCTAGTTTACCTGTTTATTTTTTAAAAACAAATAATTTTTTTCTTATTTTATTTCAAGTTTGGTTAAAATTAATGAAAATTTTTATCCATTTAGCCTAATATATTGTGAACAATACAATTAGGATACAATACAGTACATAAAGTGGATAAATTTTTGTTAAAAGCAAACGGATAATAAAATCATAGAAATACAATACAAAATCAATTTTTATAGTTTACATTATTTTTATTTTAGAAACTCAAACAAAACTTTAATTTAAATTTTTCACGAATCTTTTTCTTATAAATAAGATATATAGGAAGCTTTTTATTGTGATCGATGTACTCTTAGTAAATTGTTATAATTTTTCTTTATAATCATGTGAATGTTAAAATTTTTTGTACATAATTGTATAATCCTAATCCCCAGAAGATAGATTAATGAAATTTTGAGAAATAGTATTTCAAAATCCAAAGTACATACAAAATACGTCAGACACATGCCAACTATAGATTACACCCTCTCCAATACCATATGTGAAGCTCCCATCCTCGAAAAAGCACACCCTATCAAACACAGCAGAAAATTTGCTTGTTGATCAAAATAAATAAATAAATAAATAAACAAACCTGTATCATATGAATGTCATGAAACACATGCATTTACCTATCATACCCACTTTCGCTCATGAAATCAATTAACCATTGAATGAAAGCACAGAATCAATAAATGAAATCAAAACTGCATAACCAAACACAGACATTTTATGATAAAAAATTGAAAAATGGCTATCATATGTAGCCAGATAAAAACTGTTAAAAGGGTACCTACTTTGTTCAGGATCTGGATATGGTTTTGTTTTCCAAAGGTTGCATTTGGAATTCTGATTTTAGAATTAAAGTTTGGATTTGGGTTTTGCTTGTGAGGTATGGATTCAGAGAGAGAGAGAGAGAAAGAGAGAGAGAGAGAGAAAGGGGGGGTGGGTGTGGTGGAAAGAAAGCCGTTGCAATTTCAATCGGGGGGCATTGGAGTGCGACATCCGTCAGAATAACGTGGCATCAACACCGGAAAGAAAGCTGAGAGAATTTGAATCAGTTGTAAATGAATAAAAATTTGGTAAATTACACTTAAGAATCTAGAGGTTGGAATAGGTTTCATTTAAGAGTCCAAATTTTAATTTCATCAATTAGTTACCCAATATTAACATTGACCAAAAATCAAAAACCACGCGTACTAGCATCCCTAAAATGACTTTAATGCCCCAGAAAAAAATGACATCATTTGCATTAAAGGTTATTTGGGCAACAACCTCAGCCATGCTCTCAAACCCAAGCTCAACGCTGCTACTTAAGTTCTCCTTGCATCTTGATCGTTCCGGCGTGATCGCCGATGAAGAGGAGATGTTGAAGCCTGTGATGGAGACATTGTCGACAGATTCGAAGGGATTCCTGCAACACGTAAGAGATTTTTGAAGGCATTTGTGCCAATTTGTGTATTTTCAAAGCTCTGAGGGTTTGTCTCTTCTTGGTGGCCGGCGAATTCACCGAAGAAGACGAACCCCTCATATTTGATTTTTTTTTAATTATTATTTTTTAGATGGGTTGCTTGAACATGAATTTTCAATGAATTCAAAGTGTCCACTATTAAGGTTTTGAGGAAGTGAAGATGGGTTGAACCCCCCCCCCCCCAAAAAAAAAAAAGGGGGGGGCGTGGGGGATGGAGAATGTCAGAATGATGGAGTAGCTGGGCGTGGTTGAATATGGCTACTGTGGACTGTGGAGGGTTTGGTTTTGGGTTTTTACAAAAAAAACTAGAGGTTGTGGTCAGGGCGGCCTTGAGGTCGAGGTCAGGCTACTCAGGCAACTGCCTAAGGCCCCAAAATTTTAACAAAATATAAGGGTCCCAACTTAGTTGTTACCTTTGTAATAAGTCAAAAAATAAATAATTTAATAACTAGATGAGAAAAGACCCTAATCTAAGTTTAAGGGCCCCAAATAATTCTAAGTTTCTAACCCAATTCCATGTACAATAAGCTAAATGGCCAAATAATTTACTCAACTCAAGCCCAAAACCCAAAAAAAAAAAAAAGAAACATTTAACCCTAAATCAGATCAGATCTAATGCCTTTGTCAGTTTACTCGAGCCTCTAAACTCCAACCTCCTCTTCTCTTCCTCTCTTAGTGCTCTCAACCTCTCACAGCTTCCATCCTAATCAGATCAGATCAAATCATAATTCTATTTGAAATATTAAAAGTATTTGATTACCTCTTGGACAAAACGTTAGGTACACCAAACGTCCAAGCCATTTTCTCTTTAATTAATTAATTTCTTTACTTTTTCTTTCCTATATATATATAATATAATTAATATATACACATAAGGGGTACTCTGATATTATTGGGGGAGATTTATTTTTAGAATTAAACTTCTTGAAAGAAGTTTTACCAATAGATCTAAAAAGGCCAATTGAAGTACTGAATTATTTGAAAGAAATGGACAGTTGTTTCCCAAATGCTTGGATTGCTTATAGAATATTGTTGATCATATCAGTTACAGTTGCATTTGTAAAAATAAGTTTTTCAAAGTTAAAGTTGATCAAATCTTACCTTTGTTCCACTATGTCACAGGAAAGATTGACCAAATTAGCTATATTATTCATTGAACATGATGTGGTTAAAAAGCGTGATTATGATAATTTAATAAGTGATTTTACAGCTAAAAATGCAAAAAGAGTAATATTTAAGTGATACTTTGCTATAGTTGGTTCATTTATTTTTGGTATTATAACTTAAAAATTTTTTTTTCTTCTTCTTGTATATGTGATTTTTTCTAAATTATAAAGGAAGAAGATCAGATTTTATTTATTTATAGTTCTTAAAAAGATTTATTTTTTATTTTAATTTATATAAGCAAATTTTAGTACTCACATATTTAGGCAAATTTTGTGGGTATTAGGGAAAAAAAATTATTGTGTATAAATTTTGTTGTGGGTATGAATATGTATAAAAAGCCCCATTTTAGGAGTTCGCCTAGGGCCCCAAAAAACTCAAGACTGACCCTGGTTGTGGTGTTGACTTCGTGGGTTTTGAGTTACATTTAGAGCCAGCCATGGTCGGCTACTCTTTCTCTTCCCCTTTTTCCTCCTAGGTGCATATACTCATAGCATAAGAAAGGATTTGAATGTATGGGTGAGGATATACAGTGGAGAGAGAAAGAGGGAGAGGGAGACGTTTAAGGGAGATGCTGATGAATGAATGAGGGAGATGCTGAATGAGTGTTTGTGAGATGAAGGGTGTTCTTGTCCTTTAAATTATACAAGGGAAAAAGTGGAGTGCGATAAGTCCCCTGAGGACGAGAGAGAGAGAGAGAGAGAAGAAGAGATTTAGATCTGGTGAAAGTAAAGATAACATAAAGGCTGATATGTGTAAAATTGGGTTTTCATACCCATCAAAAGGGCAAACCAGGGATAATATAATTTCAATATAGTCACATGTATGGCATATGCAAAATTAGAGGCAAAACCGTTTGGTCAACAAATGGTTTTTGACAGTGGACCCCAAATTGAAACCCAACTAATAATTTGGGACCCTTAAGTGAAACCTACTCAAAACTCTAGATGCTTAAGTGTAATTTACGCATAAAAATATAAAAGGCCATGAGGATCAAGTCAACCAAAGAAATTTAGTCTCTACAATCCTAGCTACAGCCTACAAGTGTCCATTTAAATGATAAAATTATCTTTTGATGACCACTTCCTAACTTAATTCCAAACAAAAGAAGTTGGTAGTCATTTTGAAGCATGTATACTATAACCGTTGTGTCTTGACCCACGTGGCATAGAAGTATGCTAACTAGCCACAAATGACTACCACGGAGAGGAGTCACCACCCAATTTTCACTTCAAGAAACAATTGACTCATAACAAAGTCTACCTTGTCATAATCAGAGATTTTTATCCATGCTTAGAACTAAGATACATTGTAGTGCATCCAACAATGCCCAACCAAAGTCGGCCTGCCCCCACACATTTTTTTTGGATTTAATTAATTAGGACTTAAATCGGATTTAACTCAATTCATGCAAATATATGATTTAACACATGAAAGCACACAATGATGGCAAGTAAATAAATCCAAATAAAATCAGAAAATATATGTATATACACGAAAGACAAAAGTATCAAAATGTCATATCGTACCTACATTGCCTACAAAACAAGGATTAGTCTACCTTAAATATGTAAATCACGTGCATGCATCAAACTTGTATGTACTTCACCTAATTGTAGAATTCAAGAAATGTAGATTTACCTCAATTCAACAACCAATGTAGCGACTATGTATGTTTGTGACTGATAACATGGCAAATATATATGCTATGAAGGTATGTGACATTGTGGAAAGCGTAATAAATATAAAAAAAATTAAAGACACCACCTTCTACTTAGAAAATACTCAAATCCATGCGCGAAAGTGTAATAACTCAAATCCAAGAGCAAAAAAAGGTAAAACTCAGGAAATAAATTCTTTATTAATGAAGAGTTTAATTAGTTGGCCAAGTGGCTTACAACCTCATTTATAAAAAACCTAATTATTGCAAACTAAGGAAACTAAAAAATAACAAAATAAGGAATTGTCAAAAATCTACAAAAGTGACAAAATCCCGTTTTGGCCTTTGTAGCCTTTTTAAAGGCTTCATAAAACCCCTAAAACACTTGGAAACCTTTTAAAATTGACCCTGATTAATATTGTTTTTATTGACTTTGTAGCATTTTATTATTATAGGTTACAATATTAATTAGGGTCAATTTTAAAAGGTTTCCAAGTGTTTTAGGGATTTTATGAAGCCTTTAAAAAAGTTGCAAAAATGATTTGACCCTAAATAGAAACAAAAATGACAAAATTAATAGTAAAAAATATCATACAGTTGTGATTTGCTCGGGTTCTTTGTCCTACATCATATTCCCTCACTTGGAAGAAACTTGTTCTCGATTTTGGCATTCGGTATTAGAGTCTTCCATTCCATCGAATGAGATATTTCAAATATATTTGCTGCTTTAAATATTTTCCAAATCTGCTATCTGCAATCAACTCGAGATTTTCCATACAGTTGTGATTTGCCTGGGTCTTCAATTCGTTGACAAGATCCACTAAATATGGATTGAAAATTATATTGAATTTTCCATGCCTAGGAAATTAGTTGGTTGTGATTGACCATTTAATGGAAAACTTGTCAACAAATCAATCACTTTTGCTTTGTGCTTTTCAATTTCTTCAACATTGACAACTTTGGCTACTGGATTCAGACAACAAACTTGATGTTGAATAGTGGCTCTAATATTTTCATGAACTTCTTTCGAACCTTCTTTATGATGTCACACAAACTCATTTTCAAAATAAAAATCATCTTCCAAAATTGAGGTTGCACCATCTTCAATTTTAGATTCATCAACACAAGTCTCATGATGTTCCTTAACAAAATTTTTAATAAATATTGGACTTGTTAAACTCGATAATTTCTTTGAATTTGTTAATTGATAGCAGCTAATGTTTCATTAGCTTCACACAAACAAACAGCTACGATATCTTCTATAGATCAAAATTTTTTTCCAAAATTTATTCTGATTATTCACATAGGCTAACTACCAAGGCAGAAACTTTGGATTGCAATCACAAACAGGTTCAACCCATACACTATTGTTTTTGCGACCTATATTATTTTCTAGACTCAAATTATCATTGCGTTCAACCGAGCAAGGGTTGCTTGCATCTCTCACAACGTTTGTTGGGTCTCACATTGAAAAGTTCTTAATTTAGCTCCTATAATTACTTCTTTCTCATGATCACCGTTGTCAAGGACTTCGCTACTGATTTATACATTCACCATTTGACTAGGATATAGCCTGCTTTGATACCAACTAACACAGCGGAAAGCGTAATTGTAGACACCCCATTTTCATCCCTAGGGAATTCATAAAATCATTTCATGAGTTTCTGAAACATTTAGAAATCCCTAAGCTTTTAAGGACACTTTTGCCCTTTCAAACTTATGTGAATAGTTCATTATTAAATGCATCTTTTTGTTTCATTTTTGCATTCTATCATTTGCATTTAGTTTCTAGGTTCATCTAGGACATATTGGTGTAATTTGGTTCAATTCAGATAGGTTTGGATGCTTAATTAAAACACTTGCGACTTGAAGACCAATTTCGTCTTGTAACTTGTATCTTTTCCAATTGACCTCAAAACTCATCTCGGAACTGTTCCATTGTCTTTATGTTGATGAAAAAAGTCTATTTATAGAGTTAGTTCAAGGATTGAATGGCTTTGGAATCAATTTACTACTTTTTTCACATTTGGTTAATTGACCCTTTTTAGGTTAAACTACCTTGTTAAACCCAGTCACCTAACCAAGGTTGGAGATTTTTAGTCCAAGAATATTCTATATTTGTTCCTCATTGAATCACGAAAATTTTGGATTTTGAATCACTCGACTTAGTTTTGGCCATTTTAAGCAAGAAGACCCAAAATAGGAAGTAACGAAAGCCACCAAACCCGATCTCTTGGGTGACCAATTGGCCCAACCGATCCAACTGGTTCACCCAACCAATCCAACCAGTTGGCCCAACTGATCAACTGAGCTCCCACATTTTGTTTCGCCATGTTGCCATTTTTGCACCGCTTAACCTTCTAAATTGATTTTTCTTGCTCCAAAACTATTTCCAACATTGTTTTTAGGTAAATTTGAGTTACTTAAGGCCCAAGTGAATTAAAAACAGCCTTAGATTAAATTTATGATAAAGTAATCTTAGTCATTAGATCCTAGGTTTGGTTCCCTATAAATTGAGACCCTCTTTTTAGCAAAAAACACTTACACACCCCCTATATTCACTAATGAGAGAAGGAGCATGAATTTGCACACACTAATACACCTTGAGAGAGTTATTCTATCATACTTTTGAAAGAGAACAAGAAGAACATCAAATCAAAGAAAAAGGAAGCATTCAACAAAGGCCTTCTTCGTTAGTAAGCCTTTTTCTCTCTCTCTTCTCTTAAGTTTTATTCTCTACGTATTTAGGATTATTATTTAGCTTGATTATCATGTTTATTTGACACTGTTGAGTTTATATGATGAATATTATGTGGATAGCATGATAGTTTGATAGGTTTTTCTATATTGCATGCTTAAATAGTCATTTTCTTTCTCTAAAATAGGGTTATTTTACATAGAATATTAGTTGAAGTCCTAGGGTGATTTTTTTTTATATTTTGAGTTGTTATATAATGTTTTCATAGGTTTAGCTTATATTTTGCATGTTTTTTATATTTTCATGTATGATAGGTAGTTTATCGAATGTAGGAACATGATAGGGTTTTGCATTCCTTTTATTTTTGCTCTATACATGATTATTAAGATGTTTTAGGGTTGTTTAGTATTCTGTCCAGATTTAATTTAAGTCTTTTAATGATGATTTGAGCATGATTATGGTAAGTTTTGTATTTGTTTGTTCCTTTCTCCTTTTTGAGCTATTTACTTTGTAATGGATTATGATAAGTTAGATTCGAGTTCCGTTCCACTTTAAAAGTGTTTCAAAAAAAAAAGGAGTCGCCACCTCATTTTTAGGGTACGAGGAAACCACTAAAATATTTGTTTTATGAAAACAATTTTGACTCCATTTATTGGAAAATAGGCAAGTCTTGAACCAAAAACAAAGGATTCGGGGGCAAGGTTACGAAATGGAAAGGTTCCATGCCACGGCCCGTAAGCACCCATTTTGCCCAATAAATTGGTCTCATTTATTGATTGGGCTTGACTAATTTCAACCATGCATAATACCTAGGAATTATGAAAATTAAAAGATAAAAACTAAGTTAAGTTGGACTTAAGCTCAAATGAGTAGCCTACGTACTTCTTACGAAGATCAAAGTCCACGTAGTTCAAACAAATAAGTTGGGGGAGAGTGTAATACCCCGAATATTTATTGATTTAATTTTGGTGGAATTGTACACATGATGATAATTTAATTTTATATTAAGAATGAAGATAAGGTTAATTGAATATTGGGAGACATTGCATTAAATTGTTTTGGATGGAAAAGATGATTAAATTGTGAGAGAGAGAGAAAGAGAGAGAGAGAGAGATATGTATATGGATGGAGAAAAGAAAAGACAAAAGAAGAAAGAAGAGAAGAAAAGTCAAAAGAAGATAATAAAGAAAGAAGAAAAAGTGGCATGAGAAGAGAAGAAAAGAAGGAAAAAAGATGCAGGGATTAGGTGTGGGACAAAAGAAAAAAAAAAGAGAAGAATTGGGAGGGGCCGGATTTGGGAGAGATGTGCGTGAGAAGAGAAGAAAGAAAAGAAGAAGAAATAAATGAAGAGAGAGAAAAGGAGAAAGGGACGGGAGGAAAGAAGGGAGAAAGAGAGAATGAAATAAAGAAATAAATAGGAATAAGAAGAGAAGGAGAAAGAAGAAGGAGCAGATCGAGACGAAGCCGAGAGAGGCTCTCAGAGGGGGGACGGATATTTACAGGAGCTGGGAGCTCCAATCCCATGTCTACTAGTATGGTTAATCATTTTATTCACTCATTTTTGAGGTGGGGGGTTTAATTCTTGTACAGTGAATGATGATTATTTTGAAGCATATGTTAATATTTGATTTATGCAAGGTGATAATATTTGATGGTGATATTATTTGATGTCATGGATTATGATGGTTGATTTTATTGAGGCCAATATATTTGGGAATTGAATTATTATTGATAATGGATTATATTTGAGGTTTATGATTTGGAGTTCGTATTATTTGATTTATATATTATTTTGAATATATAAATATTTGCATGTGATATTTGAAACATTATTTATTATATAGGAATTGGATTTCCTACTGGACTGTTGTTTGCTCACCCCAATATATTTTTAAGTGATCATTATTGGAGGCATGTAATAGAATTGGGGTCAAGATTTGGAGAGACTATTGTGTACATTTATTTTTATTTAAAGCTGATGTAATTTTATACATTTGGTTGGCTAATGTCTATTGATGATGAGTTTTGAGTTAACCATTGCTACCCGCGTCTGTGCAATACTCTGCATTTTCAAATGGAATGTATTTTTGAAAAGGTTTATTTGTACGGAGCTCATAAAAATTGTACATGTTTTATGTATATAAATTTTGGGGCGTTACAGACAGTTTCACTCCTCATAGGACACCAACCCTACACCTGAAAACAACGGTTGCGATCCCAAGGCTTGAAGAGGATAGCTAATCAACATATCCATTGGGATTCACCCAAACCTGAGGGTAACGTCTCTTTGGGAGGCTAATTGTTCTATTGTTTTGGGTCCTAATTTTGTTCTAGGTTTTGTGTTGTTGTTTGTGTTCTTGCAGTTGTTTTCTCTTTTTTCGTAGTTGTTTCTTTGAATGCTTACATGGTTGAAAAATGCTAGAACAATCTACAAGAAAGCAGCCAATATTTTGGGTATATAGTGAACCATAATTACATTTTATTTTTATTTTTTTTAAATGCAAATCAACAATTCAACATAGCTCTTCACCCACAGTTACACCATAATTTTCAAATTCAAGTGGCATAGGAAGAAGGTACACTCAATGTTCAAAAAGGAGGCCAACCTTTGCGGCTGAGCCTAACCCATGGTTAGCATACTTCAAAAGGAAGAAAGAAGAAGAAGAGAAAATTGAAAGAAAAAGGAAATGAAAATGGGTAAAAATATCCTTTGCTATGCTCCCCCGTGACCGCTGCCGTTTTGCTAAGAAGTCTGCTTTATCAAGTCTAGCATGATCATATATTCACTGTCCACATAAAACTATACAACCAAATTGACTCGATTTCTATTGCAAATTGAAAAGCCTTCATGAAGATGAAAATAATAGGCAATCAAGCAGTCAAAATGTGACCTGTCAAATCAAGAGCTAGCAAATTGGGAGAGAGCAATTGTTTGACAGATAACTACTTAACATTGTAAAGAAAGAGTCAATAAAGCTAGCCTACATAGACTCACCAAATAAATGTGGAACCCTTAAGTCTCCTTAACATTGCAGATCCCTCTAATAAGCTCAAATTAATTAGCATGTTAAACTGCTTATATCGACATTACAAACCCAATCTGTTCACTTCTCCTCTCCCCACCCTAACACTCCAAATCAAATACTATAAGACCTGCCAAAATGCTTCCTCAACCTAAGGTCCTTGAAATGCAAAACAATATAAGTTATTATTAGTAGAGAAGAATTATTTCAAAGTTTAGACAGAAAGTTATTGAAATTATAAAACAACACATTTGGCACATTATATTCTTATGTAAAGTGAGAATTATTTTATTACAACTTTACATCAAGGATAATCAATTTGCCCTTGAAAATTGAATGGCCCCTTATAAAGTCTAGAAGACAATTATCTCCACCTAACTAGCAACAAGGTGATTAAGAATACATTGATAACGTGAAAAAAAAAAAAAAAAAAAAAAAAAAAAAAAAAAAAAATGGAAAAAAAAAGGGCACCCATAAGAAACATATAATTTAAGAAGAGATTCCTTGGCTTATCCCCAGGGCCTAGGCAAAATGTTTTAATATGCATATATTCTTCAGTTGGTAAGCTGGATAGGATTTCTTTAAAACATCATAGTATTGTCACCTAATGTTGGTGGGGTACCAGTGTCATGTTCTAGCGTACCAATGCCATGTTGTAGGGTCCTTGTCCTGGAGCTTAACTAAGTTAGCTTTAGCTTCTCAAGCAAACACAAAATTAAATAATTACTCTGCATCAAACTACAAAAGAGCTGCAACATACCAAAGAATATATATTATTTCCATTAAATTGAATCCCTTGAACCGCTACTTACAATTTTGTAGCAAAGGGTCACTTGGTGAGTTTTGATCTACCTCTCTCTCATCTGAGACGCTGGAAGAGAAACGAGAGAATGGAGGTAGGCGAGGAGATTGAGTGACAAAAAGAGGGAGAGGAGAGAAAATTTTTGCGGGAGAAATGGGGGAGGAAAGGGGGGAAAGCAAACGAAAGAAAAGGAAAGGTAAAGCCCCACCAAAAAAAAAAAACGGCAAAAGGAGTAAAATTTCGTTGGCTGAAAGAGGCAAAATGCCTGCTAAAATTTTCATAGGTTTTAACGTGTATAATACATCGTAAATACACTAATCTCGGGCATCATTTACGACACACAAACAACGTTGTAAAAACTAAGTGAAATCCTGGTTCCTTTTTTTACATGTAAAGTACGTCATGATAGATATCATTAACGACATGCTTTCCTTGTACGTCGTGAATTTTGTCTATATGGGGTCTTTTAACGACGTGCTAAATAAACACGCCGTAAAAAACCCATATTAATGGCTTGCAAACATGCAAGTCATTAATTTTAATTCATAAATACCCACTTTTGTTGTGGTGTTGGAAATCTAAACAGATGAGAAACGTATCACAAATTGGCTGAGGAGTATATCCAATGTTTTAACAAAGGAGGGTAATAGTGTCTTTAATGAATTTTTATAAGGGTAAATCAGTCAATCAAAAGCTTTTCTTGCTAAGCCACTTTTAGAAGTGTAGATAGATAAACACCTGGTGCGAGTAAAATGATCAACAATATAGTGGAATGACTCATCAGAATGTTGTTTTCCTATTTCAAACACCAAATTCAAAAATGACATTAAAGCCATATTTACTACTATTATGATCGAGAATTACTCTGAGTTGGAAGAAGTGGGTCGTCCTTGTTGATGGCTGCCGGTGCTCCTCATAAGGGGGTGCGTGTACGAATATTGAAGAAAGCTTATAAAGATTGGGTCTGGTTCATTGGGGTTTCCCAATGTGTCATCCGCCATTGCACCATGGGATCAATTACATATAACGGTTATTTGCTGAAATTAGTAAGTGGACACCAAGGAACTGTATCATCAATATCTTAGTGTAATAATCAGAAGCGTGCATTTAGAGGTTTCAGCCAAAGTCTGCACGTCATTTCTCATATCGTCAGGGATAGTAGACTATATGTCATTAATAGCTACGACTAAAAGCCAAAAAAAAAAAAAAAAAAGATTTTAGAACTCAAAAACCATTATATGTAGTGTCGAAATCAAATATGTTTAAATTTCATCACGTTCTTCTTTACTAAACTCTCAAATTTGATCAATACTAATATCAAATAAAGGTAACACCGCTACCTCATGGTCAGTCAATGATATAGTTAGAAATATTATGAGAGTTTACTGATATTTTACCAATATTACAACAGAGTCGACATTCAAAGAAGCTCTTGAAAAGAAGTATTCCTCACTAACCTTTATTTGGTATTTCACAAATGATGATTTAAATTGTCTTCTGCAGAAAAAATAAAACAATATAGTCAGCAAAGGGAGCAGAATAAGAAACATTGTTGAGTTCTCAGCTCCTCTAATCCTCAACAATTCCATTAGTACTAGTTGTGATATTATTATAGCAATAACTAATCGGCGAATCACATCTGGAAAGAATAATGCCCGTCTCATACTTCTGCTTGTACACGTGAATAATCTTGCAAGAAGAAACAAGATACCGTTAGCATCATTAGAGAAATAAAGTATGGAGTAACTTTAAACTAGAATAATTGAATATAAACAAAAATACAAAGAGTGGAAAATAAGTATATGTTATATGTTGTAAGAAACTTCCTAGAACTGAAAGAAGCTGCTCAGCTTTCTAAACATGACAAAAATTTTACGAGGTCATAGATTTTGGGAACCAAGTGTTGAACTATAAACCCTACCCCAATGCACTTTATAAACCTAATTAACCAGAAGTTTTCCATGCTGAGCTACTAGTAGCAATGAAAATTTGTCAATACCATTGACCCGAGTGATCAACCAATGAAACTTGTGATAATTATGTTCATATGAGAATGAAATAAAAGGAACAATAACCATAAGATTGAAAGTCTAGTAGTTTAATCATACTTGTACATTTACTCGTAGAGCAACCTTGCATGGGATCCTATGTATAATTTTCTTTTGGTGATAATTAGTAGGTGAAACTAATCCAAATGTGCAACATAGTCCAAACCACATTAAGTATGTTTTTCTCATATTATTTTTCACGTTTTAAATAAATTACCTATGACATCGTTAAGTTAACCCAGGTCAGACCACCAGAAAGGTCTTAAACCAGTCTATCACCTCTATTGGATTTGTGAGGCTAGTTAACCATTTTATATCTCAATTTCCTACACCTATATCAGCACCCGTAGCTGGGGATCTCACAATAACATGGATATGCCTTGCTGCAATTAAACCCCAAATCATGAAGCCTAAATATGAGATTGGAACTTATTGCATTGTACTCCTTGGACAGTTGGGATGGATATCATCTTGGAGAAATCAATTGCATCATTGGGTTAAGAATCGATCCCTTGTTGATAAAAGGACTAGTTTTTTCTCATTGTTCAGAAGGAAAGAAAGGTGAAAGCCAATCCATATAATGCAAGCATTCCTTAAGGAAGAAATATCAAATTAATATAATTGTTCATATGACGTCAATCATTTATAAAAATACTATTTTTTATCATAAATATCCTCATATCTTTTTTATTTTTATGGGTACAATTGGAGGGGGTTTGAAACCCTAACCTATTCTACTCCTAACCCTTTACCCCACCCTCCCTCACCACAAGTTTAATTTTATCATAATTATCCTTATACCCAATTGCAAATTATTTGCATTTGGCTTCCTCCTTATTTCCTTCACTTGATTACACCATTCCTTGCACACATGCACGCCTATATATGCATATATGTGTGTGTGTGTGTGTGTGTGTGTGTGTGTGTGTGTAGAGAAAATTTTAGAGTGTGATAGCCAATTCCTCTAGATAACATACCTGATAGTGAAACACACCATAGGCAAACGCAAAGTAGAGACCAATGAAAAACAGAATATAGGGTGTGATCACGCCGTAGAGAAATCCTATCATGTAAAACAGTTGGATTTTAGGTTCCCATGAAGAAAAATCCAAATGATCTGGATCCATCACCTGCCCACTATCTTGGTCCGTCTTAAACAGAGTTGCATTCATGTGGAACTCAAGTATTGGAATGAATCTAAAAACTTCTGTAGCTAATCCAGTCAAGCCGTCAACAATTACATAAAGGATAAAAAAAGGTCACATTTTTTAAAATGGATTCGCCAAGAAATTGTGGAATCCTACAAGATGAGGACAATGTCTCAGTATTGGATGGCCTCATCGTGAGAAGAAAGGTATATCTGCTATCTTGAAAAAGACAATAAAAAGAAGTAAAGAACATATGCAAAGATTTTGGTACAAATAGTTGGCACAGATTCAAGAATCTCAGGGTACAGATTCAAGAATCTTAGGTAGATGATTGGGTTTAGCTTCCCAAAAGTGTACATTCAAAAAATTACACATAACCTTAAATGGAAACATGTGAATTTAGGCAGGTAACTAGTCCAACTGGAACTTGCAAATCCAAATTAAGGTCAGAGAGAAACCTAGGTAAAACCATTAATCTACGATACAAAATCTTGAGTTCAACTATGCTTAGTTAAGATATTACTGAACAATAATTCTAAATGTATCTTTCCCCAAACTTAAAAAATAAAGGGAAAATTAGCAATAACCCCTATTAGGGGATTGCTTTTAACCAAAACCCCACATTAGATTTTTTAATCTCAATAACCCCTTTTTTAAGAGTTTGTTTAGTGATAAGGTAAGTAGCCTATGTTTTATACCCTTTTTACCCTTTTATTGTTGACTTTTCAATATTTCGTAAACAAGAGTTGTAGGGAGGGGGAAGATTGCAAGCAGAATCGGTGGGATGTGTAACCGTTTTGGAAGGGGTTTCTTTTCTTAGGGGAGAGATTTTTGCGAGATTTTGCTTCTCTGTCTTCAATTCGGCGGTCGTGCGTTCAATTCAAATTTGAATATGATTTTCATCTTTCATATCATCTTCTTCAAGTGGAATCCACCCTTTTTACTGCTGTATTTTGAAGTTCTATGGAATTGCAGTGGTGAGTAGCTCCTATTTGTGAACTTGGGAACAATAACGCAGGAGATTGAGGTGTGTTCCAGAATCAAACTTGGAGTTTTCATTGTTCTAAAAGCTTGGGGTATTGTTTTTGTCATTTAGGTAAGTGTGTATAGTCGTGTATCATAAGAAATCAGGTTGGTTATGTAAGTTTTTTATTGTTTCAAGATTTTTGCTGGGTTTATCATTCATAAAAATAGAAATTGGGGTTCATATTGTATGTGAAAGTGTGGTGCGTGTTTATTTTTGAGGTAAGCAGATAAGTAGATCAATTATTTTTATGATTTGGATGCATTTTGTTGGGTTGTGTTGTCTAAATATTTGATATTAAGTTGGGAAGTGGTCATCAAAAGAGCAAAATATTAAGAGGTTTTTTTTTTTTTTTTTGGTTGGAATTTTCAGGTAAGGCATTTGCCCCACCTACTAAGGTGCTGGCCTTGCCCCTGTGTGTATATAGGTCATGGAGGCCAGCTATTAGGGATACTTTAGTGTTGTAACATTTCTTGTCAAATTTGACAAGAAGGGCGCTAGGCACTTCTGGTGACAAAGGATGTGTTATTCTTTCCATTTGTTGGACACCATAGTTAATCCATGTCCACTAGTTGGTGTGTTGGACACAACTTTTACCCATACCCATGCTAAGTCATGTCCGACGAGGGTACTTCACAAATTTTATAGTGTCAATGTAACATCAGGTCATTTTTTTAGATACATTTTTTCTTCATCCTATTTCAGTTCCTAATTTATCACCACTAAGGCTTTGGAGTATTGTTTTGTCTTGATTTGGTATAACTAGTGACACGGCACACGCGCAAACGATGGATCCCGCTTAATTGTACAAAGTCTCTAGAATGTTCTAGAGTTCTCTACACAACTCTAGACAATGGGGAGCTAGATTAGTCTCGAGTGTTCTAGAGCATTCTTGTGTATTCTTGCATAGAAATGTATCTAGAGTATTCCTTTGAGGAGGTGGGAAGTTTCTAGAGAAATATCTAGAACTCTCCACAACCGTTAGATCGTTGCCACTTGGCACGATCCTAGCCATTAATAGTAATCTAGATAGTTCCTTAGTGCTTATAAATAGGGGGAGGCCTCATTTGGCCAAACCATCCAAAACCTTGTAGCCTACAAAGAGTTGTAAAGCTAAAATAGTGCAATACAAGTTTCCTTTCCACAAAGTGTCCGAGTGCGGTTTCCTTCTTTCCTAGCTTGGTGGTGCACTTAAAGGCTTACTTAAGGGTTCACGAGTAAGGCATGAAGCTTAAGTGCTGCACGGGTAGTGGGTTAAAACATCAAGCCCGTGACATTAGGCATCCTTGGTCCTAGGACAATGACTTTATATGGGCTTGCCATCTTTCAAATTCTTCCGTTTTGTTCTATTGTGAAGAGAATGACATGGGCAGCTACTATTAATCACTTCTAGAGAGAATGGAACATGAAGATTCATGAGAATCTCTATCGAGATGTTCAATCCATTTTAGCTTCTAGTTCAATCTATTTTAGCTTCTATCTCGTCTGATGTTAAATTTAGAGTTACGGGGTTCAAAGACATTAAGTATCATGCTAGAAATAGAGGTTTATGCTCAGGTTGAGATGTTAGGACATGTTAAAGCTGTAATTAGTTCTGTTGCTTTGCTTTCTGCTTGAATGTTCTTAAGCACTTTGCTTTTAGACTACTGTTTTTTTTGGATCTAGGTCAAAAAGTTCTAATGGTCATATAAAGAACAAGTTATGGAGACATAAAGTTAACTTACATTTCCATAAGTGGCCTTGGGAATGGCAAGGCTTTAATCATCTTGCTGTCGCCTAACTCAAAACGAATGATAAAGGTGCCGAAGAGAATATTATGAGGCAAGAGAGGCAAGCACCCATCAAAACTTTTCGACGAGGGATTTGAACCAAAGGAATGGTTGTATTCTCCTATAAAATGTCTCGTGGTTCAGGAGCCCATTCTGCCAACCAATTTTTAGAATTTAACTTTTGATCAGTACAAGTAGCTGCTCACCATACAGATTTAAACAAAACGAAAGCCACATCCATAGGATCACTTTTAATTGTATCTCTTTCTGCAACTACCTACATGAAAATATACTAATTATTTATCAAAGAAAACATAGAAAGCAGATGATCTTATCATTTAAAAGTAAAGAAAAAAAAGGAAGGAAAATTCGCATGATAGCTCTGGTGGTTGTTGAGCATACCATACCACAATAAGCCAAGCCATATGATTGGCTATTCTACAAATGATATGAGAAGTGCATGGTTTTATAAATAGCTAGTTTCCAAACCCATGCAATGCACAGATTTATATATATCTATATATATATATATATATATAGATGGATAGATATATAATATATTAGTTTCAAAACCCGTGCAATGCACATATTTATTTATAAAAAATAATATTATTAGAAAATTAAAATTTTAACATAATATTTATTTTCTAAAATAGTAAAATGCATTTGTTAATATAATATGTCAATTAAATTTTAAACATATAGACAAAAATAAATTACTTTAATGGTGGAAGCTTGTGAAAAAATGTATTTGGTGTAATGTTAGCGTAATATATCACACAAAATTTATGTATACTTCCAAAAAGGATAAATTATTTAGAAAAAAAATAATTTAATGGTGGAAGCTTGTAAAAAATTGAAGGAAGTGACACATTATGGTATTTGGTCGAAAAAGATTAAGACTCTCTAGAGCTTAATCCATCCCATGATCATTGTTTTGATATGTTTGTACATATTCCAGTATATCGCGTTTTCTTTTTTAATCATCATTGTCTCTATTTGTCTCTCTTTCTAATTATAGTTATTTTTAGTTTCATATGTTCAATTTTTGGGAGAGAAGATGAATAGGCATAAAGAAAACGAAAAAAATATGGTACAATCTATTAAGTTTGGATTGAACATTGTACAGTGTAGGTTTTCTGATTCTCCCACATGAAAACAAAGAGATATTTAGTATACATCAAGCGTCAACCTACCTATACTGTGGACCCCAGAAATGGTTAAGGCCCACAGGAGGGTTTAAAAGTCGCCAATCTGTGGACCCAGGAAAAGAGGGCCCACGAATGGGTTTGGAAAAAGAAAGGAGTCGCCACCTTATTTTTTAAAGGAAACAAGGAAAACCCTAAAAACAGTTTTGTTTTAGGAAAACAAAAGATTGACTCCATATTTAAAAATGGAAAGGCAAATGATCTTTTGGAAACCAGAGAATTCGGGGATTCGGAGGCTAAGTTACGATATGGGAAGGTTCTAGGCAAAGCCTATAGGCACCCATATCGCCCTAAACGGTCTCTTAATTTAATTGGGCTAAATCAAAGTCTTAATCACACATAAATCAACAGTTATCATCACAAGACAGCATGCATATCATTCATCCATTCATTCATATAATCAGGTAAATCAAAGAAAAACAGAAAAAAGAAAGAGGGGGGAGAAGAAAACCTAGGATACTTAGTATCCTAGGGCGGACTTGAACATCACGAAGAGCGCCTACGTACCATGTATGGAAATACATGGATCAAAGTCCACGTAGTTCGAAAGGGAATAGGGTTATAACCTAATCAAGGCCTATGGTAAACCCTAAGTTTCCTTTCAAGTAAAACATGGTAAGTTTCCAAAATAAATGATTCTCAAAAGAATTTTGGTAAGATATGGAATTTTGATAAAGATGGAAACTTTGATTTAAAAGGTATCTTTATTGAAAGGAAACTATAGAATCTACCATACCCCTCTATTAGGAAACAACCCTAGGGGGGGAGAAAGGGAAAGTTTCAAGGAAAGGAAAGAAGGGTGAATTGGGGCACCCTCACACCCTACTTACCTTAAGCAAAAGCAACCTGTCAAAGTAACCACCCTATTGCATAGGGTAATTACCTTATTTGTAAGATTTCATCTCACCATAGCCAAAATAACCACCCCACATTGGTGGGGTAGTTGCACCTGTTGTACCTGTCAAAGCACCTGCAATTTCCATGCAAAACATACCAAAAATACCAACCAAACAAGCTAGATTCCAAATCAAGCCATTATCATGCCCAAACATGGGCTAACACATGCTCAAAATATCATATCAAGGACAAATAACAGATCTGGACAGAATTGAAATAAGGCTTAAAATCAACCACAAGTCATGCAACAACATGAATCATAAGCTAACTAAAACCCTAATTCAACCCTACATGCAATGACATGCAAAAAACCCTAGAATCGACTACTATGAATGCAGAAAAATGTCATAGCTATCAAATATGCAGCACATATATGTCAACTATGAAGAAAACACAAGGAAAAACCCTAAGCTATCATGCTATATGCAACTAAACTCACACAAGGATGATAAAAACCCTAGAATCACAATTGTGCTAAAAAACACATTGAATAACTCTAAATCATGCAAAGCCCATCATAGACATCATGCTAATCATGCATATTAATCAATAGAAGCATCCACACATGAGAAAAATACAAGCTTGCACATGAAATATAGTTATTCTAATCATGAACTCAATTTCAGCACTAAGGAAACCCTAGAATCCTAAACATGCAGTAAATCACATGGAATAGCATCCTAGCATACTAAACAGCCCACAAATATTATACTAATCATGCATACTAACTAATAGAAATAGCAAAACACAACAAAAACACAAACTTTAATATGCAAAAGAGTTATTTCATGCAGAAAACCGTTTCAGCACTAAGGAAACCCTAAAGTCCCAAACATGCAGTAAATCACATGGAATAACATCCTAGCATACTAAACAGCCCACAAATATGATCCTAATCATGCATACTAACAGCAAAACACAATAAAAACACAAACTTTAACATGAAATAATGACTATTCCATGTAAAACCCTAGAAAAGACTCTAAAAAAAACCCTAAAAACACAAAGACTCATAAAACCACATAGAATGACATTATATCATGCAAAACCAGCCATAGACAATATCCTAATCATGTATTCTAAGCATTAGAAGCATCAACACATGATAAAACAATAAGCTTTTAACATGAAGTAATGCAAAGCTATGCAAAAAAAAAAAAAAAACCTAGTTTGAATGAAAGAGAGAAAGGGGGAGGGGTATACCTTTTGTGGCTGCTGTAGAGAGTCCTCCTCCTCTTGTGTGCGGCTGGAAACAACCTCCTTCAAGCCTTCAAGCAATGCTCCAGCCTTCCTTCAAGCTTTCTCTCACACTCTCTCACTCTAAGTTTAGGTTAAACTACCCTAAGGATGGCTGCCATAGCCTCCAAGTCTCACCAAAGTGCCTCCAAAGTGTCCCTCTATTGCTGAAGTATAAGGGGGTATTTATAGGGATTGAGGGAAAATCCTCAATGGTTGGGATTAAAACCCTAGGGATTGATCCAAGGGCTCTTAGAGGTTACCTTGGGGCTCAAGTAGGTCAAAAAGGGCTGAAATTAGGGTTAAATGGCGGCCAAAGGCGAGCAAATCCGAGAAAATAGGGTGGGAGCCGCGTCAAGGCTCAAAAAAGGAAAGTGGCTCGGGTGACCACCTGGGGCTGGGCGGCTAGCAGCCTGGGCCCAGGCGGCTAGCCGCCCAGGCCTGGGTGGTCACCCGAGGCCCTGTCAGCTTCAGCCCAAATTTGACCCTTTCGACTTCCAAATGTGTTTCCGAGCTCAAATCAACTCCGATTTTGACGAAACGAAAGCCAAAACGACCGTGTTTCGAAGGGGAATGTAATTTGAGTCACTTGAGGGCAAGAAACCCTAGCCATGGCTGCATGGTTGGGCCCTACAAAGGTGGTTAACCGCTATGCCTCACCATTGCTTAGCTTAGGTATGCACATAGGGTCGCACCGAATGCTTTCCAATTTGAAATTAAACCTCCCTAAACACATTTGGGGATGAAATTAGGACCAATCAAGGTCAAATGGGTAGTCATAGAGTGAAAATCATGAACCAATTCGGGCTAACCCGAAGTAGGTCTCTGAGCCTTGCTGAGCCATTCTAATCCCGAACCTTCAATTCATCGAATTGATCCCACAAATACCTCAAATACAACCATATGAACTCCAATTGGCAACTTGGAGATCATTTCAAGGTCAAATGGAAAGTTTGTGATCAAAAAGACGATTATGCCCCTCAAGTCACAAAAGTTCTTATTAATCCTCGAGATCAACTCCAAATCGAACCAAAATTCATAGACACCATCCTTAGGACCCTAGAAACTCAATGCAAAAGACTAGACTCAAAAAGGAAACAAAAAGACACATGCAATGACAAACCCTAGCTAAGGTGACAAAAATGGGGTGTGACATATACCGCATGAAAAAAGAGCAGTGAAAAAAAAAAATGGAGAAATTACCTAGAGAAATTATCTTTTGGTGATCACTTCCCAACTTAATACCGAAAAAAGAAAATTAGTAGTCCTTTTGAATCACATACACAGTTGATTTGTAGCAAATTGGCAAATAATATTCTTTCTTTGGCATTAAGTTGGAAAGTGATAACTAAAAAAGTAATTTCCTCAAAAGCCACAAAGTGACTTCTTTTTTGGGAAATTACTTTTGAGTGAATATGTCCCAACTTAATACAAAACAAAGAAAATTGATAGTTATTGTGACGTAAGTATATAGTTAATTTATAGCAAGTTGACAGACATTATCCGTCTTTTGGTATTAGGTTAGAAAGGGCACACTAAAATGTAATATTTGCCTTTTTTTCTCCAACATGTTCTACTGTTCAGCATGTGATTTGAAAAAAAAATTGAAACAAAGCCGAATCGTTTATTACACTATTCACCATAACTTTGAAAATATTTAAAATTGATGGGAAAAAAAGGAAAATGTTTTTTTTTTAACCTTAAATTTCTCTCATAATTTCTTTCTTTTAATGGTGTGGTATTATTGTTGTCACGTATTTCTTTTCTTAATGATGTGGCTTTTACATCAAGAAACGCATATTTTTTTATGTTTTTTAAAGACATGAGTCAGTGCATGACATATCGATATGTAGATCTTATCAATAGCCACATTAGGGACCAAGAGCATTTTCTTTTGTTTCTCCACTAATTTTAAATATTTTATGATCGAGTTTTGGTGGATACAATAATAAATGTCGCATTACTAGGGAAAGAAATTAAGGGGGAAAAAAAAAAAATATATATATATATATATATATATATATATGTGTGTGTGTGTGTGTGTGTGTGTGTGTGTGTGTGTGTGTATATATAAATGAATAGCATTGGTTATGAAAAAATCCCAATCAAGACAAAAAAAATATAAAAAAATATTTTTTTTAAAAAAAAAGGTAATCAGTTTGGGCAATAAATTTTAAAAAATAAATAGTGTGTTGGTAACGAAATTTAGAGAGAAATCTCATCTAACTTTGGTAAGAGCACAAGAATCCTTAGTAGTAAATAAAGAATACAGATATTAAATTTTGGAAAAATTATTCTAATTAAGGTAATCCGATCACCAACATCTTTATTTACCATATTTAGCAATATATGAAATCAATAGATAAGATAGCAAAAGGTTATATATGGGCTATGCTATTTCACCCATCCATTTTGTCCACATTCTCCCACCCATCCAAATGTGATAGTTTCTCCGTTTTTTATGCTGGACCCCACATATTTGCTTTCACCTATACACTTTTGACACATATGTTGGACCTCACATATTTTCTTCTATTAGCACGCCATGCACATTGGTAGGCTGTACCGCGGTACAACCCATACATGCATAGGGTACATACTCCAATACATAGTGTTGCACATGCCCGGCAAAAAATATACTTTGGAAATCTAATAACTTCAGGCGCATCTAATCGAAGGAAAAGCAATATGAATAATAATAATAATAATAATAATAAAATAAATAACATAAAATTGTAAGAAAAGACAATTATTGGAATTTCAACTTTACCATTGATTTATTATCCTATTGATTGATCGGATAAGTGGATCAATAGTCAAACCATCCACTTGATCCGACTGAGGTTTTTGGTTTTATAACATTTTTTATTTTTTATTTTTATTTTTTTGAATGTTAACAAGTTTGTAATTTTGTGCATGGCAGGGCAACCAATTGACGCAGATAAGATCAAATGCCTGGGGCCACGTTACGAATTCCCAGATTTCATCTGTAATAAAGATTGCACTCCCCTTGGATACAGGGGTGGCCAATGTGCTGATAAGCCTGGGGGGATCAAAATTGGCTGTTGCTGCTTTAATTAGCTTTTGATTGAGCAATTAATGCCGTGGACAAGTCTGGCTTGATTCTTGTTGTTTCCGGTTGGGCCCATTGAATAAAAAGCATTCGAATATCTTCATCCACAAAATTGGTGTTATGGCTTTTTATATTTTGTCACTCTTCTTGAATTGAGGCACAGAAAACAGCTATTGATTATTGCTGTCCAGAGCTTCATCAGCATAATTATGATTTAGTCTATTTTTTTCGTAATTTGTTGCTCATTTGGTTAATAATGTTTAGGCTTATTTAACCTCTAACACCCAAAAAAAAAAAAAAAAAAAAAAGGGGGGGCCCCTTTCTAGAAAAAATTACTTACTATACCTGAAATCTTGTGCTTCTCTAACAATTATTATTTTTATTGCCGATTAAAGGTATCTCAAGCTTTACTCTTACTAAAGTTTTAATCTAAAGAATTCACCCCGTACCAGCATTCCCTAGATTAATTAGATCGAGTTGAAATCCATGCACCTCTCTTTAAAAGGGAAAAGGATGTTTGTAGTTTTGACTCCCAGGTGAACATTTTGCATGGTACTCTCT
This sequence comes from Liquidambar formosana, assembly GCA_039720395.1. Classification (NCBI taxonomy): domain Eukaryota; kingdom Viridiplantae; phylum Streptophyta; class Magnoliopsida; order Saxifragales; family Altingiaceae; genus Liquidambar; species Liquidambar formosana. Next base: position 15,658,778 of record CM077822.1, read on the forward strand.
TTAATTTGTTCCATTTACCATTAACAAAATGTCCTGTGTCCATGCTCGCTTTGTAAGAGGAGGTGAATGATGGATCAAACATCATCCATATAAAAATAGTTTTCTTTTCAAACGAAGATCCCAAATAAATTTTACAGAGAAAACTGCATAACCCTTTTCTTATTAGAGGCAATTCCAACCTTCTAATATCTCCCAAGTATTTTGAAGAGACAAGATTTGGGTCTTGAGTCTTGAATTTCGGTGCCACATCGTACACTTTTGTATTTATTAACATTTAAACCATATATATAAGATCTAAGTTGTCCGTGGCCGTGCGCATATTTCACGAACGGCTTAGGTCATTGGGTCACTCTCAGCTAAAACTGAAATCTTGGCGTTTCAATTTTCAATTCCATGCATTCCATTTTCATTAAACAAACGTGGCTTGAGGGATTGCAATAACGGTTCTCCAGCTCAAATCAAATCGTCCTAAGTTTTATTTGGGCAATGAGTCCAACCAACCCAAATTTCCAAAGCAACCAGCGAGTTAAGGCCCGTATTATTCACTGCGAGTGTCCGCACATTTCATTGGGATTTAGAACATTGGTGGGATCATTGGTTAAGAAACAAGAATAGATTAAGCTGATAACTAATACATTGGGCTTTGGCTCCTTTTTAGATGTAGCAAAAATAAATAAATAATAAACAAAGGTACCCATGTTTTTACATGGCCGGTATATAAGTGCAAAATGAACTTTAATGTTTATATGGGATATTTTTGTCTTTAAATAAAATTTTATAATTAATTTAGTTATTTCATGCGCTATTCCTTAATTAAGGATAATATTGGTATTTTTGTGGGTTTTATGCATAACATCATGCATTTCTGTTAGTCAAACGAAAGGTCAATGGATGGAGGGGATGTCAGTATTGAATTGATTAAATCTTTAAGAGAAGTCAACGTAATTTTTTAAATGTCAGGAAAGGTCAATGTTATTTTGCCAAATCTCAGGGAGTTTAGTTTAATTTTTCCTAAAATTTTCCTAGGATTACATACTCAAATACGCTAATATCTAATTTTCTTTGAGTTACTTTGTTTTGCCTCTTTCAAAAAACAAAAACAAAGAACAAAGAACAAAAAACAAAAAACAAAACAAAACAAAAGAAAAAAAGAAGACAAAGTGGGATTGTTTTCCAGATGCTTGAAATTGGAAAATTTGAAATCAGAATTGTCTAGCAAAAGCTCCTTTGGAGTTCAGGCCTGATGACCCAATAATAAGCCATTGTGCACAGCCCGCCAGAATATGATAGGCTTGGGCTGAGCTTGGGCTTGGGCTTGGGAATTGTAAACTTTATGGGAATGGCTATTGCAACCCCTCAAAGGGTTAAGTTGCCCCCCTTTGTTAACCCCACCTACCAAAAATATATACCCACCCCTCTCAAAGACCTCACCCACCCCTCTCACTCACCCCACACCATGGCAGTGACGACCGGCGACGGCGACGGCAACTTCTCCACCACAACTACTCCGGCCGACTCCATCCCATCCCATCTCACTTTCTTCTTCCTTCCCGTGAAAAAAAGAAAGGAAAAAAGGTTGGCCGAAGGTGAGAGGGAGCCGCACCCTTTGGCACCAAAGGTTCGCCGGCGGTGAGAGGGAGCCGCACCAGTTCGACGGCAGTGAGGGCCGTGAGAGTTTGTAGATCTGAGAGAGGCGACTCCTCTCTTCTTCTCCTCTTTTTTTTTTTTTTTCTTTTTTTTTTCTCTGCTGCTGCCTGGTCAGATCTATGTTTTCCAGCATCCATTTTTTCTGACGACGCTGCTTCTTCTTCTTCTTTCTTTCTTTCTTTCTTTCTTTTTCCCCCCCTATTTGTCAGATCTGTGTGTTTTCCGGCAAGGGCCTCCATTTTTCCCAGCGATGCCTCCATTTTTCTGCCAACGGGAGTGGAGTTCTGGAAGGAAAAAAAAAAATGGAAGAGAAGAGGGAGGAGGAGGAAGGAGAAGAGGGGGTGCGGCCTTACCAAGAGAGGAAAAGAGGGAAAAGGGGGTCATCGCCGTCGCCCGTGGGGGTGCCGGAGAGAGTTGCCGGGGGAGGGGTGCGGGAGAGGGGATGGGTGAGGGTTAAGCCCTTTTTGGTAATTTTACATAATAATTTTTTTAATTAAAAAAAAAGGGGGGCAACTTAACCCTTTCGGGGGTTGCGTTAGCCGCTCCCAAACTTTATACCTATTTTATGAACACTTGTGTACCAATTGATTATGAACTGATATATGGCAGGCCTATTTACATCCCTTGATCAATTATGATTTGGAGTAATGCTATACAAATAAAAACTCAATGGTGGCAAAAATTAGTTTGAACATAAGAGACCAACCACGTGATTCACAGGTTTATTTTATTAGAAAATTTTTATGCTATGTTTGGATATTGGAAAGCACGAGTAAAAATTGAAGGAAAATGATTAAAATTGCTTTAAAATAGATTCATTTCGTAAGCATTTTTAAGCTTAATTTTTTTTTCTTTTCCTTTTCTTTCCTTCCTACTTTTCGAGATCTGGATTAACATGTATGGTGTACTTAGCAAGAGTCCTATGATGATGGGTCCCCATTTTTGTTTTTAATCATGTGAAACTAATAGGTGCAGGATGGATGAATTTGGAACTTTTATAAAACGATTATACTTTATATTACTGAATATTGATCAAGTAAGAAATATAACATGTGCGAAAAATGAGGATAAAATAAAAAATAAAAAAGAGGTGTTAAGTTGGATAAGTGATAGTACAAAGAAAAGAAAAAGTAAGAAATGAATATTTATGAGACTGTAAGATTGATACCAATTGAGAATAAAAGAAGGGAAATTTAAGTTGGTACGGTGCGTGCAAAGAAAACTTAGGAATGCACCTTTACGAAAGTGTGACTATTAAAACAATTAGAATGCCCAAAATGGGTAAGGATGGCAATAACGACCCCTAATAGAACTGAATAGCAAAAAATGATTATGCAGTCGATCCCATGTAGTTGGGATTAAGGATTTGTTGAATTAAGTTGTCTATGATACTGACTAGGCGCCTTTTTATTTTGGGGGAATTTTAGATTCGTCAACCTAAGGGAAAACAATTACAGTTAGTAGTCATTCTTATTTAAGTTAGTAGTCATTTACTTGGAAGGTAATAGCATTTAGCACTGTAATTATTTTCCGCTAGCCCAATCAATCTAAAATTCCCCCTTTTATTTTTTATTTTGTCTATGAGACCAGACACTATATATATTTATATCTATAATAACCATCAAGTGAGCATTTGTTGATATAACTTATATTAGCCTTTGCATTGGGGTTGTACCATGTGCATTAGCGGGTTACAAGCGGGTACATTGGACCAATACATGAGATACAATATCTAATGTTGATATAAGTTATATGAGTATGTATTTACTTAATCGGGGTTATATATATATCTACACAAGTATTGACCTAAGCAATGCGTACCAAATTTAGTTTTTTAAAATAAAAATAAAACTAAAACTAAGATAAAAAAAAAATAAAAACAAAAAAACCCCTAAGAGCTTCTCCAATGGAGATGTTATTTTTTATTTATTTTTTTTATGTTAAATACAAAATGAAAGCTTATGTAGCAATTTGAAAGTTTACTTAAAATTGACTATTCCACCCGATATGTCAAATTTGAAAGCTTATTCAAAATAAACCACTCCACCCAATATGTCAAATGCAAAAATGAAGGAATCAAACTTTAAAATGGTTAATTTTGAAAAAAAAAAAAAAAAAAAAAAACATATGACTTTGAATAATGTCAAATTTGATATCAAGAGATGCAACTTCAATTCCAACTCAACAAAGACAATTTGGTTGGAGATAAATTGGAAGGTTGGCCATGCCTTTTATAGCTATTTCTTGTGCTGATGTGGAATTTGGCATCACCTTAATTTGGAAATGCTCTAACAAATGCCGTAATTGAATGAGAAAAAGTGAAACCCTTAGCTAGCAAATTGAAGCCTTGACCACCAATACATGATTAATTTTTTATTTTCCTACCATATTTATTCGAGGAAATTTTATTTTTTTGCCAAATTGTGATATATATGCATTGTTCTACTGTCTATTTAATGGGGTTTTTTTTCCTTCGAAAATCATGATCATAAGAAAAATGGTATTTGAATTTTTTTTTGACGCGTGACACACTCTCTTTTACCAATATATATATAATAATAATAATAGTGTAGACCGTAGATATATATAGACACGTGGAGGATTGTGGCTGGTGGGGATCCTAGTCGAAGAGGATATGGCCGGTGCTTGGTGAAACAGTACCAAGCACATAATGGTGGGATTTAATTTGGCTTAGATGATGGCAATGTGCTCCTACCAAAAGCTTTTGAAAAGAGACGGAAAGAAATTAAAACATGAATCAATGATGCTTTCCATTGTGTGATCATGCCTCATGTGAGACAGATGGGATTTTTATAAAACTGCATATCTAATATTTTTCAACAACAAAATATTGATTAACACAAGACCATACATTTCAACAGTACAATCGATGATCACATGACATTATCATAAACAGCTGTGCATATATGATATATTGTGCTGTAGGAGCCGTATAATATATTTTATTATTAATTTTGTAATTTTCGTTTTTATTTTAGTTTATGTTCTGTTGGCTTATTTTTGGTAATTTTTAAAGTTTTAGTAGTCAAAATTGAGTTTTTATAGGTTACTATATTAGTTGAGGTTAATTTTAAGAGGTTTCCAAGTATTTTTAGGGTTTTATAAGGCCTTTAAATAGACTACAAAGTCTAAAAATGGAATTTTGCCACTTTCGGTAATTTTTAGCAATTTACCTTTTTGTTCTTACAAGAATTAAGTTTACTATTAATTAGGTTGTAGGCCTCTTCACTATTGACTTCAATTTGAGATCATTAATAAAATTTTAGAGAGTTTATTTTAATTTTCTTTGTTATAGTTTCACAAGAAGACGATACTCTTCTTTTTCTACTTCCACTACCTCATGTTGATAGAGGGTGTTAAACCACAAATGCATCTACCATCCATCATTGATGTGGCATTTACTTCATCAAAGTAAAATGAGCTCACTGTTTTTATTATTATTAATCATTTACCCTAGCTGTTATGCCAATGATATATCATGAATCGACTAGATTCATGGATCCACACCACTGATCGATGCGATTCCTTTTATCAAAGTAAAAGTTGTTATTTATTTATTTATTTTTACTAATTATAATTATGCCATAGACACATCAACTAGAAAATATATCCTGTCTATAAAAAACCCAAAACGTGCATGAAAATATTTCGAGTAAGCATAGGTGCTACCCACATTTTGATTATTACACAAACATAGCTTCTTTGGCGATCATATAACTTGTTATGCCAAACATATATAGAATTATATATTATATATGGGTAGACCACATATAATGTGAGACTTTTGAAAAATTCTTTATCCAATGTTGTAAGTCTTGTTTTGAAACCCAACGAGAGCTCTTTAGTTCACTAATAAGGAGCCTTTCACGACAGCCTTACCCTTGAATTATTAGTGTGCAGAAGTGATGGCTTTCACATCAAATGTAACCTCATACCTTTGTGCATGCGTGCGTGCAAGAGAGATAAGAAGGGACGGTGGATATACTTAGAAGTTGACTGGATGACCAGCAATGGAACTTCCATCTCCATAATCATCCGGTCAAAAAGCTCGCTTAGATGTAAAGTAAACGAGGGTCAAAGTAAGAGAAAGTACTCGAATCGACTCGAAGATCAATTAATTATATGTTAAAGTGAAAGATTTGGTGAGAAAATAAGAAGAAGAACATTTAATTATTCTATCTCCATGAGTTGTAAGACCTTTTTGTTGTTCTTTTGGGTTGCGGTAGATATGGTCAAAGTAAATTAAGGAGACATTAGCTGGATCAGTAATGCCTAACAGCCCAGCCAGAGGTGGGGGAGACAGCAGCAAAGTGCGGTTGGGTAGGGTTTGATGTGTTTGCTGCAAATATCTTTGTGTTTGTTTGAGAGAGAGAGAGAGAGAGAGAATGTGAAAAATGTTTACTCATTAGGCCACCTGATTGAGGCATAGCTTTGGCTCCAATTAGTCATATTGAGTGAGTTTTGGGTCGCACCAATTCGATATCCCAGTAAATGCAGACCCAGTAAATACCTGTTTTAAGATACTAATGGTATCAAAGTAATTATAAAATAAATAAAAATAAAAAATCCAAAAGGGTTTCAGCATAATCTAAACACACTTTGTGATTGCCAGATTATGCCTAGAACTAACTCTCAATCTATTCCTTAATCAGAACCTCATCATAGTAATGGTAGTAAATTTGTTTGGAAAACCAAATTTGTTTGGAGTATTTTTGGAAGAAGCTAGGGATAATTTTCTCGTTGTATAAAAACTATGTACTTCGAGCTAAGAAAAAAAAAATTAAAAGTGAACATCGGAAAGGGCATAGTATTACAAAAAAGTATGTGTAGTGACACAATGTAATTTAATTCCATAGGGTAGCTCCTCCCATTCTAATTTCAAAATGTAAAGTCAAAATTCGAACCCCCAACTTCGTTTTTCAGATAGAAAGAAATACCCCATTTAGGCTACACGGCCAATGAAATGATGCATCTTGAGTTTTGGATTCACTAATATACCTCCTACATCTCTTATTCATTGAAAATAAAAATTTATGGTGGTACCAAATTCAAATAACTTACACATATACATAATTGTTATGCAGTATTACCATATGTGGATAACACACGTTGTGGTGAGTATCCCAAGGGGGCAAAGCTATTATCCTCACCTGTTAAAGTTGATAAATGCTTTTAACCCGCGAGGGTAGTATAAATGGCAAATGGTCGTGGCTCAGGAACTATAATTCCCGAACTCGAGTTTACGCATCACAAGGGGATTAATCTGAGCCAATGGCCTATGATAACCCACGTTTGATCTTAAAAAAAAAAGTTGATAAAGGCTTTGCTTGCCCTAAATAAATCTTAACTTGGTTGTTGTTTTGTCATTAGTGTTATATTAATTTTTAATACAAATTTTTTTCTTAGGTAAAATAAAAAAAAAAAAAGGAATTAGAGAAAAAAAAATCCCTTGGAGCTAGTGACGCAATTTTTTGTATGTGTTGGGACTTAGGAGTAGACCCGGGTCAACGCGTTTCTCTTCTAATAAAATGCAAAAACATGCCGAGTAATCAAAAGTAGGCCCAAAACAGTGACATAATATGGAACATGGAAGGTAGGTAATGGTCAAATTTACAAAAAAGGATTAAATTGACCCCAATTTGCATTTTTGGATGAAGTTTATCACATTGCACAATATTAATTAATTAATTAATTAATTAATTTATCATATGTTACTTTACACCGGCCTCGTATTGCTATGGTCAAAGCCATAGGACCCTAGCTTTTTCAGTCAAATTAGCACTTCTAAATGGTTCATCTTCTTCTGCTCTACCAATCGTGGGATCGCAAATTCCATAACCTAGCTTGCCTTGCTGCCTACCGTATGAACGCCTCCGTATATGGAGAATAACTGCAACCCGTTTCTTACTTGTTGATGAGTCAATTATAAGAGAGGTCTAAACGGGCCCATTAAATAGGGGAACTACAGCGTTTTCTTACGTCGGTTGGATTATGGTCTAATCTTAATCCCACTAAAGATTAGTAATTCTATTATATGAGTAGGAATATCAAAGGACATGCACACGTCATGTGATTGTCTTCGAAACTTGAATTCTTAATTACTTATTTTCCTACTAGACCATCACCCTTGGTGGTCCTACATCTCCATCTCTTTAATTTGTTAACTATATAAAAAAATAGTACATGATTTTTTATTTAATACGTTCTACTCTTAATTCCAACTACATGTGATTGGTTATATGTAAATTTTTATACATCATTTAGTTCTATGGATGGTTGTATCTTTATTAAACTTATAATACATATGTCATTTCTTATCACCTCACCATTACCGTAGACATCTTTTTCTTTGTCCTCCTAAGGCTTTTGACTTGAATGAATTTTGTTTAGTTCTCTTAAAATGGATCCAAATAAATAAATAAAAGAAAGGAGAGAGAGAGAGAGATAGAGAGTGTGTGTGTGTGTGTTTTCTAAGGAAAATACTTGTCTCCACCCTTGGGTAGAGGAGCTCCTTCCTCCGTCCCACTCATATTTTGACACTTGTCCGAATAAATAAGAAGAATTGATTGTATGCATGCATTCTTATATTTACATAATTGTGAACACATTTTTATAAATCTATATTTGAGTGTTAAATGTTTATGTTAATATAAATATATGTCCACGTATCCATATTAACTTATTTGTTTATTTGTGTTATAGAATTCATATTTTTCTAAAATATTTATGAAACATGACAGAAAATGGATAGAGATAAGGAGGAACTCCTTCACCTTCTTTAATGCTTTAAAATCCAGGATTGATGGGACATGGGGCCCAACATGTAAAAGCTTCAAATTAGAGCTAATTTGCATAATTAGGAGCAAAGGAGCTTGGGTTATTGAATTTACAATTTTCCACCCACAAGATGGAAAAATAATACTTGGACCAGAGCTTCATACTAGATGATGGGGTCATCATTCTTTTTATTTTTCTCCGTTATAAGAACAAAAAGTCTTCCATATTCCCATTAATTTCAATTTAGGGGCTATAAACCTAACAACGCAAGTACCTAATTATCTCCACATAAAAGATTCCAAAACACTTTGATGGACAAAGTGGGTATTATGATCATAATTGAGAAAATTTGGAAGTGAGTCTTGCTTTTCACTAGCAACAACTCTTTATTATTGGGTTAAAAGGGAGAAGAGACTATTAGCTTTACAACAATCATGATGTGGAAATAGTAGAAGAGAGATTGGGAGAAATGCAGTCCATTATTGCAACAAATTTTGGGATATTTCTCTATGTGGGGAGATCGATATTGTAGCTTCACAATCATTATCAGGTAGAATTCATGGAAGAGTGAGATTTGTACCTGCCATTGATATTTTCGAGCGTGCGATTTTCATCTCTCTCTCTCTCTCTCTTTCTCTCTCTCTCTCTCTCTCTCACGCAAAACATGACAAGAATGTCAAGAAACTAAAAATTAAGAACTATATAAAGTCTCATCCATTTGATTTCATGTGTCATGATTGATGAGCATCTTTCCTATGAATTTCGACACGTATTCATTGTACTATTCAAACTAGGATGAGACCTATGCTATGAAATAAATAAAAAATATTATATAAGCTTTTGAATGGTAAAAAATAAATAATAAAATGATAAATTTATGAATATATTAAAAAAAAATCCTAATAAAAATATAAGTTTCGTAGATGACGTAAAAAGAGTGCTAACTTTAGTCACGATTGATTGATGTGCATCTTTCCAATGAACACGTCAATGTATTCACCGTACTATTCAGATATGTGTCCAATTGATGGGGCATCTATTGGCCCATTTCTAAAAGATGGATACATAAATGTCGTGTCCAATGGAAAAATAGGTACAAGTGATTAGCATTCCTCTTGCCAAAGAATAGCATAATTCATATACTTTCCAGCACCCACTAGTATCTCGCCTTTAACTTGGAATAACAATGGGAATGGGACTGATGACGCAAATGACCATAAATGGGTTGATAGATCTCCTATGGTCCTAAATTAAATCAAATGATTTGAAACGGGATAAACCTAGCTAGCTAAATTATTGGGATCTTTGGTTACAAGTTCATAAAGTTAGAATTATATGAGTATAAGTCCACATACAAAACTTACACAGTCTAAAGTCCACTTTATAGATTTTTGCCCAAAAATACCCTTTTGATTGTATAACTCCTCTCCTTTATTTTTGATAAACCTTCCTCGTGAGGATGCAAAATCCCTCTCCTATATTCCTTTAATCTTTCCTTCACCTCCCTCCGTTTCAAACTCCACCACAAATCCCTTCATTCCATCACCACTCGCACCACCATCACAAATTCACAGTCTCCATCTTCGCTGCAATCTCCGTCGGCCACAAGCTCCTCAACGCCACGCCTATTCTCCTACTTTGATTTTGCTGATGATCTCCACTATCTCAAACCTCAAAAACAAAAAAACAAAAACAAAAAACAAAACAAAAAAGGCATCCTATTCACAGTCCTAATGCGTTCACCCCTACTCGATCCCAAAAACATGTCCCCTTTGTCGAAAGTATCCGCTTCATGTGAGTATTTTATTCCCCCAAAAGTAGAGGGATACGGAGCTGGGTACCTTGGAACGTGTGAGAGAAATAAAGAAGTGGGAATGGTGGGTTGCCGACTGATTTGTGGGGTTGTATTTGCTTCCACATCTTTCCTCCATTAACTCTTTTATAAAACAATTAAATCAAATATGAAGAAAAAAAAAATCAATTAAATCTGAGCAAACATCAACTTGTAATTGAAGTACTAAACCTATGAAAAAACAGTTACATGAAAACAATTACATTTAAGTCAATTATAACTTAATTTTAGTCTCAAAATATTTAAATCTTAATGTCTTTTAGTTTCCAGGACATCAATTTAACTTATTCAATAGTTACATCTAACTATTAGAAATTGATGTATAGGTCGAAAGTTATGTCATTTTAAAATTTGAAAACAAAAAATAACACTTAAGGGTAAAATTGACTTTATACATTTATCACTTTTACAAAAATACCTTCATTTCACTTCAAAGTGGACTTATGACTGCATAAGTTTACTGCATAGACTTATGCTCTATAAAAATAGACTTCTTGCTAATTTCCCCATTGTGTGTTCCCACAGGATAGTGAACCTCCCGCTTTTTTTTTCTTTTTTTTCATACTGATGTAGCAATTGCCCCCATGGTAGCAAACTAGAGTAGACTAATTGGTACAAGACTAGATGGGGTTTAAATTCAGTAATTCACCAAGACCCTATACCAGGCCTATTGTACTAAGTTCATTCTAGTCTTTAAATAATCCACCTTTGAACCCTGCTTGTCTGCATCATCTAGCCAGTGACCAGGAGGCTATCTTCACCATATATTATTCAAGCAAATCATTGTATTTTTTTCTGCCATGCCTATGCAAAACAGATCTTCAAATCTTGAATGAAGATATGATCGTATAATTGAGATCTTGTGATCATTCTGATTTTGGTTTTGTTTCTAATTTCATCCAAATTGCAAACTAAAAAGTTTACATCAACTATTGGCTCCACCCCCCTAGTGAAAAATTCCATCTTTGGCACTAAAAACCTGAAGGAAAATTTGAGCCACCAATTGAATTGACTCAGTCGAGTTAAAACCGAATCCAACATATCGACAACTTTTTCGGTGATCCAACTCGGAGTAAAACAATTTTCCGGTATCGAGTTGACTCAGCGAGTTGGAAATTTTGCGAGTAAAAAAAGCAAAAGTTTCTATTTTCTAGAAGCTTAATGAGCATGGCCACAGACATTCCCTTCCAACCAAGAAAAACAAATGAGAAAATAGTTAATAAATGTTGATTCCAACCCCACAGCATCACCAAATTTTATCCTAATCTACTTTGAAAGGACACCCAAAAGGAAATGCAAAACAAAAAGGGCATAGAAGAAACAACCCACACGAGATCTTCTTACCTTTGCTCCTTTTTATTTTTTATTTTTTATTTTTTTTACAACTATATTATATATACTAAAAGACTTCCACTTAGCTGTGTAGCATGCTTGTCTGGATAAAAATAATTTTTTAAGGCTTCACTTTGTTTTTTTTTTTTTTTTTTTTTTTGGGGGTCACCATCCGTACAAGACCCGGAATTATAGTGTGTGACAAATAAAAATCTTACGCAGGCACACTCCAAAATGGGGTCTGGTCTGACTAGGGGAGTATGTGGATTATCCAAGCAAAAGATGTCACATTGTGACACATTTTTTTGAGAGATGTTTATTAGTGGGCAATTAATTAACCCAAACTATTTTCTTCTCAATTTTATTTCTATATTTTATTAATCAAAAGTAGAGCTAGCACGAGTATCCGCGGCTCAAATAACAAATGACCATAGTTTAAAAACTATAAGTCTCGAATTCGAGTTTTTACTCCCTCACTATCGGATGCATGGTCTTGTGGAGCACTCAATCATCTAGCCAGTTCAAAGTTGCCCAATGAAATTTCAATTTCAATTTTTTGTTAAAGAAAGTTGGAGAAAATAAACTATAATCTAATAATTCTATAAAATTTTTATGCACCAAGATTAGTAGTTATTAGAAGCTCAACCAAACAGAGAATAACATCATGGATTCATGGGTCCAATGGAACCTATCCTAATTTACTGACAAAAGGTAAATAACCAGAATTTTTCTGGGTAAACCCACCAAACCATGTTCAAGTTGGCCTTTCCCCAAGGTTAATATGATTAACCTAATCGAAGCTAATCTAATCAAGATCAACCCCAACCATGTTTTGAGGTGTTTGTTTCGATATTGCTTGATCCTGTCATTATGTGTGTTCAAGTGATGTTGTCTTATACGAAAAGAAATCACAATCGAACCCGAACCCGAACCCAACTCAAATCATTGCCAGCTTTAGTGAGAGGTTGCTTGTTGGTTGTCGCTGTTTAAGCCCAACAGCATGGAAAGCCCATGCCTCCCTTGTTCCCCAAAACACATTCCTTCCACACCCAAACAACAAAAATGCACCACCTGTCCCCTTGATGACGTACCAAAGCCATTAATACTCTCAAATATATCAATATCTAAATGTCCACAGTACCCAATATGGCATCCCACAAGTATTATTTATTGAAGATTTTTGGAGATTACCATGAGTCATTCTCCTTATGAAGCAAGCAAATCCAACACCTGGATAGCACACATTGGTCTTGTGGTGGTTTTCAAGTGAAAAAAAATCCACCACCCACTTGTATTTTATTTGCAAATTCTGAGGAAATGCTTTGGAGCATTCCTTTCCTAGTGTCTAGACGCATAAGCCCTAGCTTATACGTGGCATTTGCTCATGAGATTCATATCCCTCTTTTGGCTCACTTTGGCCTTAACAAATATATTCTAATTGATTTGATCCTTACTAGAACATGTCACCCAATGGCCTAGCATACTTTTGGGTTCCTCAAAATACCCTCAAATGCTACAAAAAAAAATAAATTGGCATGAACGGCCCCTTTCTTGACTCTTTGATCCTTTACATCAGAGCCGTTTGATGGGTATGACATTTTCGGGTTAGTAGTCATCATGGTGTCGATCAATGGTAAATGGTGAGGATCCAATCATGAATTTAGTCCAAAACAGCTAATGCTTGTACGAGCCCATCAGAGTCATTGAGCAAAGAACACTACACCATTCACAGAAACGAAAAATGGGTCAAGGGTATTTTGGTAATTGGGCGAGCGATAAGGGTATAATAAAGATTACTCCTAGGATGGGATAGGGATGATTTGATTTAGACGAGTAAATTGACTGATGGAATGAAAGTAGGGTTTTGTGGAGGTATAAATATGAGACAAACACAAAGCCTTATGTCATAGAATTTAGAAGACAAGCTCACACAAGTACTAAAGCAAAGCCTTTTTCCTTCTTTTCTTTTTATATATGTCTTGGGGAGTGCAGATGGCAGGGCATTTGGGTTGGGGAATCATAGATGAAGGCTGGAGGAAGGGGCCTTGGACTGCTGAAGAGGATAGATTGCTCATTGAGTATGTTAGGTTGCATGGTGAAGGAAGATGGAACTCTGTTGCTAGGCTTGCAGGTAAATACTCAACTCTATGAAGGAAAAAAAAAAAAAAAAAATCCAATTTCTTACCTCAGGATTAGCTCTATTTTTTTTTAGTTACAGTTTATTTGAACCTCCATTCTTTCATAGGCATATAACTATATATAGGACTCATGTAACTGACCCCAAATAATAGAGATAAAGCTTTGTCTAGCTCTAGGCATTACTCACTTTGTCTTACCCTGTGGGCATTGGGGGCACATTTAGGAAAGAAATGGTTGGGGTAATGAGATTGTCCCAACATTTTTTATTTTTTTTCAGAAAAAAAGAAAAGAAAAGAAAGGGATATATAGTCCAATTAAATTTGATGCGCTGCATAGTAAAAATTTCAATGTCCTAAGCATTTTTTTGGTAGTCCCCTGTGACAAGCCCTCTATATTATTTATTGAATTAATATTTGATTTTTTTTTTTTTCTCTGAACAGGGTTGAAAAGGAATGGAAAGAGCTGTAGATTGAGGTGGGTGAACTATCTGAGGCCAGACCTCAAGAGAGGGCAAATAACCCCACATGAAGAGGACATAATTGTTGAGCTACATGCTAGGTGGGGGAACAGGTAATTAATTCTTTGAACTTAAGTCCATTTAATTATAATTGTTAATAACAACTTGATCACTAAAGAAGCTAAATATAAACTCAGATGGTCAACAATTGCGCGAAGTTTGCCAGGAAGAACCGATAATGAGATCAAGAACTACTGGAGGACTCATTTCAAGAAGAAAGGGAAAGCCTCTTCGGATAATTCTTCTGAGAAGGCAAAAGCTCGCCTCCTGAGAAGGCAACAATTTCATCAACAACAACTACAAGCAGCAGCAGCAGCAACAGCAGCAAGCAGCAGCAACAAGTGGACATGAAAAAAATTATGTCCTTTTTGTTTGATGAAAGTGACCATAGGGTGTCAACCCAACCTCAAGTGAGGCAAGATATGGCCACTGTGACTGTGTACCCTAACACAGCTGATGAGCAAGGCCTTCTGTATTCAATTTTCAACAGGCGATGCTTCTGCGCCAGAGGCCTCAAACGAGGGAATTTTATGGGATGGCTTGTGGAACTTGGATGATGCCCATGGCAATTTTAGCGCGGCGTGTGCAACAGGCAAAGCTAGTATGCATGCTTTGGTCTCTCCCTACTACTGATTTTTGGGTTGTTCTAATTTTCTCTAATGTACTACGAGTATTATCGTCAAATGAAAATGGTTTTCTTTTTTTTTTTTTTTTTTTTGGCAGAGAATCAAATGAAAATCTTGTTACTGAAGAAATTAGTATTGTAATGTATGATATTAACTTTGGGTTGTGACTGATACAATCTAGGCTAAGACGTAATTGTCTTTTTTCCCTCTTGTCCTATAGAATTTAAATAAATGTGACAAAATCAAGGACATTAGCCACGCATCTTTTTCTTCCTTCTCATTTTTCTTCTTCTTAAGAGCATCTTTAATGGTGAGCTATATGGTATGTTATTCCTATATTATAGCATTTAGCACAAGTTGGAATGCTCCAATGGTGAGTTAAATGCATATGCTAAATATAGCAATAATTCTCCCTTGTGCTATATTTGGCACAAGGGTGAGTTATTGCTATATTTGCCATGTCAGCTTTCTCTCCCTTTCTCAGCAACCAAACACACCACTCCCTCTATTTCTCAACAACCAACACAGTAGCAAATATGAAAAATCAAATATTTCTCTTCCTCTATTTTTAAAATTTTCTTAATAACCAAGCAACCCTAAAAATACAATATTTTCAAACATAATATTGAAATCTTAAAAAAATAAAAATAATAAAAAACCATACTCTTTTGTTTAGCTCATTTGTCCCACTTCAAGCAACCTCGCATTTAAAAAACATACCCTTCTTGAGCTACTGTTGAACTGAATCACAAATTTGGGTTCATCTCTTACTTTCAGGCATCTCAATTTTCCCAACCAATAATCCTTCCTCACTTTCTGCACGACCCTCTTTACATACCCTTTCTCAACTAAGGCTTTGCACATAATCCAAAAAATAGCACACCATACATTTGCACCATTGGAGCACCTTATGCTAAATTATAGCATTTAGCATTGTAACATATGCTAAAATAGCAATAACTCACCACTTTTAGCTCACATGACTGGAGATGCTCTAAGACAGACAATTCTCAAAACAGGGTCATTAACGTCCTAAAGAGTTTTGAAGTACACCCGAATACTCTAGACTAAAGTCTCAGACTCTCAACACCTACCCCATACCATTGGACCAAAATTATCATTAACGACCACGTGTCTTAAGAATAGAGAAGCCATATCTTTAAGGTGACCATAGGATTTAAGAAATAGATATTTTTTACGAACACTATTTGTTATTGGGCTTATAAAGTTTGATTAGATTCTTCAATTAGAAGAAACCCGCTAGTGATCCTTGTCGTCATCATCGATCATATATAGATTCTGTGGGAAAATTTTAAATATCATTTAAATCGATGCCATCTTAATTTATCATTTATCTCAATCATTGATCCCCCGTACCAAGATCAGTACTAGATTGTTTTGAATGCACTTATTTCTTAGGTTACCTTTTGTAATCTTCTCATTCACTCCACCATAATTTAATCCTTACATTCTATACACTTGTGAAACATAAAGATATTAGGTTGTGGAACTTTCTGCTAGTGTTGATGCCATTTGTAATTTTAAATTATTATGAATCTTCACATCCATGCTAAGGAGAATATTGGAGTGGAGGTCTTTTCTTCCTCCTGTAAAATTGCTGATTAAATCCTTCCTTCTGATTCTCCATTTTTTTTAGAAGTCAGGCTTACAGCATCGTGCTTCGATGGCTTGGTGACGTGTGAGTGGCATTTTTTGTTTTCTATTCTTTAATTAGGGCTTTCTATTATTTTGTTTCAAATTAGGGTAAATTGTAATAAACTCCCCTAAAGTATGAGAGGTCAGCAGATAACCTCTCTTATGTTTTAATTTTGTCAATGTACCTCCCTTATGCTTTAATTTTTGTCAATGTGCCCCACCGTCACTCGTCGTTAATGAAATTTGACGAAAATTAGTCACGTAGGTACACACGTGATACCGTTAACGGACCCGTATTGCCCAAAATTGTCGAAACACTCGTCGACGTCATGATCAATTGAGTGGCTATCGAGAATTAGACGATGTCTCCCATACTTCAACAATGTTTTCTGCAATTTACCCTCCAAATTAGACGATGTCCACTTTCATTCTTTGGTTCGGAGGAGAGTCTAATGGATCATTAGACTATACTCTGGTTTCCTTAGTTCTTTTTTCTTTTTTCTGTTTTTTTTTATTTATTATTTTATATCTTTTTGCTATTAATGGATTCTTTAATTCAAAAGAGAGTCTAATGGATCATTAGGCTACACTCCAAGTGGTCCATCTTCCTTATCGCCTGCAAACGCATGTGGGAGGAATTGAAATCACTATTGCCCCAAAGGTTCGAGGGTTGGTATTGAGAGGGTGAAGGCAAATGAGAAAAAAAAAAAGGAAAAGAAAAGAAATCACTATTGCCCCAAGCCGTCCTCCTTGAAGAGAGAGACATACCATCTGGGCTATATAGCCCCATGACCAAGACCCACCTTTCTTTCATTAATTTGATGTCAAATATGCCACGCCACATCACTTTTCACTATAAATTGTGAATTTGGAAAAAAATTTCAAAATGAATTTCATTTTCCTTTTAAGTTGACCAAAAAATATAATTCTGCCTTGGTAAGCTATAATTATTATAATTATTTAATGGAAAAAAAAAATGGAACCTACCCCTTTTTATGGATTAAATTAAATGTTGATAGGGCTTCTAGGGGTAACCCTGGTTTGGGTTCAGTAGGAGGTGTTATTTGGGATTCTAATGAGATGTATATAATTTTAACTTTTGCTAATACGTCCCCTAGCTACCCCTACATTTTTACTACATACGTCCCCTACATTTTTACTACATACGTCCCCTAGCTAGTTGTATTTTTTATTTTATCAATAAAATATCCTAAAATCCAAAAAATTCCTTCCATATCCTGCCCGTTACCACCGCACCAACTGCTGTTTCCAGAGTCACTTCCATTCCTCTGTTCTTCATGATTCTCTTCTCTGCACGTAATACATTTGCCAAAACAACCTCTCGTTATTACACTTCTGCCACTCCCCTCGACCCGTCTCTCACCCTCCTCCACCTCCTTCAACTCTCCATCGACCAACGATGTCTGAAACTCACCAAACAATCCCATGCTCGAACCTTCCCTCATGGGCTCGATCAGAACCCCTTTGTCGCCACCAAACTCATCTCTGCCTACGCTATATGCAAAAGCCCGGCCGAGTCTCGACTCGTTTTTGACTCGGTTCACCACACGAATGTGTATCTATGGAACTCACTGATTAATGGGTATGTGAAAAATAATGTATATATAGAGGCCTTTGAATTGTTTAACATTATGTGCCGGGATACGGTGTCCCCCGATGATTTTACGCTTTCGACACTTTCAAAAGTGTCGGGCGAGCTTGGATACTTATTTGCCGGGAAAGTGGTTCACGGGAAGTCTATAAGAATTGGGTATGCTTCGGACACTGTCGTTGCGAATTCGATAATGTCGATGTATAGTAGATGTAGGGAATCTGGGGAATCTCGGAAAGTGTTTGATGAAATGCCGCAGAGGAATTCGGGTTCTTGGAATGTGATGATTGCGGGATACACTGTTTTGGGAGGTTGTAGTTTGGATAAGGATGTGAGGGAACTTGTTAGAGATATGCAGAATGATGGGGTGACACCTGATGCTTTTACAGTTTCGAGTCTTCTTACGTTGTGTGGGGCCGATACAGGGAAATGGGATTATGGAAGGGAGCTTCATTGTTATATTGTGAAGAATGAATTGGAATTAAGTTTGGGTTCAGACGTTCATTTAGGATGTTGTTTGATCGATATGTATTCGAGAAGTAATGGAGTCATTATGGGTAGGCGGGTTTTTAACCGGATGAAGTGTAAAAATGTTTTTGCTTGGACGGCCATGATTAATGGTTATGTACAGAATGGAGCTTTGGATGAAGCTCTGATTTTATTTCGTGAAATGCAAGTGAGAGATGGAATAGAACCCAATCGGGTCTCCCTTGTGAGCATCCTTCCTGCTTGTAGTTCGCTAGCTGGTTTAATGAGTGGGAAACAAATCCATGGATTTGCTATTAGAAAGGAATTGAATCATGAAGTTGTTTTATGTAATGCTTTGATTGATATGTATTCAAAGTGTGGGAGTGTGAATTGTGCAAGAAAAGTTTTTGAGGATGATTCTTTTTATAAAGATGCAATCTCTTGGAGTTCAATGATTTCTGGATATGGCCTACATGGGAAGGGTCAGGAAGCCATTAGTTTATATGATAAAATGCTTCAGCTTGGGATCAAACCAGACATGATAACAATAGTGGGAGTTCTTTCTGCTTGTGGTAGGTCCGGATTGGTAAAAGAAGGCCTTGATATCTATAGCTCAGTAATAAATTATTATGAAATTCAACCAACATTGGAGATTTGTGCGTGTGTGGTTGATATGCTAGGTCGATCAGGCCAGCTTGATCAAGCATTAGACTTTATCAAAACAATGCCTTTGGAACCTGGTCCTAGTGTTTGGGGGGCTCTTGTTAGTGCTTCTATCATTCATGGGAATATTGAGATGCGAGATTTGGCTTATAAGTTCCTTATTCAATTGGAACCAGAGAACCCCTCAAATTTTGTCTCACTGTCGAATTTATATGCTTCTTCCAGGAGATGGAATGCCGTGGCTGAAGTAAGAGCTATGATGAAAGAAAAAGGATTGAGGAAGTTTCCTGGTTGCAGTTGGATTAGCATCAACAGCAAAACTCATTGTTTCTATGTTGCTGATAAAGCAAATCCTTGTTCCAGTTTGATTTATGAGATGTTAGATGACCTGGCATCAACAATGAAGGCGGCTGGTTATTCTCCTGATATGGAGAATTTGACTTAGATTCACAGGTGTTGATTGGTTATCTGACCATTGTACAATAAATTGTATCGTACAAAATCTGAATGCACCAGAAGGGGTTATGGTGGTTGTTTATGTGGAGAATTTTATTGGAGTCTATTTCTCCACCGTATTGAAATCCTAGCAAGTAGAATGTGCTTTTTCGATGACCCAAAATTATTGCGTATGTTAAAGGGTTTTGGACATAAGCCCATAATCCTATTGTAAAGTTTTAACTTAGCTGTTAGGTCTTATGTTGTTAAGATAATCTCTGATGCTTTTTGGGACGATGAAACCAAGTAATTTTGAGATGAGACAAACAAATTTGAACAAGTCAACTTAGGTAAACTTTGTTAAACTCTCTCTTACTTGGGCTGATAATTCTGTAGCCCACCTGGGTATGATGCTACTGAATGCAGAATACCGAAAATTGGATAAAACAATATCTAGAGACATTTTGGAGGAAATTAATATCTCTGGTAGCTCTGATACGAAACCTTTTTCTAAGTGTGGACCGCACAAAGAGGGTGGACCTCAAATATTTGTTGATGCAGGTGGACTGAGTAAATTCAGTGTTTCAGGGTGAAGATCCTCACATGGAATGTCGGTTGGACAGGAAAGCCTTGTTTTTTGCATTAGGTATGTTCCCTTGTTAAGGGAAAATCTCCTCAGTTTATCTTTTTGATGGATATTTGTATTAAGGAAGATAAAATTGCTAAGATATATACACAACAGGCTTTGAATAATTTTGTGTATATCCCCACCTGAGGGACTTAGTTTGGGGTTTATGGTTGCTGTTGAATAGTTTGTTTTGCTCTGTTTAGATTCTGGGATCTTGTTCTAGATATATTCATGCATATATATGTAACCTATCGATTAATTTTTGCTGGAACTTATCGTGTGTGTGGATTTAATTTTTTTTTGAAAAAATAAAGAATAAAATTAAAAAAATAAAAATTGAACCTTGGGCCCTCTACTGAGTTGTAGAGGTTCCTCGTGTTGCATGAATGAATTTGACTCTTTGTACAACAATGTGGCTTGATTGATAGTGGTAGCTATGGCCTTTCATATACATGGTATGGCAAAAGACATCATTGGGCAGCTATTTATGAACCTTTGGATCATGTGTTAGCTACTTCTGCTTGGTATACTAAATTTCGTGATGCTAGAGTTGAGAATTTGCCCATTATGGGCTCGGAACATATATGGCCCTGTACTCCTTAACACTGAACCTGGGACTGTTAATAAACCTAAACCTTCTCTCTTTGAAGTGATTTGGCTCTTGTCTTTGCAATTGGAGAATGTTGTTCATCATGGGTAGCATTTTCGTGGGTTTATGGTGTTCCAACTGGCGCGTAAAATTGCATTTTTCAAAAGAATGTGCAAAGTTGGAACAAAAATGTTTTTGGTAACATGAATTCTAATGTTAAAGATTCTTATTTACAGCTTGAGGCCTTTCAGAAGGCTTTAATGTTGAATCCATTTGATAATTCTCTTCTCTACCAAATGATTTTTGGTTTTAATCTCAAGCTGACATTGTCAAGATATTTATTCAGGATTTTACTCAAACGGTTTCAATATAGGATATTGAGAAGTGGGGTGTGAAAATAAATAATTGGGGTGGCAATAATGGCACCTAATATATAAATATGTCCGATTTAGAGATTTTTTTTCAAACGATTAATTGAGACAGTACATTATTACATTCCAGAAGAATTATTTGATCAATCAAAGTATAAATCTCTTATAAACAATTAGTAAGGCACCATTTGGTTGCACTTTTTAAAAGATCTTTTTTAAGTAAAAAAAGTCATTTTTTATTTTCTTGCTTTTTGCTTTTAAGTAGAAGTAACAAAATCAAAAGCGTGTTTAGTAAAATTGATTTCACCGGTAATCTTTTAGATGTAATGAGAAACTCTACCAAATTATTGTTGCTCAAACAGAAGTCTAATATAGGCACAACCTCTCTCCATCGCAAATATTTCGAGTTAAGGTCAAACTCATCCAAAATATAAAAATGACTTTTAAAGCAAATCTTCTTTGCTTTGGCTTAAAATCAAATATTTTGCTTTTTGCTTTCTACAAATTATTTTTAGTTCCTCTAACCAAACAATGCCTTTTGCTTTTATAATTTTTTGCTTTCAAAAGCAAAAAAGATCTTACAATAAGTGCAACCAAACGGTGCTTGAGTTATTTAGCGTGAAGCGAACTAATGAGTCTTACAAGGTTTGTTAGTTGAAATTGTTAGTGTTACTTTAGACAACCACAACCATACAAAGGCCATGTTTGTTTAGTTGGAATAGAATAGATGGGAATAAAATATGATTCTTTGCTTAAAGTAGTTTGGAATAAATAGGGATTTGAAATGGCTGTCTAAATACGTTTATTTGATTTTATTCCTATTTAAATTACTTCGTCTAAACACGCTGTTTGAAATGAATTGAAATGTGATTCGATTCCATCCATTCCATCCAACTAAACAAACATGACCTAAGTGTCAATAAGTAATGAAATCAAACTTAATTGTAATTATTTTCCTCTAACCCCATCAATCTAAAATTTCCCCTACAATTTATAATAATCAGAACGTACGTTAAGAGTAGAAATTTAGTCCCGTGGAAGCTCTACGCAGGGATTAAAGACCTAAAAGGATTGTGGAAGCTGTACATATAATCCCAGGAATTCTAGTTTGATCAAAAGGTGTCCCAAAAATGTTAATTAGAAAAATAGTTGACATAGTAAAGATATTATTGGATTAATGACTTATCATATAAAATTAAATTTAAAAGTCGTGCTCATTAATAGGAAACTAAATTTTTTTTTTTTTAGAGAAGTTTCACACCATGCATTTTGAATGGCTTTTTGTAAGACATATTTTTGTGAAATCAACTTTTAAATTACTTTTTCTACTTATACGAAAAGTTAATCGAAAATTAAGAACCACCCAATTCAATCTTGCGAGATAAATTTTAATTTGTTGCCTAGAAATGTGAGTTTGTGGACTGCACAATTATTGTACTCTATTTCGTTAATATAATATTTGACATGTGCGAGGGGTAATCTAATCTAATTGTCTACGCAACCGAAACGGAAAGTCAATTGAGATGTTGCATGAAAAAATTATCCCCCCCCTCTCTCTCTCTAGAAAAAGTTAATGGAGAAACTTCGTGGAATTTCAAGAATTTATTTTTTTTAATTTTTTTTACTCATATATATCAAAATATGAAATGTATCATTATTACAGATATTATTTTAATATTCGAACAGCGGAACAAGTTCAAAATTATGGACAACCAGCTTGGACTGACAAGAAGGAAAAGCTACCTCCATTATAATCCTTTGAAATCCTTGTATACCAATACGCCTAGTGTTAATTTTCTTTCGGTACTTGCATTATCTGTTATGTATGTATGGACAATGTATGTCAGCATGCGGAGGCACATCTTACTCAATCAGAGCCACATGTTTCAAAGGACAAGCAAACTTGGAGGGGCCCAATAGAAATTGATGTTTAAGGGGTTGTTTGGGAAATTTGAAGACTTAATCAATTTGAGATAAGTCTAACTAGTTTTGATTTCACACTGTTTGATAAATCCCATTTTCCTATTTAATCAATTCAGCTTTGCTCTGAAAATAAGCTATAAATGCAGTTTTTTGCAAACCAATTGTAAATTAATTTATTTAAAAATCAGATAATAGTTAAATGAGACATTTTGTACAAGGGCTTTTTAATAAGTGGGTTATTGCCTTAGGAATTAGGCTTAAAGTGACCGCCTCAATTACTACTCTATTGAGCCACCCCTAAAGACAACTTACACTCTCCTCACATATATTATCTCTTACTCTTGGTTATAGAGTAATTCTTATACTGTAATTATTTATTTTCACCTAAAAAAAAACTGTAATTTATTTCTTTGCGCGTATTCTTGTTATGTTAATGTATGAAAAACTGTTATATTAATGTATAAAAACTTGTTTTTTCCCCTAATTATTATTATTATTCCTCTATATTTTTTGTGGGCCGGTTTTGAAAATTGCTTTATGAATGTATCTCGATCTCTCTATGCTTTTGGAAATGTCCATTTACTTATTTATTTTTGGGATTTAGGTATTTTCTGTGGTTATTAAAATTTTTATTAAATAAATATTTTATCGTAACTTCTAATTCAAATCATAATCTTTCATTACCAAAACACTAGTTTAATTTTTTAATGATATACGTATGGACGTACTTTTTTGCATTTACAAGTGCTTATAGCGGAAATCTTCACAGAATGGGTGCACCTTGATGTGGCCTATGGATGTAAACTTGCAATTGGAGGTGGCTAAATTTAACTTTACTGGCTAATTAGCCCTAATCCAACTCATATAAGTCAAAAATCAAATTTATGTAAGATTGGTTGTCATATGATCTAAGAACTTATATTTTTATCACTAAAAATCTTATAGTCACATATGAAACAACTTTTAATCTCGAATTAATTTGATTTTTGACATTCATAACTTAAATGAAAAGACGATCTAATGTAACGGTGAGTTACACAAAATATGAATCACAAATAAATTACCTAAAATCTAGTGTAAAAAATTATAAAAAATATTGTATCTATTAATCCTAGCCTTCCATATATGCCTAAAGATCTTATCAATTGCATTAGATCGTCTAGAGAAATTTGGCCTATTCATATATATGAACCAGTGGGTCTCATGTGATACTAGGCCCTCCAATACAATGGAGAGGATTCATGCTCTCTCTCTCTCACTCAGTCTCTCTCTCTCTCTCTCTCTCTCTCTCTCTCTCTCTATATATATATATATATATATATATATATACACACGCCTCAAAACGATTAGATGCCCTTTTCTGATGATGTGGTGTGATCTCGTGGAAAATGAGGAACCAGAAGCAGCATCAAGCGGTCCAGCAGAGGAGCCGAACGCATGCCAAGGGACTCCACGTTGCCCTGTTGTTAAATTTATTATAAACTAATGAGATGAAACCAAAAAGCAACTCTTCAAAAATGATGTAAAAAAAAAAACCATTAAAATATTAGCTACGGTACGGACAACCAACGACTGGGGAATTACATATAGGTCCGGCTATGATTACTAATTACAGTTCAAAACATGTGATTACTAATTTACTAGTAAATGACTACTAACTTAAACATAACAGGACGGTCTGGACCTTTTTTTTTTTTTTTTTTTTTTTTTTTTCAACCAACCATAAAAAACAAAAACAAAAAAAGTCCTACTTTCTCACCAAAAGGCAAAAGCATCCTCGCCTCAGAAGTTCCTTCACCACCCTCTCTCTCTCTCTCTCTCTCTCTCTCTCTCTCTCTCAAGTCTCAGGACGGCGGCCCATTTGACCCATTGTTTCCGTCTGCAACTCATCTTCTCTCGTCTTAGGAGACGATAAGCAGAGTACGTCCTTTGTCTCTCTTTCTTAAAATCCCTAAATGTTTATATATATGGTATATTGGTATGGAATTACTTATCATTTCAGCAAAATTTCTGAACCATTTCTACCGCGCACACATACACACGTATATATAAATGTATATATGTATGTAAATAAATCTTTTGCTCTGTTTATATATACCTGCTCTGTTTTTCTTTGGGTTTCCTCTCTCTCAACTGAAGAGCAAAATTCTATCAATATATATCAGTGCGTGTATGTATATATATATATATATATTGCTCTGTTTTCGTAATTGAACTCTGTTTGGGTAAATCTAGTTGCTCTGTTTTCTGTTTGGTTTTCTTTCTCACAAGCAGCATCAACAACAACTATGTAGATGTGTGTGGTAGTAGCTGCAAACAGTGGTGTACCCAGTCTGTATACACAATGATTCTGCTCGCCTGCACCGCGCCGTCCGTCACCTCCACTTATCATTGATGGCGTGATGGTCACGCGCCACTGATGAGCGTGGGATGGTAGCGATGCAGCAGTACCCTGCCGCATAGACAACACACTACACATCTTACCATAATCTACTTCTCCTTCTCCCATGACTTATATTTCATGAAATTAATTGTTGGATAGAATCTATTTCTCATATTGATTATAAGTGATGTATCTTAAAAATTAAGTTCATTCAAAATTCAGTAATTACTTCATTCATAAATGTTCATAAATAACGATTGTTATTGATTGAAAATGATAAATTCTAAATCGAATAGAAATCAATCTTACGTCTACTTGACTTTTAGTATACATTACTTCTCTAATCCGTCTTATATAAAGCGGTATAAAATACACCTTATAATAAAAGGACTGCATATATAAGATACACCTTATGCATCATGTGACCTTAATATATTTATCGCTAAGTTATAATTGATTTGATTTGATGTGGCAGTCCAAACAAATGAACGGTGAGAATTGAGAATTGAGAATTGAGAATTGAGGTCAGGTCACCTTAGGTGCACCTTATTTATATTTGTAAATTTGTGAACTCTCTCTTCTGTTGCCTCATGCCACAGTACCTTCTAAGTTTCACAACCACGGCATCTTCCCCTAGCCTGGGTGGACAAAAAGTAGCAAGCCTTAAAAAGTAAACTCTGTGTTGTACATTTCTGATCTCTTCCCTTCTACATTTGCACTCCATACATGGCTTGATCTTGTAGGTGCGGGAACAAAAATTTTGTCACATACTGCTGCAAATGGGAATCACGTCCAAAACGTTCTGTTCTTCTCAATCTCCTGCCATTTATTCCATTGCGAGGAAGCAAAAAGGGACCAATGTAGTGCTCACCAAAGAGTCAAAGAGTGAGGCTCTTGATGCTGCAATCTTGGGTGACAAGCAGTGTTTGTTTGGAATGGTGGGGGCTGCATCAACCATGAAGATCCCAGAAACTTTGGTTTATCAGGTTAACCAATTAATTGGCTGCCAACCCGCTTGCAAGCTACAGTGGGATGTCAAGTCATTCCCCTCCGTTGTTTACGAAGGGCCTGATGATGGGTACCTATTGATTCATGCGTTGCATTTGGAAGAAGTGAACACATTCATGCCAAGCGAAGTTCTAAAACTGGTGCTGTCGAAGTCGAAAGGCATAGCTGAGAAGAATCTCAATTACTGTATTGAAACACCGGTCGATTTTGTCAATCTTCAAGGAAGGATAACATTTTTGGATGCACTCACCAATAAAGTCCATTTGAATTATGTGACTAGTGTGGCATATAGGATTTGTAAGATAGAGCTACCCGAGGATTACCAATTAGATGTTGACATCAATGGTCATGGAAGCATGAAAGTATGTGTTGCAGGTTTCAAGATGGAGTACAAAATTGACGCTTTGCAGAACGTCGTAGGGGCTTGCCTTGGGTTATGGGCTGCCAGTGAAAAGCTGAAGGTTGGTAATGCAAATCCGGAGGCACCTATGGAGAGGCCGTCGGAGAATGTTCACTCAGAAGCTTGGGTTACACATGAGAATAGTATTCACAGAGTCGCGGTTGCAAGGGGTTGTGCTCTGCAGTGTGCAATTCTTAATCCCATATTCAAAGTGCGAGAGTTGCAGGTAAAAACCTCCTCTGTAAATGTTTCAGTTACTCCGTATATCTTTTTCCTTTCTTTGGGTATTCATTAAGCCCCTGTTTGGCTCTTAATTGGGAAATGCATGGGAAATGAAAGGTAAATGATTAAAATCCATTTTAAAGCAATTTCAAACATTTACGATATCCTTTCCATCCTATTTTCCAAGATATATTCAAATAGAGTCTAAAACAAACCGCATAGAACCAGTAGTAGCATTGCTTCCCTAGTAATCTTTCAAAATAGCTTGAACCAATGATATGTATAATTTCTTTGAGCAGCAGCATCGGCAACCAGTCATATCTTAATAAAGCATGGTTCTTTTACCTCATCCTATTATTGTTGCTTCAATCTACACAAATCGAGGCACGTAGTGACCATTCGGTTTCTTACTTGAGCAGTCATGGGCGTTGTATTTCTTATTGCCATTGGCGTCATAATCATGATCGCTAGCCTATGCTATTGCATCCGTCATTGCATTGGCGAACCACCGGCTGGGCAACCAGCAATAGCACCTGCACCAGTGCAACTTTCCCCCCTTTTTCGCAGTTCTCATCACCTTGATGCAGCAACCATCCAGACATTTGCTGAGATTCCGTTTCGAGCAGGTGAGGGTGATGATAGCTGCACCATCTGTTTGCAGAGCTACACTGATGGTGAATTTCTTCGAGGACTTCCCAGTTGTCCACATAGATATCACCACAAATGTATCGAGCAATGGCTTACCGAAGAAAGTACATCTTGTCCCCAATGCAAGTATGATTACATAGACCAGCTTGTGCCAATCCGTTCTCCAGTTTGACACCTCAGTTGGGCTAGAAAAGTTCAAGGTACAGTTCCGAGGATGTGCATTGCTTATGCACCAGAGGCTATGAAACATAATGAACTATTTATACAACGTTTTGATTGGTTGGTTTAAATTATGACTGGTTACATGGATTTATGTAGTTAGTTTGCTGGCACAGTATTGATCGATATGGATTTATTTTGACTTTTGAGGTAGTTATTTTAATTTTTATTACTGTATTATTTTTTAACTTCTTCCCTTCGGGGTAGCTTAGATGTATGGGTCTTTTCCACATATATGGTCATTGACTAACTTTGTTTTGCAGATATGGCAAAGTGGAACTTAATTCCAATTCTATGGTTAAACGTGGTGGGCCAACACACGATTCTGCAAAGGGAACAGCTATTGCGACCCCCCATTCTTATCAACCCACCCCTTTCTTTTTGGTTTTTAAAATTTAATGAAAAATATAAAAAGGTTTTACAAAAACCGGTCACTTGGTCCACTAGAAAACATTATTTTGAACAACTTTGCAAAAAAAAATTTTTCAAAATCTATCGTTTAGGTAGATTTTTTTGGCAAAAAATGAAATAAAGGTTATAAATGGCTAAAAAGTATATTTAAACGATAAATTGAGGAAAAACTTTCTTCTACAAAGTTGTTCAAAATGATATTTTCTAGTAAATTTTACGGCCGATTTTTATAAAAACCTTTTATATTTTGCATAAAACCTTAAAAACCTAAAAAAATAGGGGTGGGTTATAAGAATGGAGGGTTGCAATAGCCATTCCCTTCTGCAAAATCATGATGGCCCAACACAATTTTGGCCCATTTATACGCTCAAATCAGCCCGTATACTTTCCGTATGTGAAACCCAAAATTGTGATGGCCGATCATGATTTTGGGAGTAAATCGTAGGTGGCCTACACGATTTTGGGGTCCATATACCATTTTTATGCAATCATCTAAACCCATATAAAAATAGTATATGAATCTTAAAATCGTATTGGCCCAAAAGCGATTTACCCCAAAATTGTGATGGGCAACCACGATTTTGGTGTAAATCATGGTGGCCCAACACAATTTACCTGAAATTTTTATTTTTATTTTTATCATTTATGCCATCCCATCCCATCCCATACCATCCCATCATGCCCACTTGTGAGAGGGAAGCCAAACCAATTCGTCCATTCCTCCTTTGATGGGTCTAGGAAAACCACCCATGAAACAATTTTTCCACATTAACATCAATTTTTTTTAATTGAAAAAAAAAAAAAGGAAGAAAAAGAAATGGGAGAAAGCAGGGTACGTAGGGCATGGTGGGGGACTATGGATTATTGAGGTCATAGACTCGAGTTCATTAGGACAATACCCTGCTAAAGAATCCAATTAATCCATCCCAAGCCACTCATCTAAATAACACCCATCTTGGATTTCTCTGCCATATACCCAAATGCTTTATTGTCAATGGACTAATTGCTCCACCATGGTGCTCCAAAAGAGATTAATTTTTTCCAACTCTCCCACTCCCCACAACAATGCGAGCTATAGTAATTGATTTTTCATTTTCAAGGGTCAACGTGCAATTATATTTATCGCAGCTAATAGAGCAGTTGATTGCGCACCTAATTTAGGTCATTTCATCTCTAATTCAACTATAGATTGTAATTTTTCTAAGAAAATTTAAAGGACTTGGGTTGAGGATATTTATGAAGTGACTAATCGTAGATATACTAGATATTAATTTTCTTTAATAATATCTTTTCTCTTTCAAAAATAATGCTACAATTGACAAAGTTTCACTTTTTTCTCTCTCTCTCTCTCTCTCTCTCTCTCTCTCTCTCTCTCTTTGGGTAATAAGATTAGGGCTAGGCTTCTCTTTGTTATGCTTTACTGTCAATGGAGTAATGGCTCCACCATGGCGCTTCAAAAGAAGTTTATTTTTTCCAACTCTCCCACTCCCCCAAGAATGTTTTAGTTGACGAGATTTGACTTCTATGTTTCACTCTCTTTTTGGATAATAAGGTTGGGGCAAGGTTTTTCTCCAGAGAAAAAAATGATGAAAGGGAGAGGATTCTAGACCATAAGATTGTTAGTATCACCCAAAAAAGGAAAAAAGTAAAAGTTAAAAAGATAAGCTCGTTGGTTTTTCATTGTAGAATGCCAGCTAACAAGAGTTTCGAATTATTGATGTAAGATTAAGAGAAAGGGAAAAAAAGGAAACTCCGATTAATAGCTAGAAATGGAAAAAAGAAAACTCCCAATGATGGAACAATGAATTTATCAAAATAAGAAGCTCAAGAAACAAGTAGTTAACATCAAATGCTTAATTATTTGCTTGCATAAAATGGAAAGATAAACATATCTTAAGTTCTCTATCATTTAATTATGTGGGGATTGATTTGGAGATAGATAAAGTCAGAACAATAGCATCAGCTCCATGTATTGTACTTCGAAGAAGAAACCACTTTTCCAAGCATGTATGCCTCGACCTGGAAATATCTATACTACTATATAAAGCCAATTCCCTTTGTGGTTGAACTGACCCGGAAATATCTTTCTTTCTTTAACCACTTACCAAAAGATCTTTAAAAGATGTCAAGTGAAATTTGAAGGCATCAATTACCTTAATACCCAAAATCTAATAGAAATAGTCAAACAGGCAATTTTCAGGGATCCTAATATCCTATATAAAATGATCCTACTTTGGGCCAATGTAAAAGAAAACATATATAGAGGATCCTTTAGAAGCCATCAAAAACAAAATGGGTTCATTTTCTAGACCAATTTATGTCATGCCAAGCATGTTTAAAAATGATATTTCTAACAAGATATATATTTTTACTATTTCAATCTAAAACCAAGGGAAGATTACATTGAGAATTTGAGACCGCTGTAATTTCTGGAATATAGACTCAGGCCTTCCTACTTTTGAAAACTACACTCTGCCCCCTTCTTGTTAATAGTGTTAGTAAAGGTTGTTAAATGAAAGTAAACAGCTTCTTCTTTGAAAGGCACATTTCAGTGGCTAGAGCCTGGTGGTTCAGATCTCTATCCTCTTCTCCCTCACTAACCCCTTTTCCTCTCATTTTATTTTTTGCTAGGCAACACCCTTTCTCATAATATCCATATATAGCTTGAAATCAAAAAGGGTAGTTCTTATAGAAGCTCGAGGATGAGACGTCCCCTTTCTTCTCTATATCGAACCCATTACCTTTAATGGCACCGTTTACAACTTCCAAATAATAAGTTTCACGCTCACAAAGTTTCATAAAAATCTTCATCAGAAGTATTTGACGATTTACAATCATCGGCACTTCTTCTCTATCGTTTTCTTTGGGGTTTTCTTCATCACTTTCGATTATCCAACATTTCAATACATGTAAAACCACTATCTATTAAACTAATTAAGTAATTTAACAAATAATAAATAGTTCATGAAAATAATTTATAATCGTTCATGTCTTAAGGCAACACTGATCAAAATGTAAATGGATGAACTCTAACAAATAAGTAATTTACCTTACCTGTTAGATTCTGAACTTCAGAAGGTGTCGATGACGGAAGGTGATCGAGTCACGACGATGGTGGATCTACGCCAACTGAACGAGATTCGAGTCGATTAGAAGGCAATGCTGTGAAAAAATATTACTCCATACAGAGTAAAATTAAATTAAACTTCACAATCTAAACACTTGTACACGATCAAGACAAAAAATTGTGAATTTACCTCATAGGTCAAGACCAAAAATCATCAACGCAGAGAAAGACCGAGAGAGGGGTGGGTGAGGAAATCCCTAGATTTCGATCAATTTGGCGTACCGGTGACAGTTGCTGCGGTAATGAGTGAGGGGGGATATCATCGACGGCGAATGGAGACCAGACGATGGTGGATCTAAACTGAGATCGTCCTCGCGAGAACGTGACAGAGATACGCTCGCACAGGGGATCTTTGGCGTCGGCAGCGGATGACAGATCTTCAGCGTCGACAACGGAGGATGGAGCTTCGCACTCAGCGGCCTGGTATCTGGCTCAGCGAGAGAGAGAAAGAGAGAGAGTTGCTGAGTGATCGAGAAAGAGAGAGAGAGTTACTGAGTTTAGTGTGTTTTCCACGCCAAACCCCGTATAAAAATTGTATGCAAATCCTAAAATCGTGGTTGGTCACCACGATTTTAGGATTTGTATACATTTTTTATACAGGATTTGGCTGACAGTATAAAAATTGGATAAAATCGTGGTCAGCCAACACGATTTATCTGAGAAATGGAAATAAGTTTTTTTTTGCCATATATTTCGAAATAAATTGGTGATTGACATTAAAATAGGAAATGCCCCGGGGCAGGGTAACCTTTTTGGGTGCTAAGGAAAAGATGGTGGCTCTTAGGAGAATAACGCTAATACAACAGAGGTCTCCTTTCTTTCACAAATATGAAGCTTTACCCTCTGTTTGGTCGCTGAGAAAAGAAAAGAAAAGGAAGGAAAATTTTCAATCTTGGTTTTCATGTTCAAGTGTAATATTATGTTTTCTTCATCGATCAAAGATTCAATATTTTGATTCCTTTTTTGTCTATTTTTGGCTCCTCGTGTTTTTGGTTCTGTTAATGGGATTCTTTGTTGTTGCAGGATGCTTCTTATGGGACTGAAACAGAGGATGACGTGAGCGTCGATCACCTAGCCTCTAAGCAGTCACCTTTCACGATCGATGGTTTCAAGCCTTAAGTCCCGAACGAATTCTCGCTGCCACAGCTTCTACATCAACTTGTAGTAGCAGTTCCTTGCAGCTGATCAGCGCTAGTATTGAGCAAGCTGCATGGACCTGTTACTACAGGCTGATCAAAAAGCTGGAACCCACTTCAGATAGAGTACTTCTGCGTTTCAATTACTCAGATTTATACCCATACTAGTTTTTAGTGCTCGATCATGATTCTTAACTTTTAAAACTTTCCCAAGATTCTCATTTTTTTTTTTTTCCTTTTCAAAGATGGTACCCACTTCAGATATAGTGCCCATCTTTCTTGGATTCAAAATAATTTTTTTGGATGATTCCCATTACAGATAGGATACTCATCATTCTTGGGATTCAATGTCTTTGAAAAGATTGCATCTTACCTGGGATCTGAATTACCTTGTATCTTACTTACAAAGTAGGACCCTTTTTTCTTCTTCTTTTTTGTTTGTTTGTTTTTTTTTTTTTTTTTTTGGGGGGGGGGGGGGGGGGGGGGGGGGGGGGGGGGGGTGTGGGTGGGTGGTGTGGGGTTGATTCTATTTCATTGTATTGTAGTAGGACACCAGGAACCATGAAGGTGTAAAGAAGAGTGTGTGTTCTCTAGGGAAAAAAAACTGTTACATGTGTGCTCTGCACGTACTTCTGAAAAACGAGGGCAGGGAGCCGAGGTTAGTGCCAATCTATAAGTTGGATCAACTTCTTAAGTTTACCAACAGTTATAACTAATATCGTATTGAACTTGGGCAAGTCGAAAGTGAAAAAAAAGGGAAACAAGGAAAGAGCGATGGAGACCAAAATTAGGCCTGCTTAGGAGAAATATCCTGAGGCTTTCTTGTCATATTATTTGGATCTTATTCTTCGGGTGCTCAACGGCCAATGCGTGAGCAGCTGCAAGCATGGCAAAGTGCATACTCTTGATACTGCAAGTGATGTGTTTCATCCAAGGAGGACTTTTCCCCTTTGTTTCTTCTGTGTATCGGTTTTCTTGGTTGGGTGGAGGGAAGAATTCAAAAGTAGAGTTTTACACTCTATTTTGAAGAGGGTGTCCCAAAACCAAAAAAACTAGTAGTTGTCAAAAAGGCCAAAGCAAAGGTGCGGCGATGACCTTTCTAGTTGTAAAGGCACTCGCCTATGCAATCGCCTGGTGTACACAAAAAATAGTGTGTCGCAAACTTGCAATATCAGTATAAATATAAGTCACTTGGCTTTTAAAATACGAAAGCTGATCCCAATAGAATTCCTCTCACTAGCAAATACAACAGTAGCCGCATAAAGTCATTGAACCCAGCAAACATAATCAGTCCATAAAATGAGGTTCCATTTTTCCATCTACTCAAAAAGCCTAGAAAAAAATTTCCTTTTATTTTCTGGTCAAGAAAGAAATCAGTAGAAGATATACCTATGCCCAATGGCAATATTGCAAACGAAAATAAACACAACAAACACGATCCATTACTGAGAGAAGAATTAATCAAAACCAAGAAAAAGTGAGATGCAACAGAATACAATAATTCCTTCTATTTTATGCTAACCAACCCCGTGGAGCATACTCTATGCTGCCAGTTCACGAGAAGGCCAAGGAATTATATGCTAATGACATCATATTTCTGGATGCACTGGCTGCATTCAAGTGCAGTGCAGTTACACATGAAGCAGGAAATTTCAGAAGATCTTCTCCAAATCCTCACTTAGAGCATAGACATTACTCGATAAAGATACTCCAGATTATCTAGATGCTTTTCTGCTTGATCATCATTCTTTGCTTTTGGGTAGCCTTCTTACTGAGAGAACTCAATAAATTTGGTGCATCACAGTCACACCCCCATTGATTGAGATACAAAGTGGAGGAAGCATGGAAACATGGAGCGCAATAGGAATGAAGCCCACTCACAAAATCCCACAAAAGTGTCCAAAATAACGTAGTGAGTGAGAAACTTCTCTGGGTAGAGTGCTCAGAAATGATGGAAAAACAATTGGAAGTAGACTGTGGGGTTATCATATGTTTTAGGTGGGATTTTCCAAAGGAGTGCCCTTTCCCCAGCCTCAGAGCGGATCAGAACAGAGGACTAACCTCCCTAGAATTGGAAGGTTAGTGAATGACAAACTCCCACAAAAGTGTCCAAAATAACGTAGTGAATGAGAAACTCCTCCGGGTAGAGTGCTCAGAAATGATGGAAAAACACTTGGAAGTAGACTGGGGGATTATCATTTGGTTTAGGTGGGACTTTCTGAAGGAGTGTCCCTTTCCCCAGCCTCAGAGCAGATCAGAACAGAGGACTAACCTCCCTAGAATTACAGTCGGCCTAGTAAGTTTCACCTCAAAACCGAAGTGAATAGTGGAATAGGGACAAGTTACAGAATAAATTAAGTATATATTCCCGAGACTGAAATTCATGGTTATGGATATGGGTTACAAAGGCAACATGTACATTTCCAGAACAAAAATTCCTATGCAACAAGAAGATCGCATTCTTCAGAAGTCCAAAAACGTTCACCACACACTTCCAAATTGATCTTCATGGCTGATGAAAGATAACTATAACCCATATCAGGAGGTAGAGCCTCAGATTACCAAAACATATCATCATTCCAGTTGTTTGATGAGTGATACAAACAGTGAGACTCAAACAATTGAATGCTTCCTCTCCTCCACTCCTTTTCCTTGAAACTGTAATAAGCTTCTTCACCTCTGTGCCTCGGATTCTCTTTCTCGCCGGAAGGCATATAATGAACCAAACACAACTCTACCAACCCGTCTATTTCTTCGTGTTCTTTTACTCCTAACTCTCTTTTTCTCTTTTTCAGCTATAAGTTGTGCCATAGGTACATGATTTATCCATACCAAAGGCACTAAAGCTGCAAGAAACTGTATCAGAATTCCCACAGGCAAGCTTGAGTAGTCACCAGATGTTATTCCAATCAGAGAAGCCAATCCAACACCCAGAAACCCACTAACTACAGATGATAAACACAAGGCTGATGCTAATAAAGAAGTGAGAGATCCTTCACAACCTGGTGGACATAAACTTGCAAAAAGCACTGAAAAAGGTAGAAGCTTAAATTGTGCAACAGTTTCTGCTAGACCAGAAAAGCAAAGGGCAAACACTTCATTTGGAATACCCAGCTTAAGATTGATCTGTTTTACTAGAACAAGGTCGAGAAGAAGGGAGGAAGCATACAAAAGCTGCACCATGCCGACCAGTTTCCTCATGGGAATCCTTTTCCAGAACCGGTCATAGAGTAAAGTTGTGGATAAAAGCATCAACTGCCCAATCACTCGTGACATCCCAATAATGGAAGGATCAAGATTTAGGCATTGTGTTTGGTAGCAAAAGATAGACCCTGAAAGAATTGGAACCATGGCAATAGAAGCCACAATCCAATTAAGAGGGTGGGAGATACTCTCATCACTAATAGCCACAACAAGGTCAGAAAACTGTTTTTTGATAATTTCCAAGATTGATTTCCCAACAAAATTATAATCTATTTGTTGTCGTAAACCAAGAGAATCCTCTCTTGTTGTCATGGAAATTGATAGTTGAAGGGAGAGTAAAACTGCAAATGCAAAAAACAAGCTTCGGGGTTGTGCTTTCATCAAGAAAATCCCACCTAGTAAGTTGCCCAAGATCCCACCGGCAGCTAAAGCCATGAAGGCATAAGATTGGAGGCCACCCATTTTGTGTTTCTGGCCATACTCTGCAACAAGAGCATCCTTTGAAACTTCAGTAATGGATGCTCCAAGATTACTTAGAAGAACACATGCCATAAGAGAAGGAAGAGTTTCACCGGCAACTGGGATCAATGCTAATGATACCCAAGACAGGACCTGCAAAAGGACTAAGGTTTGGAGTTCTATCAGTGTTCTCCATCGCGCTGCTTAATAGGTGAAGCAGTCTATATATCAAAATCAGATTTGACGGTGTAGAGCATTTGAATTTTAAATAAAAATAATAATCATGGCACCATAGAATATATTCAATTTACAAGAAGGGTGAGATTTTTCTCAATTTTAGAATATTCATAATCTTTTCAATAATAAAGGAAAATTACTTATTAGTGGTGGAACGTGGCAATAGCGATATTCTCAACTACAAATTGAATATCAGAAAATTTAACTATAGAACAATAAGTTTTCTCTTTGACGAGTTAACAGTTAACTTTGAGATACTAAGATGAATACAGCTTCCACTGTTTTTCTTCCATCTCCCAAAAAAATTTCATAAATATGTTCCATATTTAGTTCCTTAAACTTGATTAAATTCATTGTATTTACCAATTACTGAAAATAAATAAAGTAAGTTTTCCTCCTGAATTGTGCGAAAAGCAACAAGACAAAACAAAAAATGAATTTTTTTGAAAAAAAAAAAAAAAAAAGACAACTAATTTACTTCTTTTTCCTTCTATAATAGTAAAAGTGACAGTTCAAGACTTCAAGGAGAGAAAAGGAGCAAAAAGACTTTGTTTGCATTTCACGGCTGATACTCATGATAACTAGTATTATTAGTGGAAATCACCAAAACGACTTTCTAGTATTCTATGGAATCTCAAACCTGCATCTACCTTTTCCACTATTTCCTTTTTATATTGCAAAAACTGTTGCACATGGAAGTAAACAAATCAAATCAAAGGAATACTCAAACTAAGAAAGAGAGCAAGGAATCAAAACCTTACAGAGCGAAAAAAAAAAAATATATATATATATATATATATCTTCGATGAAAGCCTATCAGAGCAATTGAGGCAACATAGAATGCAGCAATGATGTGAACAAATGACATAATAACAACGAAATTGAAAACAATCTCTGAGATAATTTATATTTATTAGGAGAAAAAGGTACGCTGAGCCCATTAATTTTCCTTGAAATTATTTCATAATAGAAGTAAAATTGAACAATAAGGATTAAGGGTATGTCAGCTAACCTCCAATGGAAATGTAAGGAATTCGATGAGCACCACCTATATAAAGAGCATCAGACAAGAGTCCATACAGAGGCTTAGCCACCATGGGGAGATTACCAGCGCTCTGCACAAGCTGCAATGTTGATGGGTGCAAACTAAGATTGTGGGCCATGTGGAAGTTGAGAGCCAGCCATGGAAAACATCTGAAACCTTGTGCCCAATACCCAAATCCACACAAACCCAACATTTGTTGGCTACCCACTGGGGAAGAACTTCTCTCCTCATATCCCCTATTGTTCCTGTTTTTCTTGTGAGTAACTCCACCAGGTATTACTATGACGGGATCTATGAGATGGGTTTTGGGTTTTGTAGACCTGTTAATGGTGTTGGGATTTTGATGATGAGAACAGTGGATGGGTTTCAAATTCAATAGTGATGGCCGCCTTGGTGTGGGGTTTTGGATTGTTGAGGTGGTAAAGGGGAATGGGTTTTCACTAGAAAATAATGGGCAAGTCATAATATTGAGTTCTGAGAATTGGATTGAGAATCGGAGCTTATGGAGCTGATGAACAAATTGCAAAGATCGAGCACTGATACTGGAAGGGTATATAATAAGAACCCGGAACACCCTCTTGGTGAATCCTCGGTTCCTCAAACAAGAAGAAAGAAAATGAAATATTATATTGAGGAGAGAG
Organism: Liquidambar formosana; assembly: GCA_039720395.1. Lineage (NCBI taxonomy): Eukaryota > Viridiplantae > Streptophyta > Magnoliopsida > Saxifragales > Altingiaceae > Liquidambar > Liquidambar formosana. The sequence continues at coordinate 15,697,174 of CM077822.1, forward strand.
AGAGAGAGAGAGAGAGAGAGAGAGACCTAGAAGAGTGTAGTCCAGAGGAGGTTTCTGGTATATAAGACTACGGAGAGACAGTGAAGGGTCGTAGGTGACACCGTCGGTTTTGAGGTCGGATTTATTGTTGTTTTCCATGTAGGATTTGGAAGGGCCTACCAAGAGACGCACCCCAGCGTCTGAGGAGATCGGGACCAAAGGTTTAGCGGGTCCTACGTGTGGATTTCATAGGTCGTGATTGTGACTATACAATGGATTGATGTAGACGAGAAATGTCAAAACACTCTCTTTGCGCTTGTTAGTCACGCCTTAGGTTGAGCCGTTGGAGACGAAGTGTTGGGTCTTGTGACTCGTGATTGCTGAGAAGCAAGCGCCAGGGGACAGGTTGGCTTTTATGCTTTTCGTTAGGAAAGCTATGGCCTTCCTTGTCTTGTAATGGTACAGTGATGGGGTAGACTGCTGATTCCTCTTTCCGTTTTTTGGTGGCCAAATATGAAAGAGCGTTGTTATTCTTAATTTACAAGTGACTATTTTTGGGTAAACTAATTGGTACATACGTGTGTTTGATATGAATATTTTTGTATTATAAATAAAATATTTCACTGATGGTATACAAATTTATGATAAAGTGAATCATATAAATTGTCTTTTAAAGAAGAAATTTTTGTGATGGGAAAAAAAAAAATTCAGTGCCAAAACTAATAAATTAATTAAATGTGTCATCAATAAGTTAAATAAATATAAAAAATATATGTAAATTTCAGTTGTACACTTGCCTATCAAAAGGATATTTCTCATGGCTCTGTCGGTGTGTGTGTATATATATATATATATATATGTATGTATATATATATATATGTTTATTTTTGAGGAAAAAGCTAAATAGTTTAACCCTTTTTTTCAAACTTGTTTGGCAACTAACCTAGTTATGTACTTATTTCAAAGAATAATAATTTTTTAAAAAAATTATTTCATAAATAAATTGAACAAATAACATCGTGTTTAAATTCAAAAAATAAAAAATAAATTAAAATAAATGTCATCCAACTCATTGAAAATATTATTCTACTGAGTGGGGAAGTTGGGTTTTTTGTATAAATTTTTTTTATAATATAAAAAATTAAATGAAATTATGATAAATATACTTATTTTTAAAATTTTCTCAATGAAAAATATGCTTACTAAAACATGAGAATCCTCCTGGGTTGTCCTTTGTTGAGATGATGTTCTATTGACCAGATAAGGTAGAATTTTTAACATTGTTACATATAGGATTTGGTTTTCTTAATGCCAGTTTTTGATAGTCTAGGAATCTCATTCAGTTATATTATATTATATTTTAATAAAAGGTTCTATGTGTGAAAACAAACCAACTCCAAAAATAAATAATTAAATAAAAAGAAAGGTATCCTCATAAAATATTTGTAAATCACAATTTGTCAAAAACTTACGCCAAAAAAATAAAATAAAAAATACTCAAAAGTAATAATATCTAACATAACTAAAATAAAACCCAATTACGTTTGCAAGAAATCTTGTAGGTGGGGCATTCAGTAAGAATAGAGGTAGGAGAACCAAAGTTATAGAAATATATGAAGTACTTGACCCACATGGAAAACAGTATTTTCTATAGCAATTAGAACAAACCCTAAAATAAACATTCTTAATTGGTTAAATATGGGAGGCAAATGAATATTTAAAATTTAAAATTTAAAATAAAGATGTAATGGTCAATCAAAAGTGTTTCTAAAGTATAAACTTTTATAGGTAGTATAGATAAAATATAATTTAATATTTGATACAAGAGCATCTTTTAGGGAGGTAGCAAAAAAAAAAAAAAAAAAGTAACAAATCTGTCTTTTGGTACCTTATGTGGGCTATGGCAATTTGCTACTTCAATTTGAGATGTGCATTCCTAAGAGATATAGCAAACATAATTATTTTATTTTTATTTTCTACATTTTATATTTTTAATGCTTTTAAATATTATTTAATTTATTTTTTTAATAAGTGAAATTGATCTCTCATAATATACTTTTTCTTACTTTTTCTAAAAAAAAATTCTCAATTTTATTTTTATATGGTATCATCATCTACATTTCTTTTTGTTCACTTAGAGATTGAAAAGAGAGTGGAGATCAAGATTTTCATTTTACTTTTTTCCTCATTTCTTTGTTTTTTTCCCTTTTTCTTTTCTCCCTCCCTTCCCATCAACAACCAAATTCAAGAAAAATAATAATAATAATTATCATATACATATATGATCCATTCTAACAATTTTAACATTACAATCAAAACACATTCAAGGTTTTCTTAGTCTACCCAAAATCCTCGAAAACAATCACCCCCAATTACAAACAAATTCAGCATTATATGAATTCTCACCAAATTTCAAAAATACATAATAAAAGTATAAAACACTCACGCAACAACCCCTTGAGACCCGGTATCGTCTCCTTGATGTGGATATTTGATTTGTGACTGCGCTGGGAAGTAAGTGTGCCTCTAACAGGCCATTCTCGTTTGCTAGTGAATAAGAGGAAGAGGGAGATACGAAGTCAACGTGCTTTAAGATTATATGTATAGTATTAAATAGAGTATTTGATTTAAGGTTTCCTTTGAATTCCTATTTGTATTTTATATATTAAGGTATATGTTTTAGAATTATAGTTTTCATATTGCTATATTTCCTATATATGCAGAAGGGTGGGTAGTTATATATTTAAAAATTACAATAAGGGTATATTAGTCAATCAAAAGTTTTTCTTACATTCATCTTTTTATAGGTAGTATAGAGTATAGATTTCGGAAAATCTTTCTAAAAGTTTTCACATAATCTTCTAATGAAAAATTGGTAATAATGCCTCCTAAACATGTTATGTAGTTTTTTGGGATTTTCCTTCTTTTTTTTTTTGTCGATAACTCTATATTATAAGAGTTTTTTAATAATAACTTCATAAACAAATTAATTAATCTTATAACCCTTTTTGACACCAAATTGATGGAATTATTACTCTTATAAAAATATCTTTTGTCCCCATACGAACGGTATTTCCATCTTTACCGATCAATAGATCCATTTTTTTTGTTCTATCCACAATCATTCGACTCAATGAGTCAACCTAATTCGCACTACCTCCAACTTTTGTCTCAATTCCCAAACCTTTTTATAAAAACCACAGTTCACTTTTACAATCTCACCGCACCAAAAAAAAAAAAAAAAAAAAGAAACCTCTTTCTTTTTATATTGAGAACAATAACAAGTTACTGTTTAACATTAACAAAATAATAACATTATAGCATAATTTGCATGTTACTGTTTTGAGAGCAAAATAGTAATATATATATATTTTTTTTTTCCCCAAAATTACCTAATCGCAATGGATGTTATTTCAAAGATCATAACGAATGGATTCCAAAAATACAAGTTTTATTAAAAAAACGATTTGTAACTTGTAAGTTATAGGATTTTAAAAAAATTAAAAAATAAGTTAGTTACATAAGATACTCTTAATAACAAAAAAGGAATGCCCTACAAACAAATAAAGGTAAATTAGGACTTTTTAATAATAAAAAAATGAGGTTACTACTAATAAGAATACTCAACGGTAAATAAAGGGCCAGGTTAAGAAATCTTTCGATGGGATTATTACTAAAACTATTCATCTAAATGGGTTACTGCCAACTTTTCATATTTTGTTCTTTCTTTTTGACAAGTTTATTTGTTTAAAATTTAATTGGAAAATGCTATGAGTTCCAAACTCTTTTCGTAAATTCAACATCTCAAATGATATGACATTTTGAAGGTATAAATTTGAATCATAAATTAAATATAGATTCAATACCAAAATATCACCTCATTCAAGATATTGTAAGACCTTAGGATATAAAACACTACTTAATTTAACTGGTTGAATGAATGTGGAGACCAAATAAGTAGTTGCATTATAAAGAGTCCCAAGTGAAAAGATGCCACATGAGTAGTATCTTTTAGCCGTAGAAAAATTTGTTCATCATGATTTAGCCGTAGAAAAATTTGTACATCATGATTTAGACCAAATAAAGTAATTGCATTATGCATAGTACATCACGTTTTAGCCGTAGAAACACATATTTTAAAATAAAAATAAAAATAAAAATAAAAAGCCAGATGCAAGGTAATTACGCTCTTTGAAAGTATCAAAACGCTCCAATATTTGTCCTAAAAATCAAATAAAAATTTACCGAAGTCAAGTTCTTGTCGTCAAACAAAAAAAATATGAAAAATACTGAACACATTGAAATTAATACAATTAGCAATTAGTTAGACATACGCAATGCATGTGCAACACACATCTTTCAAACCAAAATTTTAAATTTTTTTAAAAAAAAATGATAGAGGGAAAGTAGATAAATTGACAAAACTGTTTTTGTGATAAATTGGAAAACATGGGAATGGAAGAAAGATGGAGAAACATGAGATTACTGCTAATAAGAATACTCAATGGTAAGTTAAAAGGTTAAGAAATCTTTCGATGGGGTTATTTCTAAAACTATTCTTCTAAATGAGGTTACTGCCAATTTTTCATATGAGGGAGGTTATTGCCACCACATAAAATACTTTAAACCCCTCATCAATTTACACTTTTTAACATTTTATGAAAAATATAAAAGGTTTTTACAAAAACTAGTTACATTGTTCACTAAAAAAATTCATTCTGAACAACTTTGTAGAAGAAAGTTTTTTCAAAATCTGTCATTTAAGTTGACTTTTTAGTCATTTATAATCTCTATTACATTTTTCATGAGAAATGGCCAAAAATCTACTTGAATAACAGGTTTTGAAAAAAAAATTTCTACAAAATTGTCTAGAACGATGTTTTCTATTAGGTTACGTGATTAGTTTTCATAAAAATGTTTTATGATTTAATAAAAACTTAAAAAATATAAATTAAGTAGAGGGATTAGAATATTTTATATAGTGACAATAGCTTGACCTTTTTCATATTTTGTTATTTCTTTTTGACCGATTTATTTGTTTAAAATTTAATTGGAAAATTCTATGAGTTTCAAATTCTTTTTGTAAATTCAATATTTCAAATGATGTGACTTTTTGAAAGTTTAAATTTGAATAATAAATTAAAAATAGATTTGATACCAAAATATCACCCCATTCAAGATATCGTAAAACCTTAGGATATAAAGCACTACTTAATTTAACTGGTTGAATGAATGTAGAGACCAAATAAGTAGTTGCATTATAAAGAGTCCCAAGTGAAAAGACACCACATGAGTAGTATCTGTTAGCCGTAGAAAAATTTGTTCATCATGATTTAGCCGTAGAAAAATTTGTACATCATTATTTAGACCGAATAAAGTAATTACATTATGCATAGTACATCACGTTTTAGCCGTAGAAAAATTTGTCTCTATATAGATGCATTTTTTATGTTACAAACACGTATTTTTAAATTAAAAAAAAAACCCAAATGCAAGGTAATTACTTTCTTCGAAAGTATCAAAACGCTCCAATATTTGTCCTGAAAATCAAATAAAAATTTATCAAAATCAAGTTCTTGTTGTCAAACAAAAAAATATAAAAAATACTAAACACATTGAAATTAAAACAATTAGCAATCAAGCATACGAATACATGTGCAACACGCATCTTCCGAACCACAAAACAAAAAAAAAAACAAAAATATTGATAGGGGGAAAGTAGATAAAGTGACAAAACTGTTTTTGTAATAGATTGGGAAACATAGGAATGGAAGAGAGATGGAGAAACATGGGATCATAAGAGTTTTGTATAATTGTTTTAAAGTTGTGGTATCTGCTAATTAGTTCGTAAGTAAGATAAAATTTTATGAGTGTTTTAGTAAATTCAGGTACAATTCAACCACAAAGAGAATTCTCTTAATTTAATAATATAAATAAATAAATAAATAATAGGAAAAATAAATAGGAAACAAAATCAAAATTAAACCGGATATAAAATAGTATATTCAATTCATTCATTTATACAATTCCATAAAAGAAATAATCCAGAGAACATACAAACCTTCACACCTTCTGACCTTCATAAGATCATGGAGTACCATGATTGAGGGTCCCAAAAAAAAAAGGGGACAATTTTTTTGAAAATTTAAAATTGAAGAATGATGAGCAATAAAACTAAGTATTTACATCGGCTTGTAGTAAAGTTCTCCCAGAGATTGCCATTGCCACAGGGACACTCGAAGTGAATGCTTAAGCCCTCCACCCCATTCCACACTCGCTTCTTCCTCCCTTTTAGTCCCATCAGAAGCATCCTGTAATAGCAACGAAACCCACAGAACATCCATTGAATAGTGACTAAGAATACACCTTATGAATATGTGCTATCAGTAGGTCCAATTACTGTTGCTTACCAATGGAACTTGTCTTTAGCTCCATAACCTATCACATATTAACCAAATCCAAATTAAAGCTAGGTTACACAATATTAGGAATGATATATTGTGATTAATGTTAAGTTTCCAACTTAAAAGCCTAAGCTTATAAATAGATGGTCTAAACAGGTATATGAAGTTATGTCAAACCTAATATTTGGGCGATGTAGGATGTGGTATATTTCCAACACTCCCCCTCACGTGCAGCCTTAACAGAGGTCAGTCACGTAGGCAACAAATACGGGCTCAATAGGCCTAAGAACGACATGCTCTGATACCATGTAAAGTTTCTAACTTAAAAGCTTAAACTTATAAGTGGAGGGCCCAAACAAGTATATGAAACTATATCAAATTCAATATTTGGGCGATATGGGAGTAGTATAATTTCAACACTCCCTCTCACGTGCAGGCTTAACATAGGCCTGTCACATGAACAACAAATACGGGCTCAATAGGCCCAAAAACGACATACTTTGATACTATGTTAAGTTTCCAACTTACAAGCCTAAGCTTATAAGTGGAGGCCCAAACAGATATATAAAGACATGTTAAACTCGATTTGTAATTGATGCGGATGTGGTGTATTTCTAATACTCCCTCTCACATGCAGGCCTAATAAGATTCAAATAGCCTGTCACGTGGACAATAAAAATGGACTCATGAGCGAAATAGGCCCAAGAACGATGTGGTGTATTTCTAATACTCCCTCTCACATGCAGGCCTAATAAGATTCAAATGGCCTGTCACGTGGACAATAAAAATGGACTCACGAGCGAAATAGGCCCAAGAACGATATACTCTGATACCATGTTAAGTTTCCAACTTAAAAGCCTAATCTTATAAATGGATGGCCCAAACAGGTATATGAAGTTATGTCAAACCCAATATTTGGGCGATGTGGGATGTGGTATATTTCTTACAATTAATAACTCACGAACCAACCTTAAGTAGAAACAATAACAACACAGATTATTGTGTTGTTTTTCTCACCAAACAAACACAACACAAATAGTATTTTCTGAGCAACGAAAGGGAAAAACGGAAAAACGGAGAGAGATCGATAATTCCTCTTACATCAATCTAATCAAGAACTCGACAGCTTAGCGTTTCCCAGCTGCGAACTTTTACTTCTACTATACTGCGGATGAAGTAGTTATCATTAAAAGGATCGAAAGCTACGTAAGTAACTGCGGCCAAAAATAACGGTAGTCAAGAAATAAATGTGAGACAATTCCCCAAAATAAAATGAAGAAAGCGGGTTTTTCATCAGGAGTGCCCTTTTCTTTTAGAATTGCAGTCCACCTCGATCCCTAGTGAGTTTCACGTTTAAACCAATGTGAAATAAATGGAATAGAGACAAGTCCCGCTATGAATCAAGTAAAGGTGACGTGTATATTTGCAGAACAATATTCCCATGCAACAAGGAGATTGCATTCTTCAGAAGTTGCTAATCATAATCCGACCTGTTGTGGTAAACCAAGAGTATATATATAATGTTTCCTTCTTGTTTTTTCTTTTTTCCTTCTTTAAGGTTTTGATTCCTTGCTCTTATTCTTATTTTAAGTTCACCTTAGATTTGATTTGTTTTCCTTCCAAAAGTTTTTACAATGGAAAATAGTGAAAAAAGGTAGATGCAGATTTGAGATTCCATACAATACTAGAAACTTGTTTAGCTGAATTTGAAATTCTTACTATTTTAGAATGTGTATCAGCCCATGAAATGCAAGCAAAGCCTTTTTACTCCTCCTAGCTTGAAACTGTCAGTTTTTATGATTATTCAAGGAAAAAGAACTGTCATCTTTTATTTTTGTTTGTAATTTTGCTTCTTCACAAAATTCAGGAGGAAAACTTAAATTTTTTTAGTGATTAGTAAATGCAATGAATTTAATCAAGGAAGTATATATGGAACATATTTTTGAAATCTTTTTGGGAGATGGAAGAACAAAGAGGAAGCTGTATTCATCTAATATCTCAAAGTTGACTTCATAGACAAAATTTTAAATTCGATCAATAGTTGAGAATATCACCATTTCCATGTTCCGCTGCAAGTGATTATTTTTCATATAATATAGCAAAATTATGAGTATTCTAAATTTGAGGAAAATCTTACCCTCATGATAAATTGAATTTAGATTCGATAATGCCATCATTTTTCTTTGTATATATTGTTGCTGTCTTGGGGACCATCAGCATTGACCCCAGCTGCCGGTGAAACATTTCCTAATTCTTACGGCACGCGTTCTTCTAAGTAATCTTGGGGCATCCATTACTGAAGTTTCAAAGGACACTCTTGTTGCAGAGTATGGTCAGAAACACAAAATGGGTGGCCTCCAATCTTAGGCCTTCATGGGTTTAGCTGCCAGTGGGATCTTGGGCAACTTACTGGGTAGACTTTTCTTAATTGAAAACACAACCCAGAAGCATGTTTTCGCATTGGCAGTTTTACTCCCCTTTCTACTAGCAACTTCCATGACAACATGGACCACTGATGTAAGGCTATCAGAGCACATTGAGGCAACATAGAATGCAGAAATTATGTGACCAAATAACATAATAACATCAAAATTGAATAAAATGTGTGAGATAATATATATTTATCAAAAGAAAAATGTAAGCTGAACTCATTAATTTGCCTTCAAAATATATCACAACAGAAGCAAAAATGAACATGAAGGATTAAGGGTATGTCAGCTAAACTCCAATGGAAATGTAAGGAATTCTATGAGCACCACCAAAATAGAGAGCATCAGCATATAAAGAGCATCAGACGAGTTCATACAGAGGCTTAGCCACCATGGGGAGGTTACCTGCATCCTGCACAAGCTAAAATAGTAATTTTCACTCTTTTAAACAGCACAGAATCACTTGCTTCTCCGTATAATCATGCAACCTAAAATTACGATTTATCATATAAGAATAAGCAGTGAAGAATCATATCATTCGAATAATAATATTGATAAGCAAAAGATGTAAAACAATAAAATAACCCAAAATGAAAAGTGCCACACAAGAAGTGTCTGCATCTTTTTTCTGCTACAGGAGTATTTGGAGTGCTCCCTGTCCCTTTCCATCTGAATGGACTTCTTTCTGATTTCTTTTTCAATGCAAATTTAGAACTTGGCAGTTGGCACATCCTGTCCACAGCATTGGCCATTAAGAAACCAAAGAGGAAAATCCCAAATAACAGAAGAAGCAAGGTTCAGAATATTTCTCCTAAGTCTGATGGCAAGAGTGAGCAGACCTAATTTTGGTCTCCATCACTCTTTTCTTATTTTCCTTCTTCTCTCTTTGGACCTACCCAAGTTCAATACGATATTAGCTTACAACGATTCTACGAGAACACAAAATAATCAGGAAATTTAAGGATAATTCATCTAGTTTTGGCTGGTAAACACTTTGAAGTGGTTCAAGTCACTCTTATTACCAGTATACTTATAGATGATAAAATATTTACCTTTATTTATCTGGTTAAAAATGCTTAAATAAATCCTTAGATAGTTAGATATAAATCAAAGAAATAATAACATTAGCATTAGAAATAATATACAAGTCATGTGTCCCACATAAGTAGTTAGATTAATAAAAAAACCTACATATATATTTTGTTTTTCAATTTGGGTGCGAAAAAGGGAATGATCCAAAATCTTGCAAATCCAAAACAACATATATGCAACAACGAGCCATATCTAAGATCGTAGGTTAGTTTATATTGTAAGGGTCATCTAATGCTTTGAGTTCCTAACTATGTAAATGCTTTATTTAAAAAAAAAAGAAAAAAAAAAGAAAAGAAAGAAGCATAACAGGAGAAGCATATTACATTACTTGTCTGCTTTCTTCATCGAAGATATACCTACCCAGTTGTTCCAACTCATTGATTGGTACAAAACGCAGATCCCTGCCCACATTTTCAGAAGTATGCACAGAACACATCTCCAACGGTTTTTTTTATTTTGATTTTTTATTTTTAGCGTATTTAGATGAAATAGACTACATAAAAGGTATGTCATATTAATTTATTTGGTAACGTGAACATAAAATCTCAGAAAAAAATTTGCAATTCAGACAAAAAAAAAAAAAAAAGAAGAAGAGCATATCTGATTCCTTCATTAAAAGTTCAATAAAAGAAACGCTAGAGAGACCATACAATCTTCTTCACAACTTCATAGTTCATGGAGTCCTACTACAAGTCCACAATAGAATGAAATGAACCCAAAAAATAGGATATAAACAAAAGTCCTATAATTCAGATTCCATGGGTCCTGCTACAACAAAAAAGACTTGAACAAGAACCTAGTTGGTAAGATACAATCGAATTGAATGGTTCCCATAACACCTAAGCAATCTTTTCGCAGACATTGAATCCCAAGCATGATGAGTCCTCTACTCTATCTTCAATGAGTACCCTATCTAAAATGGGAATCGTCTAAAAGGACCCTTTTGAACCCAAGAAACACAAGCACTATATATGACGTGGGTACCCCTACAGAAAAATAAAAAATGAAAACTGACCTGAAAAACTAAAATTTAATAATGATGAGCACTCAAAGTAATGTGGGTACAATCTGAAAAATATTTTAGAAAACTATCTGAAATGGGTAGCGGCCTTTTGGGCAAGTTACCTGCTCATCTACATCAGCTTGTTGTAATAGTTCCTCTCCCAGAGAGGAGAATTTGAAGTGAATGCTTGAACACTCCCCGCTCCCCACGCTTAATTCTTCCTTTGTTTCAGTCCCATCAGAAGCATCCTCCAATAACAAAGAACCCTATAAAACACAAAGGAGCCGAATAATAATATGGTTAACTTAGGGAGAATACAACAAGAAATAAAACTTTTGCTGGAACTTGCTTGCGGAGAAAATATATGAAATATTTTTTTTTTTAAAAAATATATGGGAATCAAAATGTTGAATCGACCCCAGGAAACATAAACTTATTCTTGAACATGAAAGCCAATACTGAAAATTTTCTTTCCTTTTCTCTGCAACCAAACAGAGGATTTAGATATATATCTGTAAAAGAAAGAAAGGAGAACTCAGAGCAGCCACCATCTCCTTCACGGATGACTTCATCCCACCACTGACTCATCTCTCTGATCATCCGGTCCTTCATCCTCCTCAACCTCTGCAAATCACCCAATAATTTCAAGAACCAGTCCTCATATGACATAAAATCTATATCTATATATGTGTGTATGAATAGTTGAAAGTCCAAAATTAGCACCCAAGAAAAAAGAAAAGAAAGAAAGTCCAAAATCGCCCAAATATTACCAACCTTGGAATTAGGGAGCGTAGCCGGCAGAGGCGACGGAGTGGTTGCGATTGAGGATTCAAGAAACAACCTGACCCGAGAACGGAATCCGATATCTGATCAGGGGGAACGCCGGCGAGTTATAGGGATCGGAAGAACAGCGGCGCAAGAGGGTGATCGTTGCTTCACGGTGCAGTGATTGGAGAGAGCGGTGGTGTCCCAAGACTTCGAAGTACATGACCCCGTGAACCAACCACAGAGTACGAACCGAGAGCAGTGGTTCATGAAGTCGTGAACTTCGGGGTCTTGGGACTCCGAGTTTCGCGTCTTCGCTTCTTCACAGCTGATATCTCTCTCTCTCTCTCCCTCTCCCTCTCCCGAGAGTGACTGATGTATGACGAAGAAGAGTAGGAGACGGTGAAGGGTTTTTATACTTTTGTGAAAATTACACTTTGCCCACCTCATCTTTAGGCTGAAATCACTTTTCTCCCATCATCTATAAAATCAGACAAATCAGCCCCTATGGTTTCAATTTTTTTCACTTTACCTCCTACCGTTAAACTGCTGTTAGGATTTTGACGGAAATTGGCCATGTGAGTTGCACGTGACCAATATATTACAATTTTAAGTCAAAAATACCCTTGTTTGATTTTTTATACTCCGGTTATCTTCTCCAACAACTCTGCAACACTTGTTTCTTTGGGATTAAAAAAAAATGACTAATCAAACACAAGCCATATCAGATTGGAGTTTGTCCCTAATGAAATCTGGGGCTTTTCCATCCAAACTACAGAAGACTTCATCCTATTAGAATATCTTGCAAGATAATCCTTATAAAAAAAATATATAAAAAATGAAAAATCTTGCAAGATAATAAGCAACAACTTCATTCTTCTCTTGTGCGTAAAACAAAAAGGGGGTTTGAACCAGCAACAAGCATCCGTCACGTCTTCATAGATTAGATCTCAACCAAATTAGGAAATCTCATAGAGATATGAACCCAAAAATTATGAAAAATAAAGAAATAAAAAAATCATAATCCTAATAATGATTTCTTCCCAACAAACCATTTCTTTCCAATAATATGTACCCATCTCTATTAAATCCATATTATCAATTTCAAACACAACCAAACTTCATAAGTGTATATAACCCTAGATATGTATCTATATATATATATATATATATATAGAAAGAGAAAGGGAGAGGGGAAGCCATTATTGGTGATGAAATATTGAGGACTGGTGAATCACAATCGCTGGAGACGGTGGTCTTCATAGGCGGTGGTGAACATGTTGAGAAAGGTGGAGCTAATCTCGATCTTGAAGTTCGCAATATTGGGGATCTCATATGGCAGAGGCAGGTGATGAAATATTGAGGATTGGTGAATCACAATCGCTGGAGACAGTGCTCTTCACAGGAGGTGGTGAACATGTTGAGAAAGGTGGAGCTAATCTCGATCTTGAGTTCGCGGTATTAGGGATCTCATATGGTAGAGGTACATATTGGCTTCTCTCTGTTTCTCTCTTTATATATATATATATATATACACACACATGATTAGCCAAAATCACTTCAAATCTATTGGAAGCCAATCCCGTGTGGTTAAAGAAACCCTAATCAGCCATGAATGCGTCATCTCCGTCGTGAAGTTATCCTCCAATTGTTACCTCCTTCATTCCTCTTAATTCTGGAATTTTCTTCTTGGTAACCAAACAAAGGGTTAGGGTTTTGATTATTTTTGTCTCTCTCACTTCATAATTCGTTTGGTTGCCAAGAAAATGTTTAGGAGAAAGAAAAAAAAAAACCAAAATTCTTTAAATGGCTTTGAAGGTTCCACCCATCTAAGATTCGCAAACGCCTCTTTACCATTTTTAGTTGGGTGTCGCAAATTTTGAGTCCAACCATTATGGGTTTGCTTTGAATTTGAGGTGTGATCTTGAGAGGTTGCAAAAAAAATGGGAATGTTTATGCTATTGTTTTGGCTCAGGGGGTTATAATCCCTGTTGAAGAAAAGAAGACATCTATGCTTGGGGTTGAGTCTTCTCATGCTATTGATCGACCCATTCGTTTTAGAATTGTTCTGTGTATTTTGTTTGGTTGCCAAGAAATTGTGAGAAAATGAATAGAATATAATAAAATTTAGGAAATTTCTTGAGGGCAAGTCTGTATTTTCACATATTCCGTTAACAGCGTTAGTCCAAATTATATTTTTGAAAGTTCGGGGGGGTAATTTGTCCGATTTTATAGATGAGGGGGGAAAAGTGATTTCAACCTAAAGATGAGGGAGGCAAGGTGTAATTTTCCCTAAACTTTTAATAGGTTACTCTATTTATATGAGCAAGACAAAGCCTGCGACGCCGTTTGACTGTAAGCTAATTCTGAGTTTCTGACAAGTGACAAGCATAACACCCCCTATTTATTTATTTATTTTATTTTTTCTATTGGCAATCGATATTTCTACTTACGCTAAAAAAAAAAAAAAAAAAAACTCCCTCCAATATCCCTCCACATAGATTAAATTTCTTGTTTTTAAGGCGGGGAAGTACAGAAAGTTTTAGTTATAGGCAAATAATTACGAGTAGAACTTCAATGTAATTGTTATATGGGTCATGTAGTGTCACGGGTCAATCACAATTAAGGTGGAATTATGGGTCAAAAAGTACATTAGTAAGAGGGTTTCTATTGGCATCCAAAGATTTGCTTTTCATCCCTCACTTATTTTACATTTTAAGGTTTTGTGAAAAATATAGAAGGTTTTCATAAAAACTGATCGTGTATTCTATTAGAAAACATCATTTTGAACAACTTTGTTTTTTCCAAATCTATCGTTTAAGTACTCTTTTGCCATTTATAGTATTCGCTTCATAAATGACTAGAAAGTCCACTCAAATGATAGATTTTGAAAAAACTTTCTTCCAAAAAATTGTTCAAAATGATATTTTCTAATAATCAGTTTTTATGAAAACCTTATATATTATTCATAAAATCTTAGAGTGTAAAATAAGTGGGGGATGAAAAGCAAGTCTTTAGGGTGCCAATAGAGGCCTCCCATTAGTAATCCTATTTTGCTTGGTTGTAATTGGCTCATGACACCACGTGACTATGTCACAGTTACATGAAAGTTTTTCTCAATAATTACAATTAGTAGTTATTTGTATTAAACTATCATTAATTACACCGACTCTTGATCTTGATCTTTCTTCTTTCTTCTTTCTTCTTCCTCATTTTTCTTTGTTTAACCATCATGGGTCTTCTTCTCTTCCTTTCACTTTCTCTCCCTAGAAAATTACTTTCTCCGCTCCTTTTTTGTTGTCTACCTTTCTTTTTTGAAATGTTTCAAAATTATTGTCCCATTCAAAAAGTCAATGAATTTTTTTTAATTGATTTCCTTAAATATATTATCTCATAATATTTTACCTTTTTCAATGTTTTATACACTAGAAGGCAAAATTAGAATGTTAAAACATTTATATTAATTTGAAACCATTTGAAAGGATAATTTTAAAAAAATTTATTTTTTCAAAAGAAAAAAAAAAAAAACAGTCAGATAAGAACGGAGGGTGTATTTATCCTCTTCTCTCTAGTTTCTAGAAAACTACTCCCTCGTCTCACAAAGATAGGTTATTTTTGCAACTTTTTTTTTTTTTTATCCCTTTAGCCATTTTGAAAAATCCAATCATTTTTATTTTTATTTTTTTGGATTTTCTTATACTATCATTTTATATTTCAAGAATTACTTTTCACACAACCCAATAACAATTAGTAAGAGAGGATGCTTTTGGAAATATGGAGTTTAATAAATGAGAAGTCAATGCAATTGCATGTTTTGTTAAACTTGACCTATTTTTATGGGATGGCAAGAATATCTCTTTTATCTCTAAAAATATTTATATCCATTATCCACCATCATCCAGAATTTTCTAGAAATCTCAACTTGGTGGACAAACCGACTCCATAAAAGGCTCTATAAAAGGGGTGAGACCCTAGCCCCCATTGGTGCAAGTGGTGTGAAGTGAAACATATGTGACAATGGGTGGCAAGGTCTTTGAATATATGTGAGTGTAGTGAAATAATGTGTCAGTGGTGAAGTAGGTGTTCTAGGGGCTATAAATGGAAGTGAAATCTTGGAGAATCCCCTTTTAAGGATATCTTCTTCAAACCAGATTGGTTTTCTCTTCAGTGGTTCGGAGTAGAAGAGAGACAACGGCAACATATATAATCGTCTTTTCAAAGAGCCACCACCCATGGTGTAGCGATCGAAAAGAACAATGGTGGTGGAAGAAGACGAAGTGTGTTGTGGTGGTTGAAGGCGATGCAGTTGATGGGGTGTTAGAACCAAGCCTGGTTTTGAGTTTTTTGAAGCCCTAGGCAAACTCTTAAAATGGGGCCTTCCATACCCTTTTTTTTCCCCAAGTACTAATATAAAATTTGTTTGCACATCCCATAGATTATGATTTCTTAAGATTGACTGAGTAATCTACTAGAAAACATCATTTTGAACAACTTTTAAGAAGAAAATTTTTCTAAATCTTTCATGAAAGTAGACTTTTAGGCCAAAAATTAAACAGAGACTGTAAATGATCAAAAAATCTACTTAAACGACAAATTTTGAAAAAACTTTCTTTTGCAAAGTTATTCAAAATGATATTTTTTGGTAGATTACGTAGCAAATTTTATAAAAACCTTTCATATTTTTGTAAAATCTTGATAAATAAAGATTAGTGGGGTGTGCAAATAAAATTAAGGGGTTGCAATAACCATTCTCTTCGGAAAAAAGAAAAAAAAAATTAAGCCTACTATAAGAGTTAGTCCCGAAATGGGCCCTTCATTTTTTAGCCAAAATGTGGGGCCCTAGGCGGCTCCCTTGCTCGCCTAACCCCAAAACCTGCCCTAGTTAGAGCTTCGGGTTCTACATCTCTTGTTCACTATAGGGGGTATTTTCTGACAAAGCTGACATTGAAAGGGTTTTATTGAGCATTTTTTTCCACTTACTAGGGGAGGAGGCATGTGCAAAGCGTGTGCCTGATGTTTGTGAAAGTTATTTTTAAAGGGAGAGGGAGAGATGAGATGGTAGAAAGAATTTTTGCTGGCGTTGTTTAACTACATATATAAAAAACGAAAACGCTTATTACTGTTCGTTTTTACACTTAATTCTCCCTTAGATTTTGTGCGCCATCGGAAGCCAATTTGAAGATTTCGGCCAGACCACAGGCCTTGTAGGTGGGATGGCATGGCCCATGATCCAAGGCCTAGAATAAGAAGTTGTGGCCCCACCTAATGAGTCCAGCTGAAGCCAGATTTTGTCAAATAAACCGGCCTTTCCTTGCAGGGATGGTTAAATCATAAAGGAATGGAAAGTTGGTGAGCACTGAGGCAGTGAGTAAAAGCGAGGAAGTAGAAAAATCCAATTAAGTTCCAAGAGAAGTGAGTGCAGACATGGAAAAAAAATTCCAAAATATGAACATGCAAATGCCTATTATGTGTGTCACTATGTATGGGTGCATAAAGCACATCCCTATAAAGAAAAGAGTTGTCTAATGTCATTATTCTTCATGCTATATCCCTTTGGCTTTTGGCCATACACAAAGCAAGGTAGGATTGGAATCGAAAACAAAGAATTTCCTTCAATGGCTCCTAAACCATCTTATGATAAAATAATTTTGAGACATCCAAGAATAAAATTATTCAAAATTATTCAGCAACGAGCTTTTGGATTTGACATATCTTGGGTAGACATGCATAACAATCCATAACGCAAGGCACAATAGTAAAATTACTCTACCACACCTACAATCTTCCATAATTGCAATTACCCAATGTACAATTCTATATGAATGAATCATGAAATAAACGTACTGCATTTGAATCCAAACAATAAATATGGCTCACCCGAAGGTTGCCTTTTAAGAAGCCAATGGAGTTCAAAGCATTATGAGACAATTCCAGAAAAGATATGCCCAACATTAGACCTATAGCAAAACCCTGCACACAGAGGAAATCTATTGTTTTAACCAACATTACTTTTTAAACAATGAGTGGACTACTTGAGTAATATACAACAATGGTTGGAGAGAAAAAAAGGCATATAAATCAAGCTAATAAGATGAGCTCGATTACGAGACTTAGACAAGTGATCTTTTCAAGAAATGGATCAGTGCTACATAAGTGACTGGTATTCTGAGAAATGGAGGGTTCAGCCTCTGAGTATCACCTGTAAAAAGCCAAAGCATCTTCAGATTGGGAGCTTGATTAAGAATTACAAAAAGTATTCCCCAATCAAACACAATATAGAATTAGTTTCATCAAATTATCAAAGCAATGTAGCAATCAGAAATTCTCTGTGTGAGTGTGTGTAGACCTGTAAACAAAATCATATAAATTCAATGATAGTTACTATTGGTTATCTCTTGCAACTTAAATTAGTTAATTTCGTCTACATTTATCACTTAAGAATGTTTAAACTATACAATTAGCTTTAACAATGAACAATTCAGAAAGCATAATATAAAAACAAGGCCATTAGGCAATGATTGTTAAAAATTATGAGAGTTATTACATAGTACATGAATTTTAAGCATTCAACAATGTATAACTTGGTTGAACCATATTTTGATATATCACAGTGCCTATTAAAACCTAAGAAACAGCATTACCTTGTAAATATAGAAGCCCTTTTTTGAGTTCCATCTTCTCCAATCATGTAAACCTGTAATTGAATTTTGAAGTAATGATGCTTGAACCTGTACCTTGTAAATATAGAAGCCCTTTTTTGAGTTCCATCTTCTCCAATCATGTAAACCTGTAATTGAATTTTGAAGTAATGATGCTTGAACCTATACATTGGAGCTATTTGCGAAATAAGAGACAAACATGTTCCATAAGCTCTTGATATATAAATTAAAAAAGGAAGAGAAGATAAAAATGCAAATAGATTTGCTTTTTTCTTATATATACCTGATTAACCTAAACGCTATGATGTCTTGATTTATCCATCACTAACCAAAACTTCTTAAAAAATAGGTAGCCTTCTGTCTAACGCCGAAGTTGTCTTTAGGGTTTGAAAATTCTTAATAAGAATACATAGAAATCTCATCTATACGAATTCATTACTCAATCAATCAAGAAAACCTGAAACAATAATTAAAGAAAGTATAAATATCAAAACAAGAATCAGGACCAAACCCAGTTGCAGATTAAATCAAAGAAGTCAATTCAATTTAATTTAATTCAATTACCTATATTTTTATCAATACCAACAAAAAACATTAAGATCAGCTACTCAACCTCTCTTTTTTATTTTTTATTTTTTACTTTTTTTTTGCTTCACCCTTACCCATTCTCCCCAAAACATAAATAAATAAACTAATTAATTAAAGGGAAATTCATAAACATAATTTCCAATCCATAAAACCCATCAACAATCTTATAAATATAAATAAATAAATAAATAAAACCCATCAACAAACCCACAGGGAAAAAGAAGTTTTTTTAAAAAAAAATTTTTATATTTTAATTTTTAATAACAAATATCAGGCATACAAAAGAAATATCCAATGGTCCAACATCTAATATATTTTCTTAAACATCAGAGTTTTTTCCCCTTTAGTTATTTGCCTCAAGGAAGAAAAGATAAAAATCACAAACACAAACAAAGCAAACCAAAACAAGGGTTTTTTTTTTTTTTTTTTGTCCCTTTTTATTTTGAAACACAAACCGAAGAAAGGCACAAAAGAAAACCACTAGCGCTCAGATCTCACAGGAATTAAATTGGGAACCATAAATAACATACATACCCAAGTAATTGCAATTTCAGCATTACCCATTTTACAGGTTCTCAACTCAACTCCTCACCAATTAGAAATGCTGCAAAATTAATGAAACAGGAGGCAAAAACTCTAGTCGGCAGAAAAATTTAGGGCAAAAAAAATGGGAAAAATAAGAAATGAAGAAGTAAAAGGCGGAGAAGCTCATCTCACCAGGATTGAGCTGGACGGCTAAATGGACCTGCGAAAAAAACTTCAAGTATTAAGAAGTCAGTGATTAAAACCCTAAAAAAAAAACTAAAAAAATTGAAGAAATATAATCATCAAAGCATAAAAGAAATCATAATCATCAAAGCACAAAAGCCAGTTAGTCGATTAAGGTAAAAGAGATGAACGAAAAGAGAAAAGACATGTGTGAACCCCTTCAATACCACTTCAAAGCCATGGCGAATGAGAATGACAGTAGTAGAGAGAGTCGAAACATCATAAAGAAAAAGGGGGAAAAAACCCCCAACAAAATTATATCAGCAAAAAACCAACCAATTCCTAAACACATTAGTCCATCAAAATTCAAAATGTTTCCTCATAGATTACACATACAGAAGGAATCTCATTGGGTTTTTTTTTAAGCTCATAAATAATGAAGGCAATAAATCAAAAATCATAGAATTCTCAAACGAAGATATGCTCACAGAATTACAGATTTTATTTTAAAGACTATACATCTAACAACACAACATAACATGTATATGTTGAAGCCTATAGTCATAGTGTTAAATATGTGAATAAAAACCCCTCCCAAAAAGGATCAAGGACTATGAACTCATCAATAGACCTTTATTTGATGCAAGAACCTTAGCACTTTCAATAGCTTGATCACCTGTAATCATTTAAATCGTAACAAAGATCAGAAATTATTCAAACAACATAATCAAGTATGTCAACTTCCAAAACAGTGGGAATGATGCCATTGACAAGTCATTTATCATAACAAAAAGTCATGTAACATACAAAAATAAAAAATAAAAATATTCTAACGAAAGAAGTCATTTATTTTTACTAATTACAACATTGTTATCGACAAAAGGACACATCACCCGATAAACAAAATGGGTGGATGAAACCAATAGTAGTTTCAATGATTCGAGCAAAGGTTGTTCATCCTAGTAAATAACTTAAAGATCTCTGCTCTTGCAATAACTCTGAACAAAAAACCAAGTTACAAGTATATGTATTTGCATATGTACACTCAAGAATATAATGAGGAATCCCAACACCTTTTCATTGAAAGTAACTGGCATTTTTTACCTTTTTAATGGAGTCCTACCACCTTTGATTGGGACGGTCGCCTTCAGCATACCCTAAGAGAAGGAGTACATTAGTGAGCGGATTTTCTGGCCACAGAGGGCCGCACGATTAATTGTAATTTCCAGATTCTAATCACGCCTCCTAGTGGGCTATTTAATTTTCTTTTTGCGGATTTGTATCCTCAGGCCTTAGGATGTTTTTGGTTTGGTTTCTTTAATGAACATTCTTTACACCCAAAAAAAAAAGGAGGAGAAATATGAGATCAAATGGTGCTGTTGAAAGAAGGAGCAATAACAATAGCATGGCCTCGCTTGTATATATCAATTGCTTGAGTTAAATTACGGAATTATAACTGAAGAATCACAAATAACAAATTATGTAATGAACACAAACCTCCATTATCAACTCATAAAACCACCTATATCACACAAACACTTGAAAATTTTAAAATTAAATTACTGAACCTATCTCATAAACCCTATCTATGATTTGAGGAAAACTCATAAACCCTATCTATGTGGATACCACATAGGCTCCACATAAGCATCACCTGTGCGGCACATGCTATTTCAGTCAAAAATCCTAACAGATGTCAGCCTTTAGAGCACATTGCAACAAAAAGTTATAAATTATCCTAAATTGAGACAATTCAAAGTTTGTAGACTAACTGAAACTACCCCTAAAGTTGAAGGTACAAAAAAGTAATTAACCCATCATTCTTCAACCAACTCTTTAAGCATGACTTATGAGAATAATTTCTCATTTAACCTTTAATAATTTTGGCCAATTAAATATTCGTTTTAATTTCCACATGGAGATTAACAAATGCTAATATAAATCCATGTCAAATTACACATACGACCCACATTAATAATTGGGCCAATATCTCTAACAAAGCTTTGCATAAACCACATCAAGCTCGCCGGAATCATAACATCGATTTTTTGTATTGTGGAAAATAGGGGTAGTTAATGTGCTATGTTTGTCGCTTGTAAGAAACTCAGATTTAAGTTACGGTCATACGGCGTCGCAGGCTTTGTCTTGCTTATATAAAATACAGAAACTCATTGAAAGTTTGAAACCCCTTCATCAGCTGTGAAGAAGAGAAGATGCAAAACTCGGGAGTTCCAAGACCCCGAAGTTCACGACTCCATGAACCACATGCTCTTGGTCCGTACGCTGTGGTTGGTTCACGGGGTCTTGGACTTCGAAGTCTTGGGACACCAAGAAGTCCATTCAGAGGAAAGGATCGGAGAGCACTCGAAACACTAGGTCCATTTATTTGGGCTTAGTTTATAGTTTTACTTCTTTTTCTTATCAACATTATTATTATTTTTTGTTCTTATCAATGTCATTATTTGAATGATATTATTCTTCACCGCTTGTTCTTATTTGGGAATGTTAGTTTGGATGATTATTCGGAAAGCAATTGATTACGTGGTGTCTAAAAGAATGAAAATTACAAGTTTTTGTCACTAATCTAGAATGGGGGAATTTTAGATACATTGGCCGACGGGAAAATGAATATGGTTAAGTGCAAAATGCTACTAATTTCCTAGTAAATGACTATTAACTTAACTAACAATGACTACTAACTGTAATTATTTTCCTGTAGGCCAACCAATTTAAAATTCCCCCATCTAACATTTGAGTATACCACTAATCTCTTCAATTAGGGTTGTTTAAAAATGCTCATAGTTTCATATTTTCATATTGCTTCCACTGAAATATAAAATCATGGTTTCCACTTATTTTGTCACCATATAGGTTTAAACCCTTACTAAGCATCACCTAAAAGTAACATAGCACTTCTTTTGTCACCATAAAATCATAGCACCTCTTATTGTTATCACAAAGTAACATTTCCATTTTACCTTACTAAGCATCACCTTCTCTTTCATCTTATCTCTCTACAAATTTTCACTACATGTAATTCCAGTTGTTTGTCATGCTAGATGCACCCATCAGGAGATAAATACGCAGGCAGGCACTCATTTTAGATTTTCATATAAGATATAAAAAGCTTCCTATTCACATTTCGTATAGTACTTTTAGGGCATAATCTGCAATTGGAATGGACATGAAATGAGGACGATTTTCATATTCAAGCTACTGAGTACTCTGTCGCAAGCATAAACATCTACAATAATATGCCATAAAAGCAAGAAGCATAAGCTTTTACAATGATACTGCTATACTAAAAACCCACAGAAAAAGTTATTCACAACGAGGAAAGAATCTGTCCTTCTGCTTGAAAGACTGGTTTCTTTTGTACAGTCCCGTTCCCTCATTTAGAGGACATCAATCCTTACAAATGTTTAGGGAAGCAACGGGCAAATTTATCCAACTTGAAAAACTGACTTGGATAAAGCACAATCTTAAAGCCTTTTTATTTTATTTTATTTTTTTAGGGTACAATGGGAGTGTTCGAACCCCTAACCTATCCTACTCCTACCCTTTACCTCACCCACCCTCCCTTACCTCCAAGCTAGCCCCAGTGGCTTCACAATCTCAAAGCTTTGCCATGGAAGTGCTGAAGCTTTAATTGTCAAGCGGTTTGAGAATCATGGGGTCAAGTCGAAATTTGCTTCCAACAGTGAATGAACTTCAGAAAGGGAGGATACCTTGAAATCTGGTTTTAGATCCACATCAGCAAAATCAGGAGAGGTGTACCTCCCAGTTTCATCAAGCAAGCATGTAAATGCTCCAGCTCGTTTCCCACAAACCACCTGAGAAGGCCAGGTAATATATCCAATGACACCATTCAACATAGTGAATTACCATTCATTAAAGAATTCCCTAAGCTCATCAGAGAGAAAATGAATCACGGATACAAGAAGGTAAAATGTATAATATCTTAGCAATGGGAAGAATACGTGCTACATTCTTGATCAATACACACACACACACACACACACACACACACATATACAGGGTAAATTATGTCATCCCCTCAACTATAGATTTAAGTGCAGAGTACCCATTATAAAACCGAACAAGAACAACCCCTCAACTATTCAGAGTGGGTAAACCATTATTGTAAAGTATGAAATGATCCTTTCGCCTATATTTTATCAATAAAATATTATTCCATAATTTACTTAAAATGAAAAATCACTATTAAGAGGGTTTACAAGCATCATATGACCCATACTGATGGACTGGGGAAAAAGCGTCATGCGTTAAAATTTCAAGGGTTTTTTGTTCGGTTTTAAGCATATGTAGTATGGTGCACTTAACCCTATGGTACGGTGGAGTTTTGTCTAATTTACCAAAAACTATTAGGTGGATTGAAAGAATATGTGCCATGTTTATTAAGTGGGCACAATGCTCTAAAGGTGATTCTTGACCTATTAATAGCATGAAAAGATGAGATGGACCAAGATTAATAGATCATCCTAATATTTTATCATATCTCTATATCTAAGGTGGGGCCTTTCATTTTTGAGACTCAGATCATCTAAAAGCATGCCATGCTTTCTAAATGAAAACTGTATAAAAGCAGAAATAAGGGAGACATAGTTAGAAGCTTGAATGATAACCAAACAACACTTTTATGATGAGATCGTTACATTAATTCAAAATAATTTTAAAATAATCCCAAAAAACACTTACATCATCTTTAAGGCTATCCCCAATCATCATTACTTCATTAGGTTGAACTTCCCAAGTTGAACAAATATGAAGTAGTGGTGCTGGGTCTGGTTTACAAGGGCGAAACTCCCTGCTCAGTGCTGGAGAAAATGCCATCTACAGGGTTGACAAAGATTGTATATGTAAATAAAAATAAAAAATAACAATATTCAGGAGTCAAACCTTTATTTTTTTTGAGGAAAAATCAGGAAGAAACTTCCTTTGCACAAAATATGTATACTAAGTTACTAACTAGGGAAAAAAAGTTCAATCAGACAACTAAAACACATATTTTCTATCTCATCAGAATCAAATTTTGAAAAAAAGGGGCAAATCAGGCATGGCATTGCCAGACCTGCAATCATAAGGTATTTGATGGAATTTGATGCAATAACAGTTGGAACTGGATCAGTCTCACCCATTGTTGACCAGAACATGGATATGCAGAATGAAAATAAGCACATAGGACACCACTTTGGTTTGTAGAAAGGATAAGGCTCATCCCTATTGCTCCATCTTAACACTATACAAAAATTCTACACAAGTCGATTATTTTTTCCCTTTCCAATTTTATTAGTGAAGATAGGAAAATTATTTGGTTTGAGTGTGGTTTGGTCTTTGCCATTGAGGGTGTTAAGGTTATATGCACTTATGCTGTAGTTATGGTGAGAGAGAGATGATCCCCATGGCCATGGAAACATACTCAACGCAAGAAAACTGGCTGTTTATAATTAGTGAGTAAATTAACATATTGAAAATGAGTTTCAACGGGTTAGTTTTGTTGCAACAATTAAAGAAAATCCAAATTAAAGGTCAAATTTAGATCACGGACATCTAAAAAGAAGAAAACAAAGGTAATGGAAACAAACAAGAGCAATCAAATCTATATGCAAATTTGCGGCCCTGTTTTAGTTTAATGAATTCTAGTGCCAGTCACCTGATGGGGATGGGGATCACGGACATCTAATCAAAGGGTTCAAAGAAGAAAACAAAGTTAATGGAATCAAACAAGAGCAATCAAATCTATATGCAAATTGGCGGCCCTTTCTTAGTCTAATGATCCCTACTGCCAGTCACCTGATGGGGACGCGTGTTCTATAAAGTATACATCTGAAGTTAATTAGACAGCTGCAAAATACTAGTCTATTGGGACATATTGAGTGAACTTCGCAAAAGATAATAGGATTTGAAAGAATATTAATTATATATGTAGACATATGACCTTAATGGTCAAACCATCAAAGATTAAAAGGTCTCATTCAAACATGCTTCTCAATGGACTACCTCAAATTTTGATAATTACAAGTAGATGCACCATATGTGACAGCTGTAATGCTTTACATGTAGAAAGAGAATATTGTGCATAACAAAACCAAGTTATTCTATGTAACACAGGCATCTCAGAAACTTGCTGAGTTAGTTTGGGAAAAACTACTCTTTGAACCATTCAACAATGGAGAACAGAATGAGCCAGTAGCAAAACATTCTTACCTTTTAACCCCAATTACTTTAAAGAAGTTTTAAAAGTTAGAACCCATTTAACCCCAAGGGATAGCTCAATTAGCAAAGGACCACCTCAGGAAGCGGAGGTTCTGAGTTCAACTCTTGCTAACCCCTTGGGGCCACGCAAACAAGGTTTCTTTGGTTCACATGGGCCTTGGTCTTATCTGGTCCATATGGGTTGTCGAGTCTTACATGGGTTCGTGGTTTACCCGAAGGGTTTCCTTGTTATACATGTATGAGTTGGGATCGAGGGACACAAATTTTTATAACTCAATCTATGACTCATATTTTGCGAAACCCACCGTTAGATTAGATAGCCTTCCCTTGTGGCTCATGCATGCAAAAAATCAAGCTGATCCTCCAATCCAAAACCTTACATTTTTATTCAATGAAAATCTCACATTTATCGATGAAATGGCTCTTAATCTTGGATCAACTTGATTTTTTGCATGCATGAGCCACAAGGGAAGGCTATCTAATCCAATGGTGGGTTTCACAAAATATGAGTTGTAGATGAAGTTATAAAAACTTGTGTCCTCCGATCCTCTATCTATCTATATATATATATATATAGTGTGCGGTTCTCCCAGGTACCTTCGCCTTTCTTCTCCCTGCGCGAAATCAGATCATCACCGTTTAAAACACATCTATGGCTCACATCTAAAGTAACCACATTAATCAACCCAACCCAGTTTTTGCCAAAAAAGCCTGTTGCAGGCACTCATGGGGCAGCATGCAAAGATTCTCCAAGAAGCTTCTTCACGGTCTCCCCCTCATTTCTCTCCCCCTCTCTTCCCTCTCTCTCCTCTTTGTCTCCATACCCAACCAAGATCCCAGCGACCATTCTCCAACGACGGCTCCTTGTGAGTCACTTATCAAATCACAAGGGAGGTGGGGTTGCTGATGATTTGAATTTGGATTTAGTAGTCATAAGCATGGAAGGCATTCATTCCAAGCATGTGAATACAAACTTGCTGGCTGAGTTCCTTCCCTGCCTTGTATTACTTCCGCCATTATAAAATTATGTTCTCTCAGTTCAAGCAGGAGATGAACATTGTTCGATAGATTATATAAAAAATAAAATAAAAAAAATCATAGATTTGCAGAGGATTCAATGATGGAGTTACCGAGTGAGTGAGGTTGTTTGATGGTGGTGAGTCTTGAAGAGGAGATTGGTGGTAGTCATGGTGGTTCTAGGATTTGGCAACTATGGCGATGGCTCCATAACCATAACCCAAAATTTTGATTTTAGATTTTTTTTTTTTTGGGGGGGGGGGGTAATTATCATAAAATTGGGAGCGACGTCATGAACCTCGTATTTTTTGCAATGGGTTGATTCATGCTTTAGTATTCATTTGCAATTTCATTTGTTTTTCTCCTCCCCACCCTTGTTTTTGTACTGCATTTCTCCAATGAATATTAGCTTTCATTATTTTTTTTCAAAAATAATATTAGCTTGTTTTCGTATTGCAGAGCTCTAGCAGATTGGTGCTAGTCACTGACTCACTTGTATTTTAAGTAGATAAGTGTCTCACAAGGAGCCGTTGCCGGAGAATGGTCGCTGGGACCTTCGTCGGGTATGGAGTTAGAGAAGAGAGAGAGGGAAGAGAGGGGGAGAGAAATGAGAGGGAGACCATGAAGAAGCTTCTTAGAGAAGCTTTGCACACTGCCCCATGAGTGCCTGCAAGAAGCTTTTTGGCAAAAAACGGGTTGTGTTGGTTGATGTGGCTATTTTCTATGTGAGCCATAGATGTGTTTTAAACGGTCACGATCTGATTTCACGCAGGGAGAAGAAAGGCGAAGGCGCCTGGGAGAACCGTACTCTCTCTCTCTCTCTCTCTCTCTCTCTATATATATATATATATATAGAATTATAGATACAAAACTGGTCCTATGAGGATGTGCTGATGTAAGTGCATTGGGGGTTGTACCCCTTAAATCAGTGGGTTATGGGGTACATTAGGCTAATGCAAGGGGTAAAACCTATAATGCATGGTGTTGATATAACTTACATGAGCACGTATAGGACTGGATCTGTATAAATATATATATTGTTGAATAGCTATTTTTCCATACAAATATCTTGGCCTAGAATAAAGAACCCCATAAGTCAAAATTTACAAGTGGTATTTGGCAAGGCCCTCAGTGGGGATGATATAAGGTCATGAGATATAGACGGTTGAACAAACCTGGGTGTTAGAGAGAGTGTAAATCGAGAGAAGATAAGGTGATTCAGTTGTGTGTGTGTGTGTGTGTGTGTGTGTGTGTGTGAGAGAGAGAGAGAGAGAGAGAGAGAGAGAAAGCTGTTTTACATGACGAATTTGGATAGAGACAAAAGGCAATGAAGCTACACATGTACACTTAGAGAGAGAGATGTCCATGAACAGTATATTTTTTCTTTCTTTTTCCCTTTTTTCCTTTTTTTCAAGGGAGGATGATGGTGATGGTTCTTGACGGTTGTACCAGCTTTGGCATCTGCCCTAAGGAATTTCCAAAAAATTAGAATCTTCACCCATTATACATCCTATGCGTTTATAATCAATTGCAATTGCAATTTCAATGGATAATGAGGTTGCTAGACTTGTGATTTTGGTGAGCTATGGTGGGTGAAAATGGTTAACGGTTACAGTAGCATACTAGCAACCCACAATGATGGCCATGGTGGTGGTGAAGTGGAGGCCAAAATGATGACAATTATGCCAGTTGAATCAATCATACCAGCACTGTGTCAAACTTCCAATATTGGATAAAGGTTCTGAGTCAAACTGGAATCCATTTATTAAATTATTCAACTGAAATCTAACAAATCCGGGGCAAGTTCATGAGTTTGAATCAAATTTTGACAACTCTAGTTATTTCCTTCCATTTACTTTCATCTAATTACATTAAAATTTTAGTTGAATCATCCTATTGAAATATATTTTTCAAATTTCAACCATTTTGATTGACATAAATAATAAGACTATAGCAGCAACATTTTAACCCTTCTACCTGTGAATTAGTCCCTAACATTAAGGGTTTTAAAACATTTAACATTTTATTCAAGGCCCTTCACTCATCAGAGAAGACAACAGAAGATGGGCTGGTCTTTATATTGTTCTTTGTTGGGAAGATTGTAGATACTTGAGTGCAAATTTTATTAAGAGTAATCTAGTCCACCCCAAGGTGAAGCAGCTTCCTTATTTGGATACCACCTCGGAAGAAACCAAGCAAATGATTCTGTCTTCTAGAATACAGGTAATACCTACTATTACATTGTGTGTAAGGCAAAAATTGAGGCATTAGATTACTTGTACAACTCACATTGCTTCACATCCCTTTCAGGGATTCTCAGTCAAAGCCAACTAGGCCAGTTTTAGAATTGGGAGGTGAGAACAAGGATAAGGCCAAATAAACTGTGCAAACTTAAACCTTTGACTATATTTTGGGTCAATTAGAGAGAAAGAAAGAGTTGTTTTGAGGACAATGAATGAGATATAAATGTTGAACAAAGATTCATGGAAATGCAACTCCCTTTGTCTGCACCAATTGGAGAATTTTGTTGAGATCCCTTCTTTCTTTTTTTTGTGTGTGTGGGCTATTTCATCGGAAAAGATGGTTAACTTGACAGCAGACTGCCACAAGTGGCTACTCATTGTCATTCTCACCTTTCATCTTGAGACAATCAATACAAATACACATTTATCCAATATAAAGAATAAAACAATACGTTGTAGAAAAACTGAGGATGACTAGGAAGCACCAATACTCTATCAGACACGACACCTACCCAACACAAATCCAACATAGCTGGGAGGTGTCGATAATTATTAATTGAATTTTTTTCCCCGCCACAGTTAAGACACGGCACCAACGCTCTTCAGACACACTTGGGACACATCTACGATATGGCATGGGATTTTTTTCTAATTTTTTATATGGAAAACAGAACTAGTCTTGATGTTGAATTCTTGTTTTATAGCATTTGTCATGTCAGTGTTGTGTCTTAACCGTGTCACATGTCAGCATTGGTGCTACTTGTTAGAGGATAATTTCTTGTGACATTGAACAATCTTATGCACCCACAGCAACCAAAAAAAAAGAACAATCTTATGCACAATATTCAAACTCTCACTTTGAAAACCTTACCCCAAATCGTAGATGAAACAAATCAACTGATGCCTTGACATTGCGAGTGATTAACCCCCTTCTGAGAAAAGAGTAAACCCTTGTCACCATAACGACAAACACATGATTGTAGTCTATAATTTCTGTCAGCAAGTATCATTACAAAACAAATATTCAAAGTTGAATTCAACTATTTTGCAAGCAAAAAAGAAAAAAAAAAAATTGTATGTTCAACTCTAGATCTTGAATGACATTACTGAATGCAAAAATAAATAAAATAATTGTTAATTAAAATGACTATCACTGACTCACTAATTCAATGCACACACAGCTAGAATCAAATTATAAAAGAAATAATGTTAATTACTTCAATCATCCCTCGTATACATGTATATTATATACTCCCTCCATTCCAAAAGGATTGATCACTTTGAAAAGCATACATATTAAGGAGATGCAATTAATGCATTGACATCTTCACTTTTTTATTTGTCTTTCCAATACCACCTTTCAAAATTTTAGAATGAAAGAAAAAGATCATAAAAGGAAAGGACATTTTGGGAAAGTAAAGAAAATTCACTGCCTTGACTTTACAAAATGATCAAACATTTTGGGACAGCCAAAAAAGAAAGATGATCAATCTTTGTGGGACGGAGGGAGTACTTAACCAAATATAGTTACATGCAGATCATAATCTTACTCCAGATAAGTTTAAATCAAATCACACCTTACTATCCTAAAAAAAAATCTAACATGCACTTCAAACAGGAGATGAACAAAACTTAACCGTGCAACTTCTACGCCTAAGAAATACATCTATTTTAGAAAAGTCGAGTGAATAGGACTGACTTTTCAAGTTTATTATCTAAAGAAAAACTGGTGGCATGTCAAATGAGAAAACCACAATCACAAATTCAAGCAACCATAAGTTTACCATATCCCTAAAGACAAAAGAAAATTAAAAGAAATGACTACCAAATATAAAAATGGAAAATGCTAGTAAAGCCTTTACCTTATCTTCTTTGAATCGAGAAAACCACAAAGTTCAGCAGCACCTGCACCATGTGTGACCTAGTATTAAAACTTTAATCCTATATGATATCAATACAGAAATGGCAGTCAAATGAAGTACCATCCAATTCTGGTCAAAAAATAGTAATAATAATAATAGCTTTCCACCTTAAAAAAAATAATAATAATATAAATAGATAAATCCCTGGAATTTCAATTATATTTTTAGATTTAGAAAACCCAAATCCCAGCCTTTCAATAAATCAACAACTTCTGTTAGCTACTAAATTTTCAAGAATCGATGCTTTAAATTCCTTTTGTGTAGACTGAAAACAGTATATCTCAAATATTAGAAGTAGAGACAATATGCATATATGTGCAATTAAAAGTCAAAGCACTAAAATATACCAGTATAGTGATTGGTTTATTGTCATCCAATCAACATCGAAACCAGTGGTTTAAAATTTGATAACATTTTACTCAAAATTCATTTTAGTCTTATTTTTCTGGAGGGATGAAAAGGAAATGCCAATCAACCAAAAAAGAAAAAAAAAAAATTCCTCCACTTGACAAAAATATTCTGGTCAAATTAATGAAACTCCAAATGTTTCAAACAAAACTTTTGCAACTGCACGTCAGTTGTTTTTCAATTGTTCAGCCTCTTTCCAAGTTAAACTTTTGCTCAATCCAAAACAATTTTTTCCTACTTATTTATTTATTTATTATTATTATTTTTTATCTTTTTTTTTTTGATAGGCAACAGAAAAATATTATTGATAAAATGAAAAGAAAAAGAGAATAAAAAGAGGACGAGACGACCTACAAAGTAAATAAAGAAAGAAAAAACATACAAATAGAAACACTACAAACCACAAACAGTCCCCCAATCAAAACTTATACGAAATAAAGGAACACCCCTAAATTCTTTAGACATAGAAGCCCAAAAAATAAATAAATAAATAAAATAAAATAAAATTCATCCTATCCCATAAGCTTGCAACCTCCTCCACTAAGTCTTCAAAAATCCTCACATTCCTCTCCAACCATATAGCCCAAAAAATGGCAAAAACCACACATCTCCAAAACACTGCACCTCTCAAACTGCCTCTCAATACCAGAAAATAAAAAACAAACATATCAATGCAAGAAGCCGGGGGAACCCAACACACTATTTACCCTCTGAAAAGTCTATGCCACATCACAATGCAAAAATAAATGGCAATGCTCTCAGCCTCCCTCCTGCACATGACAACCATTGAGGTAGCAAATAATATGTAAGCCTCATCTTCTGGAAAACATCGTTGGTATTGATTCTCTTATGAGCAATAGTCCAAGCTAAAACCTGAACCTTTAAAGGTACTTTTGATTTCCAAATCATCTTAGAAAGGAGGAAAGGAGTAATATCTTAATCACCAGTTAAAGAGTCCATGAAGGAACTACAAGAGAAATCACTCGAAGAATGGAGAGTCCACCTTTCTCCCATCAGGAATTGAAGGTCTAAAAACAACTCCCTCAAGAAAATATAACTTTGAAGAAAGCTCACAAATTTTCCAGCCATTAAGATTTCTGAAAATTTTAAAATCACACCCAATAGGAAAAGAAGAAGAGATAACCAAATTCTGAATAGACGCACCATGAGCCTGAGATAAACCATACAAACGAGGAAACCGAACAAAGAACGGGCAATCATCGCTCCAAACATTCTCCCAAAATCAAATCCTCTCCCCATTACCCACCATATAAGAGGTGTGTACTAAGAAGTGGAGAAAACCTTGAAAATAAACTTCCACGAGAAGAAAAAACCCTAACACCAATATGAGAGTTCCATTCATTGTCCTACAACCCATATTTACTTTTGATAATCGAATGCCACAAAGAATATCTCTCCACAGGAAATCTCCAAAGTGATTTACCTAGACAGAGCAATGCTCCTGGCAATAATATTACCCACAACAACACCCCCCCCCCCCCCCTCTTCTTAGTTCTAGACCTAGAAGCCACCTCCCAACTCACTAAATGATCCCTCTTACCTTCCCCATAACCTTCCCATAAAAAGCAAAAAAGAGTGTATCATCAACAAACTACAAATGGGAGATTGAAACTCTATCCCAACCCACAACAAACCTTCAAACAAATTGCAATCCTTAGCTCTATCCACAACTCTGCTCAAAACATCTACCACCAAAGTGAATAAAAATGGGGATAACATCGTTATCCAGTGAACCAAAGCCTGGCCAGGTTCAGTTCTTAAGTTGGATTGTTTATGTATATATACTAGATTGAACTGGTCTAAACCAATCTAACTGGCAGATTTATGAGCGAACCAGTACAAACTGGACCGGTTACACTAGTCATCTATTTAGTATGTGGCCTTAAAAAGTTTACTTACTTTGCTAGCGTAATGACTCAAACGCTAAACCCAATGAAACAAGAGACACTCCTAACTACTACTCTGCTTCACACTTTGTTAAGCCTTGTGAGATAACAATTTAATGGCTATGAATTCAATCACTGTAAAAGTAAGTCAAATGTATGTTCTCATGATCTCATCCATTGTTTTTACTGAGATGAGATATGAATATTTGACTTAAGAATAAACATAATAACTAGTGACACTAAATTTGATGAATATCTTGTTTTTGCTTCTTGTTGTTCTTGTAGGTGGACTTCTTGTCCCCCTTTGTCTCTTTTCTGTTTCATTAATAAAATTTCGTCTTTGTTGTTGATCAAAAAAAAAATTAAATAAATTAAATAAAAAATGATGCTGGGCCCTATATTCTTTAATGAGGGAATTACATAATGGCCTGGCTATAGGCAAATAACTACAAATCAATATTATTATTATTATTTTTTTTTTTTTTTTATAACAGGGGAACCATCCCACAACAGGCCTTGGACCCCAACCATGGAACCTAAACCCATGGGGAGACTAGCGTAGGCACGCAGCAACCCACCGCCACAGCCCCCCACTTAAATCTTGGGTTATCCTAGACTCCTAGTGGGGAATTGAACTGTGACCGTGCGCCTAACCACACAATCACAAGTTTGCCCTTACCAACTGGACTACGCAAGGGTGGGTTACTACAAATCAATATAATTGACTAGTAATTACCCATATATGACTAACTTAACCAAGAATGACTAGGAAGTAACAAATCAATTGTATTGATTTGTAATTATTTGTCCATAGACAAGTCATTCTGTAATCCCCCTTCTTTAATTCCAATACATAGCCAAAAGTAACAAGTGGAGCCTTGCTATATGAATATGCACTAAAAAATATTCACTCATGGAGGAAGCCTCTTACCTGAATATAGCACTATAGCATGACTACACTTTCAATTGTTATACATATTATTTGCATTAATCACAAATTTCCATTTCTTTAGCAAAATTTCATTTTTTTATAATTATTATTATTATTTTTTTTAATAATTATA
This sequence comes from Liquidambar formosana, assembly GCA_039720395.1. Lineage (NCBI taxonomy): Eukaryota > Viridiplantae > Streptophyta > Magnoliopsida > Saxifragales > Altingiaceae > Liquidambar > Liquidambar formosana. The sequence goes on from CM077822.1 coordinate 15,731,599, forward strand.
ACCGAGGATTTTAATATCGATATCGATGGATATATCGAGGGTCCAAACATTTGGATATATTGGATATATCATTGGATATATCGACAATATCGATATCGTTTTAAAGATATTGTAGATATTATGATTTAAACACAGATATTTTTATTGAAACTCTGGGAAACAATGATTTAGACTCTAATACACAATCTAGCATCAAAATATTGCAATTTAAATGTGTATAACACAAGTATGTGCTGTGTAGGGTATAAACAGTGTGACACGAGGAGAAAATAAACATATAAAAATTAGAAATTAAAATTTGTGCAAATTTAACATCCAAATGACATATGAGATTAAAATTTGTAAATATTTATCATTTACACAATAAACACTTACATACTTACATAGTTACATTAGTAGTTTAGTACCACATGGAGTTCCTTGGTAGTTCAAAATCATCATTCCTATCCTTATTAGTTAAAATTAGAAAATTTAATTGAAACTCTGAGAAATGATGTTTTAGACCTTAATACACAATTTATAATCAAAAGATTTCAAATTAAATCCCTATAAGACAAGTAAGTAGTGTGTACGGTGCAAAAAATGTGTGGCGCTGAGCAAATGATATTACAAACTTTTGTAAATTTCACATTTAAATATTACATAACATTACATATTTGTAATATTTAAATATAAAGTGCCACTAAATTCAAGACCATTGACTTGAAATTATATTTTAAAATATGTGAAATACTGAACATAGTTTTAAAAAAAAATTAATTACACAAAATAAATATGAAAATTTATAGGGTTCTTTTAAAGAATTATGGGGTTACATTTTTAAAAATATGAAAAAATTGGGTGTTTTATTAAAAATAGGTTTATTTCTTTTTTAGAATGAGTCACATGATAAACATGTGATAACTGATAAGGCATTAGCAAAAACAAAAAAGGAAAAGAAAAGATAAGATAAGATAAAGTCGATCAGTAAAGTGATTTAGGCAGTCGGCTTCACCAAACAAAATAGACGCCTGGTTTAACCATAGCCTCTTCCATGGAGGTTTGAGGATGACACCAGTGGCCAAGACAACGGCACCAGCAGCAATGAGGATGATCACTACAGGTATGTAAATCGTCTTCTTCTTCTTCTTCTTCTTCTTCTTCTTCTTTGTGGTCATTAACAACTACTGGACACCGGTGACAACACGATCAGCAATTGTTCTTTCTTCCTTTTTTTTTTTCCTTCTTCTTCGTCGTCGATAACGGCAAGGATAGTCACAACCAAAGGCTGATCACCACTCAACAAAACGATATGCTTCACAGGGTCGATATTGACGATATATCGTCGATATCTCTACGATAAATCAAGGAAATCAGCCGATATTTAAAGAAATCTAGAGATCATCCATATATCGCGATATATCGACGATATCGTTCGATATTTTGTTTTTTTGAAAATCTTTCAATTTCGTAACAATATATCGTATCGTTCCTCTCTGATATGGCGATATTTTGGTCCCTGATTATAACACCGGTCCAATGGTTGACCTATGGTTGAACCAGTGACTTGCCAACCCGACCTCTCAGCTGAGTTAGTGCCTGGTCCAGGTCTGATAACTATGGGGACAACAAATCCCCCTGCCTCAAACCTAAATGCTTGAAACACCCTTCCCTAGTTTGCCATTCAGTACAACTTAAAAATTTGATTCAAGACACAAATTTTATGTTCCTCAAAATCAGAAAATCTCTTTCATCCTAAAATTAGCAAGCTATTATTCTTCTAGGTCTCCCTCTCTCATGTATTTACCTTAACTCTCTATCTCTTGTGTATTTGTCATAACTTTCTTTCTTCTTACATCATCTGTTTCGTCAAAGATAAGAAGGAAAGGGCCTATATATATAAATTTTTGATGAAGTAAATGTGTATTAAAACAAAAGCCTTAGCCTAAGTACATAAGACATATACAAGCATTGAAGAAGACCCCTTAAAGCTTAAAAGCGTCTACAAAAAGTATAAAAGAAAGCTTTCGACTATTAGCAAGACTAGAAAACCACAAAAAAAAGATTCTTAATCAAGGAGGATTTAAGTTCAATAATTGATTTTTCAACTCCTTCAAAAGTTCTACGGTTCCTTTCTCTCCAAATGCACCAAAAAATGGCATAAGGAACCATTCTCTAAATCATCTTTGCCTCTTTGTTGCTGTTGCCCCCTTTAATCCACCAACTGGCAAGAAGATCATGAGTTGAAGGAGTGACCCAATGGATACCAAACATTTTAAAGAATAGGAAGAATAGGGGAAAGGGCGTGTATCCCCTATAGCATTCATTCAACAAAAAGAAGAGGAAGGATAGGGGAAAAGTCTTAAAGCTCCTCAGATGTCTCTTCGGTTCCACATTACAAAGCTCATAAAGCTTCAGAAATTGGAACGACAAAGCTTCTTCAAAAAGGAATCTGTAAAATTCATCACCGGAGCATTTCATACATAACACTAATAATTTGGCAAAAATCAACACTGTTTATCTGCATCTATAAAACACATTCAAAACCAATCCACACACAAAAACTGTATATTATACATGTGTGTGTGTGTGTGCGCGCGCGTGCGCGCGTGTGTGTGTGTGTGTGAGGAATTAGACTGATTGGGAAGAAATTGAAGATGAAATGCTAACCCTATTTCCCTAGACTGATTGGGAAGAAATTGAAGATGAAACGCTAACCCTATTTCACTGACTTAAACCCTAAACCTAAGTTTGGATTGAAGATCAAATTAGGGTATTTAGATCTGCTCATTCAAAGATGTAACCCTCACCTTAATATTAAATGGATAGGTGGTATTGAATTAAAAATTCAAAACCCTTCCCAAGACCAAGACAACCAAAGGAAAAACATAAGAACCGAAAGGCCCTTAAAAGCTTTCTGTTCCTTGAATTTCCTGTATCGGTTCAGCAGAAACTGAAACCATGTAGACTGTTTCGATTCTTTTTTCCACCAATTAGGTGGGGTTTTTAGATGGGCAGGTTCTGATATTAAGCACTCCGCCTCTTCTCAATTGGGGAAACAGGTAAAAAAAAATCAAGGATGTCCAAGGACAAATTTGAATTGTGACTGGACCCCACATGACATAATATGTGACGGATACTATAGGAACTTTGATTGTGAAATAAGAGGCATCCATGATGTCATGCCTCTAAGACCATATTAACCTAATCTTGCCAGGCAACAACCATTGTAAAGAAGTTTTGAGTTTTAGTATGCCTACTCTTACTGATGTTTTCTCGTAGAACATGTTAAGTTTACCGGTGTCTTAGACCAGTTTTGTTTACTAGCTGATGTGTAAATGACATGAATATAATTAATCAAAAAGTGAGTTCCCTTTATCTTAAGAAAGTGAATTCCACATGAGCCGATAAACAAAAACAGTATGTAAAACTGGTGGATGTAATACTACTCTTTTTTTCTTTGCTTTTGTTTTTTCAACTTTTTGTCATCCCCCCCCCCCCCTCTCTCTCTCTCTAAGTAGCAATTGAGAAAGACTTGTGCGCAACTATGATACCACATCATCATACGTGGTATTCTTAAGCCAATAAAAATATAGTAAAAGAGCATAGGTGTCATAACAGAAGAGCATATGCATCAAAATTTAACCCAGACTTTGACATATATGTTTCTCTTAATTTATCAAACCTAATAATGCTTATCTTGATTCCATGGTTGAAATCAATAGTCAGTGTATAATATAAATTATAACACTCTACATATATCTATATATAAATTTAATTAAACAAAGAAAAATAGATGTTAGAAAGAAGTGTATATATACAAATATAGGCATCTTACTAATTTTTCTATTCAAAACAATTTATTCCTTTTTATCTGAAATGACCAGTAAATTTGGAAATAAGTATTGAAAAATCATGATTTGATTTGAATATTGAACTTAGCGTAATTGGAAAATATAAGAGGTTAAAACAGAGACATTTGTCTATTTATAAAGAAAAAGAAAGCTGATTTTAGAATTGATCACTGATTCAATAAAATTGAAATCATTTATTGACTCATAAATGAAAGGTTCTTGGATTTATAGATATTAAAAATAAATTAAAAAAATAAAAGAAAAGAAAGAAAAAGACTTTTATAACCTGCCAATGAATTAGGGCCATGTTTGCACTAGATTAATCATTCAAAAAAATCCTTCTAACTTGATAAAAAAGATATAACTATGTCATCAAAGTACTGGACCCAGAACAAATAGAAGCAAATGAATGATAGTAGAGTATTAAGGAGCGAAGGCTAGAACAGATTAATAAGACAAAGAAGAAGAAAGGACCCTTTGAATAAACATAACTACCATAACAGGAAGCAAAAGAAGGGAAATAGAAAGTCTCTGATTTAGTGGAAAAAATTTCCTCTACAATTTTTGAGAAGTTATGTCCCAACTTTAAAAATGGGATTGCCATCAAAAACAAAATTTACCAAAAACTATGCTGATAATATATGTTTTACCAATAAGAAGAGACACTCTTGTCAGCTGAGAAAGAGCAAGTCTTTTCCTCCCAGGAAGATGAATACGAGACAAACTGTAGGCAGCAATAGGTTATCAAGAAACACATGCAGGAAAGGGAGATGTGGGAAAGTAAAGGAAAAGGAAAGGAAAGAAAAGTAAAGGATAACACATTTTATGTCACCAAGACTGGAGAGTTTGGCTTTTCTCTATCTTGTATTCTTATTATTCTTCGGTCATTTTAATAATACTTGAGCTGACTAGTACATGATTTTGAAGGCCTAGGGTGCAAACCTTAGTTGGGATGCTAGGCTTCTGTATGATGCTTAAGCTCTTTAAAATAAAATAAAAATAGAATAAAAAATATATTACATTGATCTTGAAATAACAGTAAAATTAATTTAGGAATGTGGTGCAACCTAACTTCTTAAATTTATTATTAGTTTAAATTTTTTTCCTGTTATTGTCAATTAGGGGAAAAATGATATTTAATTTATAACAATCAACAAAAGGTTGCCCTGCCCCCATCAAGATAGATTCCGGACTCCACCACTAGTTCATAATGTTGATGGTGGTAGGGGTGTGGTTGGGCCATGGGGGTGGTGTATTGCTTGTGATTATGAGTGGTGGTGGGCAGTGGTGATGGGAGGGGGTGGGGGGCAGTGGTATTAGGTGGGTGGAAATGTTGGGTGGTAGTGGTGATGGGTGGCTGGTGGCGAGAGGCCAATGATGATAAGTTGTTGGTTATGTTGGGTGGGTGGTGGTCATGATCACAGTCAGTGGTGGTGTTAATGGCTGTGGGTGAGTGGGTGGGGATGTTGAGTGGCTGCGGATGGGAGATGGTGGTGGTGGATGAGAGGGGGATTCGTGGTGATGAAAGGTGGTAGATGTGGGTGAGGAGGGTTATTTGTTCTAGAAGTTGCTTTCTTGAAATCACTCCGTGAAGGGATTTTTGTTTTCTAAATACCTATTCAAATGGAATTTGAGAAGGGTTTTCTGCCTACAAATCCCTTCAAAAAAATTCAAAATTTTAATTTGATTTTCCAAATGGAGTAAATTACCCGAAAGAATTTTCAACCCTCCCTAATCCTAAATATCTCCTAAAAATATTGCATCGAAATGCACCCTCACATAATGATTGCAAAACACACAATAGCAACATAGAAAAATGGATAAAAGAGGGTAAAAGAGGGTGTTGCAAGAATATAGTCATGTTTCTCTCAAATTCTGACCACAACTCAAACCTCTTACTTTTTCTTTTTTTTTTGATAAGCAACAAAAGATATATATTAATAGAGGTGGAACATGAAGTACAAAAGGAGGACAAGAAGACCTCCTGGAGACCTAGAACAAAACAAAATGAAGAAAGATAAAGAAAACAAAAGCTAAAATTTTGGACGGTCAACAGCAAGCAGCCCTCCAATCCAGTTTTAGGACAAAGAGTGGGGTATCACCAAATTCCTCAGAAACATGAGCCCAAAAAGAACCCAAACATTGCACCCTATCCCATAAGTTAACCAAGGAAGGCTCTTTGTCATCAAAGATTCTCGCATTCCCTTCAAGCCATATGACCCAAAAGATATCAAAAGTGGCACATCGCCACATAATTCCACCCTTCTTGCCTTTGCCAAGGCCCCAGAAATGGGTCTCAAGCAAGCTCCCAACACAGCTCGGCATCACCCAACATTCACCACCAATGGAAAAAAGATTCTGTTACAACCTTCTAACCACGGGGCAAAGAAGAAATAGATGGTCAATACTCTCTAGCCCATCCCTGCATAAACAGCACCATTGTGGACGAAGATAAAAGGAGGGTCTCCTTCTTTGAATCACATCGTTGGTACTAACTCTCTTGAGAACACAGTCCACATGAAAACCCGAACTTTGAGGGGCACCCGTGACTTCCAAATGAGCTCCAAAAAATGAAAAGAAGGGATATTAGGGCTCTCAGTCATCTTCTCGAAATATGACTTAACAAGAAAACAGGCCTGAAGAATCGTCATTCCACATTCGCCTATCAAGAAAAGAGGCATTCAAAGAAAAACCAGCAAGTATAGATAACAATTCTGACAGTTCCATACACTCTCTGTTGTTGAGATTTCGAAAAAACTTGAAATCCCAGCTGATATCAGTTGGGTTCTAGTGAAGCCATGGAGGAAATAGGGAACTTTTGAGCCAAGGAAAGTCTGTATAACTGAGGGAAAAGAGAATAGAAGAAATTGCCTCCCCTCCATGTATCTTCCCAGAAGCGAACTCTTTCCCCGTTCCAAACCGATAGGGAAATATGCTCCAAAAAGCCATCCCACCCCCTGGGAAATAAATTTCCAAGGGCATCTAGCCAAAGTCCTAGGGCCTACTTGAGCATCCCATTTATTTTCCAATAAACCATACTTGCTTCTAATAAGAGCATGCCATAACGAACCACTTTCAAGGGGGAACCTCCATAGCCACTTTCTGATAAGAGCAATATTCCTCTTCTGGATTTTGCCTAAAGCGAGCCCTCCTTGAGATTTATGCCTACACACAACCTCCCACTTGACAAGGTGATCTCTCCTACCTTCACCGCTACCTTCTCACAAGAAATTTCTCATTAGCTTCTCCAACACAGCCGCAACCTTAGAGGGAATTCTAAAAAGAGACAAATAGTAAATGGGAATGCTAGACAAGACAGATTGGATTAAGACTAATCTCCCTCCCTTAGATATTAAAGCTTTCTTCCAACCATCTAGTCTCTTCTTGACCCTGTCAATCACCGGGTTCCACAACATTTCAGAATAAGGATTACCCCCTAAGGGAAGGCCTAAGTAGGTCAAAGGCCATTCCCCAATTGAACACCCAATCTGATCTGCTAACCTCCGAATCTTATCAGCCTCACAGTGGATCCCAACTAAAGCACTTTTGCCCATGTTGACTTTTAGACCCGAAACTAACTCAAAAACCTGCAAAATGGCTTGGAAGTTTAGGAATTTTTGTTCATTCCCGGAGGAGAAAAATAGGGTGTCATTCAAAAATTGCAAATGTGATGTACATATTTTATCCCTTCTAATCTCAAAGCCCTCAATCAGCCCTGCCTCCACAGCTCTATCTATGATTCTACCTAAAACATCCGCCACCGAAGTGAACAGAAATGGTGATAATGGGTCGCCTTGTCTCAAACCTCTTGAAGCTCTAAAAGTGTTGCTCGGCTTCCCATTAACAATTACAGAAAAATTGGTTGAGGATAAACAGCCCATAATCCACCTCCTCCATCTAGACTCAAAACCCCTCTTGATCATAACAAAGTCCACAAAATCCCATTCCACATGGTCGTAAGCCTTCTCAAAATCCACTTTAAGCAACATTCCTTCTCTTTTACCCATTCTATACTCCTCCACGGCTTCATTAGCAATCAAAACCAAATCTAGAATCTGATGGCCCTCCACAAAGGCACCTTGAGACTCCAAGATTGTAGCACCCAGAACTCCTTTCAGCCTACTAGATAAAACCTTGGCTAAAATTTTATATAGGGAAGAAACCAAGCTAATTGGCCCTAAAATCCTTGATCTTCAAAGAATCATCTTTCTTAGGAATCACACAGATGAACGAAGCATTAGTTGAAAGATTAACGACCCCATCCTCAAAAAACTCTTCAAAAACTCTCAAGAGATCACCCTTAATGATGTCCTAGCAATCTTGAAAAAGGGCCAGTGTGAACCCATCCAGACCCAGAGCCTTGTCCCTGCTACAGCCAAACACTACTCTCCTAATTTCCTCAGCACTGCTCTCACTGATAGGTGACCAAGATAGACCCTCCTAAACAAGACAATCCCCCCTTGAGCGGTACAGAGAAGAGAAAAAAATTAAAAATATCACTAACAATCCTCCCTTTGTTCTCAATCACAAAACTGTCCTCCAACTCCAATTTCCTAATCAATTTCTTCAACCTGTTACCATTGACCACTCTATGGAAGAATTTTGTATTATTATCCCCTTCTTTCAACCACTTTATTTTGGCCTTTTGGGACCACGATCTTTCCTCTTTGAAATTAATCTCCTCCAGTCTATCTAATAACTCCTTCCTTTCCAATCTCTCATTCTCGGTCAACTTCCCATTTTCCTCCAAGCGATCTACCTCCTCAATCCTTTTAGAAGTAGAATTCTTCAAGGTTTTTAAATCTCCGAACACTTCTGTATTCCAAGACTTAATATTCTGTTTAACCAATTTCAATTTCCTCATAAATTTGAACCCCTCCCAACCAAAAACAGCAGTGTTATTCCACCACTCCTCAAAAGATTTTTGGAATAGGTGATGATCCAGCCACATATTCTCAAATCTAAAGGGAGAGGGGCCCAAGAGAACAGCTCAGAATCCAACATTATTGGGTAGTGATCCGAAGTGAGCCTAGGCAAAGCTGCTTGTCAGCACATTAGGAAATAGCTCCTCCCAAGACACCGAAAATCGAAAACGATCTAGTCTATTACAAACCAGATTATCTTGCATGTTAAACCATGTGAATCTGGCATTAGCTAAGGGGGTATCCCTCAGTTGGCATTCTCTTATAAATGAATTGAAATACTTCATGCTCCGGGTAACTCTGAGATTATTAAGTTTCTCATTGACAACCCTGATTACATTAAAGTCTCCACCCAAAACCCAGTTTGGACTGCAAAAACTCCCTTCTAATTCTAGGAGAATTCGGACCATAAACCCCAAATAACCACCACTTGGGACCGTTTAGAAACGTTATCTTCACAGAAATTGAAAAGATACCACAAACCACTTCCAAAGCTGACACCGCCCTCTCGTCCCAAGAAATTAAGATGCCACCCGAGCTTCCAAAAGAGGGCAGAAAAGACCACCCTTTATGTCTAGAACCCCAAATGCTCTTAACTACTCTTCTGTCAACCATCTCAAGCTTAGTCTCTTGAAGAATAATTATGTCTGGATTGATTTTCTGCAAAACGCCCTTGATGACACACCTTTTTCTACACGAACCCAGTCCCCTAATGTTCCAGCTGATAATCTTCATTTAGAAACATCCTCACCCCTAATTGACGTATTCAAGCCTTCGTAATTAACCCTAAAATGAAGATTTTTCAATTCTCTGGCTCCCTTTTTTAGTTACAGCTGTACTGTCCTCACCAACTCTATTCCCCCCTGGTTTCCTTCCCTTTTTTTTTTTTCTTTTTTTTTTTTTTTTTTTTTTTTAATTTTTAACTAATGACAGGTTCAATGTCCCCAGGAAATCCCTCAAACTAGCCCATCCCTCCTCATTCAGATTAAAAGAGACTGCCTTATTTAGCTCCTTAACATCCTCGCCGATAACCATTACCTCCTTGCCACTTTCAATATTCTTCTCACCTTCCATCCAACACTGCTCATCTAAAACCCTGTGTTGGCCTACAACAATTGGTTCATTTGGTGCCTCCAAGAGAGTTATTTCCTTACCTTTTCCAGATTCAGAGTTGGTTGTAGGATTACTGGTATTAATGCCCATAACCTTCTCAACGCAGGGTTCATAATTGTGCCTATCAATCCTGGAAACCAAATTACCAGACATGGGAGTAACATATGGAGCATACATCTCCTTGGAAGCAAAAATACTTGATCCTTCTTCACAAAGCCCACCAGAATTTTCCCCAGAAGAAACAAGAGCCAGATTGTACCCCTCAAAAATCACATTTCCATTAGACTGAAATTTGTCAAAAGATCGTACCCCTGGTGTGTTTGTAGAAGAACCACCATCCTTATCCGTAAATAGGGTTTTTCAACCCTTCCAATGAATCTGAAACATAGCCTCCAGTTTCGTTGTCGTTGAAGACCGTCGTGAAAGTGGGAAAACATATATATATTCTCCACTCTTTCTATATCAAGTGTGTGTGTGTGTGTGTGTGTGTGTGTGTGTGTGTGTGTGTGAGAGTGAGAGAGAGAGAGAGAGAGAGAGAGAGAGAGACGACCATCAATCTATAGATGCCATCATCTTCACCACCAAAAAAATATATTTGAATTTTAATATCCACATCAATACATATGCATATCAACATATGCACACACGCACAGAGAGAGAGAGAGAGAGTGATTGAGATAGAGAGACAATGTACAACATAAAGATATACAAAAAGTGGAACAGCATAGTGAGGAGAAGAAGCAGTTTGCATGGTGGTCAAAATTTGAACATATGCTCAGCCCTGGTCTCAAGGTTTATCACTTAATTTTATTGTAATTTCCACAGATAGATTATAACAAATACATTATCTCAGGGAATTCTACCTCCTGTACGTCGTAATTTTCAGTCTCAACTCAGCTCAGCTCAGCTCAGCTCAATTCAACAATGCCTTGATACAAATTACATGGTGTCAGCTACATTAATCTTCTGCCAAATCCCTAACACGTGCGTAATAATTACTGGTAAAAAATAGAGTAATAATCCTATACATTAACGAAAATCATAATCAGCACTCAGCACCAGCTGAAAATGAAAATTCACCAAAACCCCAATAGCGCATTTCACATCAGTATCAACAAATTCATGTTACAGAAAATGCAGATAAAGCAATAGCAATCTAAATCAACATGCACCCAAATACATATATTTGTTTGTGTGTGTGTGTGTGTGTGTGTAGAGAGACAGGGGAAGTTAAAAGAATGGCTAACCGGGCATAATCTGGAGGCGATCGAGGCCCTGGCGTTCGAAATCAGCGATGATCTGGTACGCTTTTTGCTGCTTCTCGGGGCGCCAATTCTCAATGTGGTGCAATATATCGATCCCAGAAGGGTTGTTTGATTTGACAGAGAGGTAGACTTCTTCGCCCAGCACGGCCTTGTACATTGCCTGGAAATCGATGACGGGGACCGTTAGGGTTCCGTCCATGTCGAAAACCACGCCCCTTAGGCGGGCCTTGGGAGGGACGGAGGAGAAGTTGGCCATGAATGATAACGACGAGGATGAGAACCTTGGGCTCGAGAAGAGGAGGGCTCTGGAGGGGAGCAGGTGCATGTTACGGATAGAGGGTGGTAGGGTGGTGTTATCTACTCGTGAGGGGGACTGTATGTGCGTGACTGTGTGAGTGGCTTGGTTGGCTGTTTGGGGGTTTTGGGTTTTTTGGGATTTCGTAGTGCCCACAAATGAGTGGTGTTTCTTGAGAAGAATTTGAATGATAAGGTCAACCAATGGTCTTTCTATGGTACCCCAAGAGTACCATACATCATAAATTCTTATACGAATATATCGATTAGAATATTCCAGTGCATCGATAAATGGTCATTTTACGATGAACCACGGCAATTACCATCAGGAGTGTTGATCTAATGGTAAAGGTGCAAGAGGTTAGATAGTCAAAGGTTCAAGTTTCAGAGGCAGTGGCGTGACATGTATTTATCCTTTAATGGTCTTACTTATACATTGGAGTTACTCATTTTTTATGAGATTAAAGTCAAATTATAACTGAACTGACTTAAGGGAATGTTTTGTAGTTCCTTCTTTTGTGAGTTCATTTAAACTTCTTATGTCATTGATTCCTCAATATGTAAGAAAGTTATTGAAATCATACCCAAATAAAGTCATCACCACTAAGACCATAGTTAGGGAAAAAAAACAAAAATGTCTAGCCAAAGGAAGCTTTTTAACTATTTTGCTAAACTATAAAGATTACTCATAAAAAATAATAAACTAAAAAATAAATCTATTTTGTTAAGTTTTTCATCCATAACCTTTGTTTCCATAATAAACATTATGTCTGATTTGCATGTGCTGTTCTTTCTTTTAATCTCACTCCATTTCGATCTCTTTCTTTGCAGACTCTTTAATCACCAATCTCTTGAACAGATATTGGCGAAGCCTAGAAATAACACTAGCACTAACTCTTTTGTCTCACTGTCTGCTATCTCAGCAATAGGTTTTTGATTTATTATGGGGGAATTGCAGATTGGTTAGGCTACACAGTCTACAGGTAAACAATTACAGTTAGTACTCATTCTTAGTTAAGTTAATAGTCATTTATTAAAAAATTAATGATAATTTGTATTGAACTATAATTATTTTCGTGCCCGACCAGTCTAAAGTTCCCTCATTTATTCTGGTCCAATTCTAGGCTTAAAGACTCAACATTTGGCATTTTCTGTGGTTTGGGTTTTTATTTTGGAATTTTGTCTGGATTTCACATCCAGAATTTCATGATTTCCCATAGTTATTCTTCTTATTCTTCTTGTTCTTTGTTCTTGATCTTTTTCTTGGGTTGAACTGTATACAAACATATATATATGTATATATATATTTACGGTTTGCCTTTTTTGAATCTTCATTTTGATTTTGTGCAAGATTTTCACTGTTAATGTTCTTCATCGTCTTTATCGAACATATATATATATATATATATATATATAAGATTGGAACCAATTATTGATGATGTCAACCAAACAATACCAAAGTAAGAACTAGTTTGACCATAAATTTGCTGAGGTATGAACTAGACAAATGAAATTGATTCTAAACTGATCTGAACCAAATTCTAAGATTGCCAAACAAACCCTTAGTATTGAGGTATTGTCAAGATTTCATTATAGGAGCCTAAATTCATAAAACCTCGTATGTCTTTATTAGTGGTACATGGTCTCTTCTTCTTCTTATAATTAAAAAGAGGATAAAAAGGGGGCAACCAATTGCTGTGGCGACTCTACATATAAGTATAGCTATCTGTATATAATTGTACACAAGTGAAAGAAACCATCATATAAACAAAACACACGTGACTAATTAATATCATTTAAAGTAAAATATATGAGACTAATTAAGTGCGCAAAAGCAAGCAAGACTATAATGATAATGTAGGATCATGCCCAAAATTTTGGATAATTTGGGGTTTCACCTATGAGCCATTCCATTGATTTCATTGTTTATAGCTAAATTTAGAACAGTGATTTATCAAAGATAATCGTCTTTTAATCTTGATAGTCGTGGCCTAATTTTCAAGCCTTGACCGTTCATTACTCTTGCCAGAAGTTCTTCCCATTTTTTAAGGTAATTTTAGACGCCTAATCAAAAACATATGTTACATCCTCTCATTCACCACGCTAAGACCGTCATTTTTATTAAAATATGATAAAGTGTTTGCATGTTAAAATATGTTCACAAAAATTGATTAAAAATTTTACTGGAAGATTATTACATGGGAGATATTAAGAGTGCCAAACAAATGTTTTTTTTTTTATTTTTTATTTTTTTTAAGGGTACAATTGGAGGATTCAAATCCTAACTTGTTATACTCCTACCCTTTTTTCCACCCCTGGAATGTCAAACTTTAATAAACCCATGTGATCAAATGACTTAGCGTTTTTGGTTGAAATTTTTATGTGAGTCTTTTATCGAACAATGAAAATATTCATAGTTGCTCAATGAGAGAAATTTGTATACAACGATGGCAGCACATCATTTGTATTACACGCCAATAAATGTGGCCATAAGTAAGAATATTAGACCTACTATATTCATTATTTATTGATGTCATAGACTCATAGCTGATATTCCAATTTATCTTCGTTCTAATTGACTTAGTGACACGAAGACATGATCTCACGCACAAATTCTTCGCGTTGGCCAATACATTACGAGGGTGCCCTCATAGGACTACAGGAGCCTAAAACTCTTCTACCGTTTTACCCCCCGTACACCGACCTTCTCTATGCGAGTATCTATAAATAAAACCCCGTCAATGTTGTCTACGTCAATGGAGTTCATAAAACAGGATAGCTAGTTTAGAGAGAAAAACAAGATCCTTAACCTCTGCCGCCTACGCTACGACGTCGATCAGTACCGGATCCTAGCTATTTCGTCGGTCTATCAGACGCCGCCGGTTGCGGGCCACCATCTTTTCCTTCACCAATGACGGCATCCCAGCACTGATTCATCTCTCTGATCATCCGGTCCTTCATCCCCCTCAACCTCTGCAAATCACCCTATAATTTCAATCTTGGGTTGAGGAGGATGAAGGGCTCGATGAAGGAGATGGGTCAGTGGTGGGATGAAGTCATGCGTGAAGGAGAAGATGGCGGCTCTGAGGAGAATAACGCTAATACGTCAGAGGTTCCCTTTCTTTTACAAGTATAGTTTAGCCTCTGTTTGGTTGTTGAGAAAGAAAAGGAAGGAGAAGATGGCGGCTCTGAGGAGAATAACGCACACGGCAGACTGGCAGAGGTTCCCTTCTTCTACAAATATAGTTTAGCCTCTGGTTGTTGAAAAAAAAAAAAAAAAAAGCCACCCCACTTTTCTCCTTTTCCTTTGTTATCTCGCCAACCAAGGGGACCAAAATTTTTGGTCTTTTTGTTTTCTCCCTGATTTAACGTCATTATTATTTGGCTCTTCATGTTTTGGTTGTTTCATGGGATTCTTTGTAGGATGCTTCTGAAGGGAGGGATATAGGACTTGGTCCAAGAATCAGAATCCATCTAATTCTTGCTCGGTATTCAAAATCCATCAAAAGCTAATTTTATTGGACAGGGATGTGTTTGGTTATAGATAATCAATGTTTAATTTGTAGAGAAATTGACCTTTTTTCCCCCACTTTATTGCCCTCTTTTCCCTTGAATAAATGCAGCCCTGATAAAGGGCAGTGAAATCTAGATTTGTAGGTATTGTATGTTGGTTTACTTCTTCTGATATTAGATGTTGGTTTACTTTTGCTGGTATTAGTGTGGACAGGATGGGGCAAGTTCTGAATTTGACGGGAAAAAAAGAAAGAAAAAGAAATTCCATGCAGATGAAAGGGACAGAGAGCACCCCAAATAGTCCCTTAGCAGAAAAATATGCAAGACACACTTTTGCGTGTGGCACAGTTCTTTTTTTTGTGATCCATTCTATGGCTTCAAATTAATTTAGGAGTCGAATTAGAAGATAAAATCATGGGTTCATTGATTTTGTTGCTACATAGGTTTCCAAATTCCTGGTGATCATATCCTTCTATATTTTTTACTTCATATATACTACTCGTAATATATGCTACCCAAAACCGTAGATAGAGTGAAGATTTCTAATTATGTGCTCAAGAACATACCCAGTAGTTGCTTTGAAACCCTTCAAAGTGTCCTGTGGAAAACAAACTTTTGGCGCAGAACTGTTTTTATTGTTTGTGTGAGGAGACTTGTTTATGTTTAATGATCCCATTTTTGTATATTTTCCATTAAAATGTCTCATGAGTCCTGTTCATATCAGGGTATTTTTTTTTTTTTCCATGTGTATATATATATATATATATATATATATTTTTTTTTTTTTGTGACAAGGACATATCCGTCGAAAGGGTGTTTGTGGCGGAGAGGTGAACTGTGAAATTTCTTAGCATAATATTGTCACTTCATATTTTCATATGTGGATTATGGTGATGAGTTTCATTATCATATTCTCAATGCATATACAATATCACATCTGTGCTCTAATGCATATACAATATACAATATTGTCATTTCATATTTTTTTGTTTTTGTTTTTCTATTTTTCTATTTTTTTGTTTCTGTTTTTTTTTTTTTTTTTTGGTTTAAATCTTTTTCGATAGTCTCATTAGCTTAACTCATATGGGATTGGACCTAATCAATGGACTCAAAAGTATCTGAGACCAAATAAATTTGATTGTTTCAGAGTAGTTAATTAAAACTATACTTAAAAAGACTGTGAAAGCAACCAAAATATCTCTTTGGCAATGGCCCATTCATTTTATTTTTTTTTTCTCCCAAGGTTCGCGATCCAGTTGAACTGGCACGGTACTGGTTTTTTTTCAAACCAACACGGAATCTGAGCTATGTTTGAGCCCGTCCATTGAGAGGCTATACTTGTAGCTTGGAGCAATTATTTCCACTATCCTAACTTTAATATAATGTGGTTGTCCATTGGGTGGCTAAGTTTGAAAGTAGAGTATGTAAAAACACTTATTTTTTATTTTATTTTTAAAATGGGTTAATAAGTGTTTTTTTTTTTTTTTTTTTTTTTTTTTATCAAACAAAAGGAGAACACACTTCCACACATGCATCTATGTAGAGTCGAAACAAAAATCTTTGTGAATAACACATTTTTATTAGAATGAGATATGCCACTAGACCTAATGATCGTTGGCTAATAAAAGTATTTTCAATAAAAGAAAAAAATATATATGAATTTGAGAAAAAGTAGGTTAGCAAAGCACGCTTTTACCTAAGGAAAATAAAAATAAAATAAAGGAAATCTTGAAAGCGGGGCGCGCCGTCAATATAAGAGTAAGAATAAAAAGATCACGAGCCAAGGCCAAAAAACTTGGTTGTTCTTATGAGCCGCGTTTGAAACGATGAGTGAGAAACGGTGGTTCTCTCGAGGCGTTGGGAAACGCTGCGTTTTAGCGCACCGCGGCGTTCCCGCTATATTTGGAACCGTTGCCTTCAAAATTCAAGAACGAGACACCGACTGTGTCTGTTCGAAGCGTTTGTTGGCAGAAGGCGAGTCTTTCAAACCCTAAATAGGGAAAAAGAGAGAGATCATTCCATCCTAACCCCAACTCTTCTCTCCCTCCACTAAATCTTTTCTCTCTCTACAAATCTCTCTCTCACTGCCTTGCGAGTTCTCCTCTGTGATTAGGGTAAGATTTCTAACCTTTCAATCTTTCATGGCTATTTGCTTTTAATTTCGAATTTAAATTAGGGTTTCTTTTTTACTTTTGTTAATTGTTCGATTTGGTTTCTTTTGAATTGAATCAAGAATTATTTGTTGCGATTTTGTGGGTCATTTTGAATTCACGGTTTTTGATTCTTTCTTCAACCGTAACTTTAATGGCTTTTGTTAGTGCAATCTGTTACGATCATTCCCTCTCTTTGTTTAAAATAGATGTTTGTGCATGTATATGTAGTGGCAGAGATTTAGAGGGTTAATATTGATGGGGTTTTGGAGGTTTAAATGTTTTGATTGTTGAATCTTGAGGTGGTTTGAGGAGGGTTTTTAGCATCAATCAAATCGTTTTGGGGTTCTTTGATTTTTCGATTGTTGGTAAAGTTAGTCACCGTTTGATACCATTTAGTTCCTGAGAAAATTTGGGGGAAAAGAAAAGTAAATTTCTTAGTATAATTAACTGCTTCATTTTTTTCAATTGTTAAATTATTTTAAGTGCAATGTTTGTTTGGTCAGATTTCAAGAAAGTCCTGGAACCATGTCAGAT
Organism: Liquidambar formosana; assembly: GCA_039720395.1. Taxonomy (NCBI): domain Eukaryota; kingdom Viridiplantae; phylum Streptophyta; class Magnoliopsida; order Saxifragales; family Altingiaceae; genus Liquidambar; species Liquidambar formosana. Next base: position 15,749,226 of record CM077822.1, read on the forward strand.
TGATAACTGTTTAGCCAATAAAATCATACCATGTCAATAAAAGTAAATTTATTTATGTCTGCATCTGTCTTTGTAAGGTAAATCTGGGACATAATATTAAATATTAAGAGGGACAAAATTTTTGAATTGTTTTCCTGAGAGTTAATGGAATCATACAAATACTAAAAAATGAGGCCCATATCATTTTTTCTTTATTGGCAACAAGTTAGTTTGATATATATATTTAAATAAATGACTTATTCTCCTTTCTTTTAAACAAACACCCGTTTACCTTTACTTATTTGTGAAGTCCATCTTACTGGGATAGGAATGAACAAGTACAAATAAATTTTAGCTAATGTAACTTAGCCGCCACTCCCCCCCCCCCCCCCCCCCCCCAAAAAAAAAATGATGCTAATGTAATAAGCTTATTGCAAAGAATGGAACAATTTGAAAAAAACTAACGCTTGCATTCTGCGATGGATTGACACAGCTTGGCAAGGTTATATTCGATCAGTCTTCTTCTAATAATGCATTTGGTTCAGTGTTAGTATTTGAATGGATGTGGACAATATTTCTTTTAGTAGAATTTTGTTTTCTGAATGTAAGGACTCTATGATAAGAAATATACTTATAATAAGTTTTTGATGAAGGATTGCAAGTTTCAAAACTTAATGTTTACTATGAGATAACCGTTAGGTTTTATTTTTTATTTTTTAATTTTTAAAATTTTTATAATAATGTTTCTAATAATACTGTAATGTTGCAGAAAATCAGAAATGGTGATGGTAAAATTTTTTATTTTTTCCTGAAGCGACTTAATAAGGAACAAATCAAGGAGGCATTGTATTGTCTATGAGAATATTGATTTAGTGTGAGTTGAGGGTAACACGGATAGAGTTCGTAAAAAGATATTTGAGCCTCTCATGCTTCCATTTGACGATGTGAACAATTTATGTTGCTGATCCCGGGTAATTGGGGTAATTCACTGGGGCTTATGATATAATGTACTTTTTCTAATTAATAGCCCATGTACTTCAGTTATTTGTAAGATTTATGTTTTTTGACTTTGTTCTATTTTCTAACCTTTTTCTTTATTGTTTGAAGACTATAGCTTTGGCACTAAAATTTTTTGAGGCTACTCGAGCGTTAGTAGTGCAGTTAAGAAGATATTTTGGTTAAGCAGCTTGGTGAAATTCAAAAGGTTTTGTTGGCAATGCAGGTGAATTCAACAAGGTACCACCTAATATCGAACACTTCATCACTGGTAACTAATTACATTTCATATGCTACTGAAGTTTGATCATCATAATAGCACACTCTATTATATTTGAAGTTTGCTTTATATTCTATTGAAGTAAAATTTTTATATTGCTCCTATAATTGTTCTGCATATTGTTTGTGGTATGGATTATTCTATTACTAAGTAAAAAAATTTGAACTATATTAATTATTGTCCAAATCTATGCTGAGAATTTAAACGTTTTACCTTAGTGTTTCAGATTGCAGATTTTGCTGATTTGGATCGAGGATTATCTGAGGAATCTTGCTAGCTTTGAAGCAAATATTTTGCTCACTAAAATAACAAATCTAGAGAGAGATTATATTTAAATGTAGACAGAGACAGGAGTTTTAAAGGGAATTCCAACCAAACATAGGTTCAATGTTTTGGAACTAGGCAGCATTTATGAAGTTATTGAAGGGTCTCCTGGGAACAAAAGTGATGTATGTTTAAGTTCTGTATTGGAATACTTTCTAAAGATTTTTTTGAATGGAATTTTCATTTTCTCTTGGGAAAACTTCCCCTACAGCCCTTTCGGGTTTGTGACCCTTGGTTAAATCTAGGTTAAGTTTTAACCTTGCATTGCATCAGGGGGTTTGGAGGTTGGGCAACTTTTACAAGTGAAGATAAAATTAAGGAGGTGCTGGTGATATTATATTAGTGTAAATCATTTTTTTTTTTTTTTGGAGCTATGGAACTTAGACCTAATATGCATGTTCTGCTGGAGTTATCTTTTAGATATGTCTTCCTAGTTCTTAGAAACTAGACGCTTCCCCCGCTTTGTGGGGCACAGTAGTAGCTAATGATTTCCTGTGGCTTTTATGTTCAAATGATGAGCATTTGATAGTAAGGAAGGGCTGTTGGTGAGGAGTGAGAAGTTGTCACGATCTTTCTTTCTTGTTTCCATTGGCTAATGACAAAGTTTCTGTTGAATAACTATCGGTCCAATACTGATGATTTTATGGTGTAATCTGTTTAGGATTGGGAAATGCAAGAACTGACATGTTGGGTTTAGGTTTTGGAAAGTTGTTGCATGATTTGTACATCTAGTTAGGAGTCAGGGGGGTGCATCTAGTTAATTGTCAGGGGGATACCTATTGAAACCTTTTCTTTTCATTGTGCACTTAGTTTAGAGTAATTGGGTTTCCACATTCTTTGAAGATTTGCTTGGCGTTGGACACTTGGACTTTCAAGGCTTTAGAGGCCAAAGACAAACCATTGCTGTAGTGTTAAGTTTGCAACCTAACAGGCCTAAGCTATTTGGTGGAGGGCCTAAACAATTAGATGAAGTTATGTCAAATTCAGTATTTAGATGATGTGGGATGTGGAACTTTTTAAGAAGCTTTTCTTTGTTGCTTTGTTGTGGACATTTTGGAGGGAAAGGAAATTGAGAATATTTAAATGTGTAGCAACAAAGTTTATAGGGTAGTGTAAAGAGTTTGAATGGTTGCTCTCTGGATGATTTATCCTCCATAGGCCCAAGTTTGGAAGTGTGGCAAGAATCAGTGCGTTGTTGAAGGAGGGAGGGCATATCACATATGACCATTCATCATATCTTGGTGTGAGCATGATTGAAGTGAAGTGGGAATAGCATGAGTTTGGACAATAAATCAATATAAAACATTTGGGTTTGGACGTGACAGTATGATGGAACTGCAGATGTTAGACATGTTTCGATCTACTTCATCAAAAAAATGATGTTAGACAAGTTTCGACCTAACCTGGATTGAGTTTTCGGGCAAGACTGTTGTATTTATATTTCGACCAATTTCTAATTTAGGTTAGATCAGATCAAACAAAAACTGCTGCTGCAAGTGGAGACAGGTTAGTGTTATTAATATGATGATTGGAATGTGACTTTCATAGCTAGATTGGTTTGCAAGTTGCAGTCTTCCTTCTTCCCTTTGGTTCCAGTTTTTTTGTTGGGATTCACACCCATTTCTCCTTCTCTTATAGAATCTTCAATTATTAAATTATAAATATTAAAATATACGACTCCATTTCTAGCTTCTTTTGTTGACTACTGTGGTAAAAGTCATTTATTTTTTTACTTTTTTGGGATGTTTCCTTCTAATTGTCCAATTTCATTGATTTGCATCCGTGATCCTCTCAGATACCCAAGGGGGTTCAGCATGGACAGCTTCTGGTACTAAGAGGAAAAGGTAAAGTGAACCATGTTTTTTTGTCTTGCATGAAATTTTTTTTTTTCTTTTTCAAAATGCACTTATCATGTAAATTGTGGCAGAAATGCGAAAGCATGGAGTTTTTGTAGATGTTGGGGATCAATACGTGCGCATCTGCATTAACTTCCCCACATAAGCTCTTCCTTTGCTGACTCTTAATTGATTTTAGTCTCTCTATACTTACGACATTATGAAATTACCTCTTCCTTATCTGTATTTTTTTTTGTCAATACTAATCATTACCAGAGGTGTGCACTTGGATATTCCCTTACCTTTGTTGAATGGTCATCCATTGGGTATTTGAGCTCATTATAAAATTTGATGGAAGATATATTTGTTTTTTAGCTTTTGTTTTCCTTTTTCATGCCATCTAATCTTTCTTTTTATAATTTTAAGGATAATTTAAGGAATGCACACTGTCTAGATTCCAAATTCAATAACGTCTATTGCTTGAATGAAGTTGGAGCAGCAAATTTGTTTATGGTAATGATGATGTGATCACTAGCTTTCCATATTGATTTACTTGGTGATCAGAGGACCAGTTTATTGTACAATTTACTTAGACTGCACAGTTGAATTGGTTCCTATGAAAATCAGGTGCCACCTACTTTTTGTAAGATGCTTGAACTGTCCTTTTTTGCAATTGGTGAAGAAAATTTTCATAGAATAGACATTCTTAAGCCCTATTTCACCTGGATTATTTTTCTTAAATAGAAAATCCCTGAAACTAGGCCAAATATGCAGATTTCAGTTGCTTTAGTGAATTACAAATTGAACATTGTATTTTAGGAAACTACCCGTGTATGTATTTCTCTCTTGTAAGCTTCCTTGCAATTCAGATTAATTATTAAAATAATATAGTGTCTTGTGATATATAAGTGTGCAAATAGACAAATCTCAAAGAGGCCACTTGTATTGATTCTATGGCCATTGAAAAGTACTTCGTCTTTATAGTTGCTGTGAAATGCACCCATGGTTACCAATTCCACTTTTATTCAGTGGAATAGAAATGTCGTCAAACCTAATAGGATTTATTGCCTAAAAATCTGGAAAAGATAAACTAAACACAAAACAAATGAGGAAAGTATAAATGCCAATAAGGAAGACCATACTTGTTTGTGAGAGTTACAATACTTGAGTATCAAGTATTGCATTTGAGATTTCTTTTGAGTTCAGACAATTTTATGGCTGGTAAAAGAATTTGAGCTGCTTGTGAAGAGCTAACTTGTCTGCTTTTCCCTTTTCTTAGTTATTAAGAAAGTCAAGCAAACTCATCTTGAGTTTTTAATGAAATCCAAGATGAATGAGGATTGAAAGTCGCTTTCAAGAATTTGTTTTTAACAATAACCTGGACGATTCCCTGCCCTTTCTTTCATGTTTGCTGATCATTTGAGTGCGCTAACATATGCTCTAATTTTATCGATGCTGTAAGGATGCTGATCATTTGAGTGCGCTAACATATGCTCTAATTTTATCGATGATGAATGAGGCCTAGAATAATTTAATGGTATGTGATGGCTATTGGGCAAACTAACATTACTCTCTAATATTCTATGTAATTTCCAAAAAAAAGTGCGATTTATGCTGAAATAGATTTTATGTGTGATTACCTTCAAAACTTTTACGGTGAACTATGAGAAATACATTATCTCAATTGTTTTTTGGTTGTCTTATTTTCTTAGTGCAATAAATGAGCGCCAATGTGCTAAAATAGAAGAATGCGCTACGGAAGAGCTTTTTCATGAAAATAGCACATCTAGCAATGGAAGTTGGTAAGAATTTTATTTATTTATAGCATCACAATGTGTGTAACATGGCACTTCTTGTTGCTTGTGAGCATAGATGCTTATTATGATTTATTAGAAAGTTATAGCTTTTCAATATTAGTCAATTCTTGGCATAATCTTATTGTGTGCTCTAACCACAAAGATGTTTTACATTTTTATTTAGTATAAAGATCCAAATTACTTCCCCTCCTTTTGTCTTTACATTGTCATTAGAGTCACATCTGCAGTATAAAAATTAAAGTTACAAGTTTATCAACTTTAGATAATTTAGTTTGTAGTGATATATGCACTTGGGTGGGGTTCGTGTACCTTGCCTTTAGCCTAAGTAAAAAATAAGTTTCTATTGCTTCCTCCTTGAATGCCTTCTTAGACTACAACTAGCAGTGCAGATGTTAACAATTTGAATCCATCCAATAAATTTTTTTTCCCTTTAATATTAAACTTTCATATTTATATTTCTTTTCAGCTCATGAACTTTAAATTTTCTTCTTGGTTTTATTCTTTAAAATGTAAAAGAAATCGTCAACTGTAGTCGTATTTTTACTAGAAAATACTCCTTGAAATAACTTTTATGCGATGTTCCCATACAATAAACTTTTAATGATATGGAATAATGTTTATGCTAAAGTAACCATGTTGTCTCGATTATTGATTGTCTTGATCTGTGGTCTAGTAGGACCTTAAATTACATGTTGCCTCATTATATGGTCTAGTAGGATCTTAAACAACGATGTTGGCTCGGTATACGGTTTGGTAGAACCTTAAACTATTATGTTGTCTCGATTTTCGGTTGCCTCAATATATGGTCTAGTAGGACCTTAAACTACCATGTTGGCTTAGTATACAGTTTAGTTAAACCTTAAACTACTATGTTGCCTCGATTAATGATTGTCTCAATATATGGTTTGGTAGAATTTTAAATTACCATGTTGGCTCGGTATATGGTTTGGTAGAACCTTAAACTACCATGTTGCCTCGATTATTGATTGCCTCGATTATTGATTGCTTCAATATATGGTCTAGTAGGACTTTAAACTACCATGTTGGCTCGATATATGGTTTGGTAAAACCTTAAAATACCATGTTGCTTTGATTTTTGGTTGCCTCGATAGATGGTCTGGTAGGACCTTAAACTACCATATTGGTTCGGTATACGGTTTGGTAGAACCTTAAAATACCATATTGTATCGATTTTCGGTTGCCTCGATAGATGGTCTGGTAGAACTTTAATCTACCATGTTGCCTCGATTATCAATTACCTCGATATATGGTCTGGTACGACCTTAAACTACCATGTTGGTTTAGTATATGGTTTGGTAAAACCTTAAACTATCATGTTGCCTCGATATATAGTTTGGTAGGACCTTAAACTACTATGTTGGTTCGGTATACGGTTTGGTAGAACTTTAAACCACCATGTTGCCTCAAGTTTCTGTTGCCTCGATGATGGTCTGGTAGGACCTTAAACTATTATATTGCCTCGATTATTGGTTGCCTTGACATATGGTTTGGTAGGACCTTAAACTACCATGTTGGCTCGGTAAACGGTTTGGTAGAACCTTAAACTACAATGTTACCTAAATTTTCGGTTGCCTCGATAGATGGTCTGGTACGACCTTAAACTACCATGTTGCCTCGATTTTCAGTTGTCTCGATAGATGGTCTTGTAGGACCTTCAACTACCTTGTTGCCTCGATTATCGGTTGCCTTGATATATGGTTTGGTAGGACCTTAAACTACTATATTGGCTCAGTTTATGGTTTGGTAGAATCTTAAACTTCCATATTGCCTTGATTTTCAATAGCCTCGACATATGGTCTGGTAGGACCTTAAACTACCATGTTGGCTCGGTATACGGTTTAGTAGAACCTTAAATTACTATGTTGCCTCGATTTTCGGTTGCCTCGATAGATGGTCTGGTAGGACCTTAAATTACCATGTTGTCTCGATTTTCGGTTGCCTCAATATATGGTCTGGTAGGACCTTAAACTACCATGTTGGCTTGGTATACAGTTTGGTAGAACCTTAAACAATAATGTTGCCTCGACTTTCGGTTGCCTCGATAGATAGAGATAGTCTGATAGGACCTTAAATTACCATATTGCTTCGATTATTGGTTGCCTTGACATATGGTTGGTAGGACCTTAAACTACCATGTTGGCTCGGTAAGCGATTTAGTAGAATGTTAAATTAAACTACCATATTGTCTCGATTTTCTATTGCCTAGATAGATAATCTAGTAGGACCTTAAACTACCATGTTGCCGATTATCGATTGCCTCAACATATAGTCTGATAGGACCTTAAACTACCATGTTGCCTTGATTTTCGGTTGCCTCGATAGATGGTCTGGTAGGACCTTAAACTACCATGTTGGCTCGGTATATGGTTTAGTAGAACCTTAAACTACTATGTGGCCTCGATAGATGGTCTGGTAGGGGTAGGACCTTAAACTTCTATGTTGTCTCGATTATCGGTTGACTCGATATATGGTCTGTTTGACTTTAAACCACTATGTTGGCTTGATATATGGTTTAGTAGAACCTTAAAATACCATGTTGCCTCGACTATCGGTGCCTCGATAGATAGTCTAATAGGACCTTAAACTACCTATGTTTCCTCAACATATGGTTTGGTAGGACCTTAAACTAGCATGTTGGCTTGGTAAACAGTTTGGTAGAACGTTAAACTACCATGTTGCCTCGATTTTTGGTTGCCTTGATAGATGGTCTAGTAGGACCTTAAACTACCATAGTGCTCGATTATCGGTTGCCTTGATATATGGTTTGATAGGTACTTAATAACTCCCAAGATTTGTGGGCTAAAACTTTGGATTCCAAATATCTAAAGAATTCCTCCCTCTTGGAGTATAAACCCAAATTCGGTGACTTATATACTTGGAAGGGGATTACTAAAGGCTTCTCATATATCAAGGATGGGATTGGTTTTCAGGTTGGCATTGGTGAATCAATCTCTTTTTGTTTGATTGTTGGGTGGGTCATCAACCTATTTTTGAACTTATTGATCAGGACATTCATGAGTCAGATCTGATGCTCAAGGTTAGTGATGTGATTCCAGATGGCAAATCTGCAAGTGTATTCATACTCCCCTTCCTTCAAAGATTACGAATCTTATTTTGGGGACCCCTTTATCCCAAGTGGCTAGTTCTTCTGATTCCTTAATGTGGTTGGATTCTACCAAAGGGGATTATATGCCTAAATCTGGGTACTCATTCGTGCAGAAATCTGATTTACCCACTGTTGGTATTGGTACTTGGAATTGGATCTGGAACATCAAAGTACCTAACAAGCTGTGCTACTTAGTTTGGCTCTTCCAACATAATGGGCTTCTTACTAATGAAGTTAGGTTTGCAAGAAATATGTCCTGAGATTGATATGTGTCAAAGATGCAACTCAGCTGCTGAGTCTTTGTTGCATGCCATTCGGGATTGCCCCAAAGCTAGAGATGTTTGGAGCGCCTTTCTAGGCCACTCTGATTGAAATTCCTTAGTCCGTCACCCTCATGATTCGTGGATTATGGAGAGTTTATCCCATCCTTCAATAGCCCCTTCCTAGGGTGCCTATTTCGACTGGTTTATCCTTTTAATGGCTATCTCTTGGTCTGTTTGGAAAGCGAGAAACTTTGAAGTCATTCAAGGAAGGTTGCAAACTACTATTGAAGTTTGCAGAGATGTCTACCGACTGGCAACTGATATTTCTATGGCATTTGGGACCAATCAGAAGGCCCCTCTTTCTTCCAACCCCAAGTTTGTCCCTTGGATTTTCCCTCCTTTGGGGTGGGTCAAAATGAATACAGATGGCAGTTCCGTAGGAAACCCAGGACATGCTGCTGTTGGTGGTCTTCATAGATGCTATTGGTAATTGGATCCAAGGTTTACTGGTAACCTGGGATTCTGCTTGCTTGGGACCTGGGTTTCAGGCAGGTTATCATTGAGACAGACTCTAAGGTTGCTTTGAACCTGTGATCCTCAGCCCAGGTGCATTTCCATCAGGAGGGGAACCTTATTAATGACTGCAGAGTGTTGTTAGATCGTGCTTGGGTTGGCACTTTACAGCATACTTTGAGGGAGGGAAATCAATGTGCTGATTTTCTTTCTAAGGAGGCCACAAGATTAGTTCTAATTTCCAAGTTTTACTTTAATCCCCTGCTGGGTTATGTACCTTTTTGTTGGCAGACCTGGCTGGTGTTTCCCACCCCAAGATCTGATTTGCTTTTATAAAATCCATTGCACCAAATAAAAAGAAAAAAAGAAAAAAAAATTTTATGTCCAAATTCATTGCTAAATAGATGTTAATGAAATTTACTTTCTATTGGCAGATCTAGCGAGGTATTAATTTTGTTTCCTAAATGTTTTAATTTTGGATCATGACCCTATGCCTTTGTGTGTTTTATAATTTTTTTTCCTTGAAAAAACAAAAAAAAAAAAAAAACCCTTGAAAATTTCAAGATTTATTAATTTGTCAAAATATTTAGTGACTGGTATAGATGTTGCTAAATGAACTTAAATTTCATAGTCAGAAGAAACATATTTTGTGGTGTTTTTGGTTCTTAGTGTTATTATTAATTTTCCTTTCAAATTAGATTATGCAATAAAATATTTGAATCGTGAAGCATCCTTTCTTTGCTTGGGTTTTTAGTGTTGTACAATTTTACAATCCATGGAATTGTTGATAAATTCAAGGTTTTCTTTATTATAAAAAAAAAAGTTATAAATGTTGATATTGATAAATTTTTACCCATGTTTTGATTATGTCATTATTATATGGATGTTATTTTGGACTGAGTTTTAGATGAATCAATATTAGAACTTCATGAGATTTCATAGTGCAAATAAATGAAAATTCTGTGATATTAGTGGTAAATAATTGATTTTTATAGTGAAACATGTTTGTGTGTGGAAGTCATATATTCTTTTACGTTGAGCTAGACGAGATATAATCAATTATTTTGTGATTTTTGTTGCGGTATTTTAATAAAAATAATTTATTTTAGTTAATAATTGCATGTTACCATTTGATTTTGGTAACTGATTTTGTGTCATTATATAAGATTATTTTTGTATGAATTATTGAATTCTTTGCTATTTGTAACGGCTAGCAGGTGTTTCCTGTTACAAGAGTAAACATTAGATGTAGCATTTTTATACTTTAAAGCATAGGTTACATGTGTGCATCATGCATTTAAGTGGTGGCTAGCCGTGAAGGCTAGGGTATATTATATAATTAGCCTCCTTGCCGGTGGGACTATATGAGTACTCCCTCTTATATGTTTTGAGTGAACAGCATATATATTTCTTTGATTGTTTACATATATAATTTTGTCATGGGTGAAGAAAAATGGTGTATTGGTGTGGAGCTTTTACTCTTCAAATAGTGCAAATTCATAGAGCTTATGGCATAAGTAATTGGGCTGTTGTATCTTAGGAACGACGTGCTAGTGAACCGACTGTGTCAGATTTGTATCCACAAAAGCACGAATCGTCTTAAAGGAAAGGAGCCCACCTGCTTTAACGGTAATATCATTTCATTATTATTTTCTATTATGATTTTTATTTCTAATTTATTGTTCTAATCCCAACAATTTTAAAACGATTCAGCATAAGAAAGTGTCGTTGCTATTAACACATGGGAATAATATTTTATTTGATCAATTTTGGCCTTTCTAGCGAATCCACATAGGTTCTGTTTAAGGGCCGACACTGGGGCTCCTTTGGATGCTCGTTCAGCCATTTGCATGGCAATAGCTCTATCACTTTCTTTACGCTTATATCTGAATGCATTTGGTTCTCAATTTGGGTCCCATCAACCTTCATACCTTGCTCTATATGAATGCATTTGGTTATTGGGGAAGTACTCTCACTTTTAATTGATTATTGATTATTGATTATTATTATTAGTATTAAAGAATGCTTAAACCCTTTGTAATGTTCATTTTCGAAACAAAGTCTTGGCGACTATTGATATCTCATAGTCTCTTATAAGCTCTTTAGCTCATGTTAATGCCTTCTACTGGTACTAAGTAGGATGCACCATGAATATAGCAAATATTAGCATGATTATGAGCATAGTAGTTGGTGTTGATGCATTTATATGTTGGTGTTAATGCATTTAGTTCATGTTTTGTTAGGTCATTTATATGTGTTGGTGTCAATGCATTTAGTTCATGTTCTGTTACTGAACTTATAATATCAGCACTTCAAATGCTTATTTTTGCTCTTATGCTAACGGATTTAGATGCAAAAATAAATATATAATTTAATAGCAAATGACTATTGGGCCTAGACCTTAATAAGAGTGTGAGATTTGTGAAGGTTTTGGTTTCGATTCCGCGTGGTGTGTGTTCTATTATTTTGACCGTTAGACTCTTAGAGTTTGGTTAAAATTGTATAATTTACTTCAGTATGTGAGTATAATTCACATGAAATTATAAAATATGTCTATTTTGAATGAGAGATATGGATTATATTGAGAGCATTTTATGTGAAAAAATGAATATTTTTCTTATGTTATGTGTTCAAAATGCATTCACCCAATAAACAAATTTTTATTTTTTGAGCTGTGAGGGCATACTTTAATGGAAAAATGTTTTGAGCTTTTGAATTTTCTCAAATTTATATTATGTGCCGATCTTTTAGTAAATATAAGGAAAAGAAATTGAGTTTTTTCCTTCTTCATTACACTAGATATAGCACACGTATGTTGCACGTGAATATTTTTAAATAATATTAGTTATACAAAATAATAAATACATAAAGATTTTATATATATATATATATTTTTTATAAAAGTTAAAGTTTAAAATTCAAAAGTACATTTTTTTTTAAGAATCTGAGTAAGAATTTAACTTTAATTTATTAAGAGTTTTTGAGTTAAAATCTAATTTTAATTTGTTACCAAATGATAAAAACGTTTACTATGTGTTTCAATTAAAAGGAGGGTAGATATGTATTTTTTTTTTTATTTAAAAAAAGGGTTTATTGGTCGTTCAAAAGTTTTTCTGAGGTTTAGTGGGTAGTATAGATATGCGAATATGTCCCTTTGAATCTGGAAGATAATGTGGGTCTACAATTGTGAATAAGTAGTTCTTTGGACTTAAGACTGCAAATGAGTTGAGTTGCTCATTAATGGCTCACGAGAAAGCTCGACAAGGGTTCGGCTCAAATTTGATCGATTAATAAACAAGCCAAACTCAAGCCTGAAGTTTAGGCTTGTTTTGTAAACAAGCCAAGATTGAGCATATTAAAGCTCGGCTCGTTTAAGCTCGTGAACAAGTTTGTTAAGAACTCAATAAAGATCTTGTTAAGGGATCGAAATAAGGCTTGTTAATGAACTCGTTAGTGGCCTTGTTTAGTAAACCAATCTGACTATCATTAAAATAATAATAATGACTGCAAATGAGTTGAGCTGCTCATTAAGGGCTCACGAGAAAGCTCGACAAGGGTTCGGCTCGAATTTGATCGATTAATAAACAAGCCAAACTCAAGCCTGAAGTTTAGGCTTGTTTTGTAAACAAGCCATTGAGCATATTAAAGCTCGGCTCATTTAGGCTCGTGAACAAGTTTGTTAAGAACTCAATAAAGATCTTGTTAAGGGATCGAAATAAGGCTTGTTAATGAACTTGTTAGTGGCTTTGTTTAGTAAACCAATCTGACTATCATTAAAATAATAATAATGACTGCAAATGTGTGATGACCTGAATTTTATAAATATATTTATGTTATTTATTTGATCCTATGTGTGCAACTTCACCATAACTTAGGCAAGTGTAGCATAAAATTATGCACCCACCACTTGCATCTGCTTTGGATGTGTGTGTATATATATATATATATATATATGTGTGTGTGTGTGTGTGTGTGTGTGTGTAAAGAGGGATCATTAACCGCACCACCACTTCCATTTGCTTCGGATATATATATATGTTAGAGGGATCATTAGCCGCACCCATAGCCGCACCCACCACTTGCGTTTGCTTTGGATATATATATATATGTATAGAGGGATCATTAGCTGCACCTACCACTGGCATCTGCTTTGGATATATTTATATGTATAGAGGGATCGAGACAGAGAGTTAGAGAAAGAGCAACAGAGAGAGGGAAATTGAGGAAGAACAGAGGAGAAAAAAAAAGAGTGGTCTGATGGAGGTTTTTGGCTGAGTTCGTGGAGCTCTCTTAGTGAGGTAAAATCCTCACCTCCTCTATCATTGATTTCATATATATATATATATATATATGCAATTTTATTTTCTTATGTTATTCTTAGAAAGGATGATCATATTTTATGTTTTTGGGACCAAGGAACACCATGGTAGTGTCAAATTTTAGAGAAATTGACTGTAGGTTGAAGTTTTAGAAATTTTAGAATTTTGGATCATGAAAACCCGAAACTTTAGGCTTAAAAACGAATATGATTTTATAGGATTCTGAATGAACAATTTATAGTCGCACGTAGTACTCCGCATGAGCTTCGATTCGACACTTGAATCACTGAAAACGGTTAAGAAACAAGAGAGATATTAATCGTCGAAGTTGGCCCGTTGAACACACGGTGTAACCCGGTTACACAATTCAACCCGCGGGAGGTTGAAGATGACCCCATAGGTCTATGATCCTGTGTGGGTGCATTTGTGTACCTTACCGTGTTCTCACGCATTTAAAAGCCATACGATAATCATATGAATCCCAAATTTGACCGTTGGACTCGTCTTGGAGGGCCCTACCATGTGGGACCCTTAGTTGATCATTTTGACCAAGTTTGACTGTAGTTTGACTTTTTGGCCAAATTAATATTTATTAAAAATTCCAGAAAATATCAGAAAATTCCAAAAATTACAGAAAATTCCCAGAAATTATAGAGAGTGTTTTAAAAATTATTTTGATGATTTTGGGACCATAGTTCACTGTTAGAAGGCCAATAGTAATTTTTGAGTGCGTTATATTTATTTTGAAATTTACTTAAAGATTACGTATGCATAATTATCAGATTTTATCGGTCCTCGGGAGGACCCTAGGGAGCATTAACGCTGCATTCACATTGTCAGTGTCTATCACGTGGTTTTGGGTTGGTATTGCTCGCAATTGAGGTAGGAAATGTGGCTTCTTTACATTTAATATGGAGTTGTTCTATAAATGTGATTTTAAATGCTTTAATGATATTTTTGGATTTTCCCACTGATTTATAACCAAATATTTTTATTACTTGTTCAAAATTTAGGGAATCCTTCAATATATCATTTGATACGACTGTTTTATATTGTTCCTTAAAGATACATGGTTATATACTCGTTTAAATGTTATTGTGAAATATCTGTTAAATGTGTGGAATTTTCATGATACTTGGATCTTGGAAAAATGCTTTATAAATGTTGTTTACTTGGAAATGCTTTAGAAATGTTACTGAAATTCTAGAAATTTATCAAACATGTTTATGGATACTTTTGGACACTTGGATATTTATTTGAATGATGGAAAATGTTTTGGATATATGGACCTTGGGTCTTGGTATGCATCAAACGGGTGGGGGCATCACAATGAAGTGGTGTCCTGCGTTGAGAATACTCCGCGAATAGCAAGCAGGGTAAAGTGCCCTTGGGTGAAAGACCCTGAAGCCCTCGAGGAAGAACGCCGCGTAGGTGTTGGTTATTTTCGTGCTTGGCTGAGCCGGGGGTTGACGTGACGACGTAACCTGTGATTAGCGACGGTTGATGCATGGCCTGATCCCATAGTCTTGGGAATTGGAGATACTATGAGAATTTTGGGAAATTAACTCAAAACCCACACAAAGTATTGATTTGTGACTGATATTTGATTTTGAGTTATTAAATGATTTTAATTCATATACCATGTATCTGCACATATATTAATTGTATAGAATTCACACATATTTCCTATTGGGCTTTGCAGCTCATCCTATTATTATTTCAGATGATCAAGTGATGAGTGAGGGTTTGCCGATGGCGGATGCCTAGTGGCATAATCTGAGGTTGGAACTTGAAGGTGGCATACTAACATAGTCATGGATGAGGATAGATGCACGTGCATTACATAGAGACTATGTTATTTTGATGTATGGACATTACTATTATTATTACAATTATTACTTATTGAACCTTGAATAGTTTGAATCTAACCTATGTGCCAGGGATGTTGGCATTATTTTGGGATCATATATTATTATGGACATGATGTGTGAGCATAACATTTCATGTTAATTATTTGGGTGTTATGGATGAGCTGGTACAATTATTATTAAAAAAAAAAATACACGTGGATTTGACTAAGTCTTCCACAACTTTTATACTCTGACTTATCCACGTGTACACCTTTTTACTTTGACTTTTATCCATGTGTCGACTCTCCGAGTCGGGGCGTGACAAAATGAGTTGAGCTGCTCATTAATAGCTCACGAGAAAGCTCGACAAGGGTTCGGCTCGAATTTGATTGATTAATAAACAAGCCAAACTCAAGCCTAAGTTTAGGCTTGTTTTGTAAACAAGCCAAGATTGAGCATATTAAAGCTCGACTCGTTTAGGCTCGTGAACAAGTTTGTTAAGAACTCAATAAAGATCTTGTAAAGGGATCGAAATAAGGCTCGTAAATGAACTCGTTAGTGGCCTTGTTTAGTAAACCAATCTAACTATCATTAAAATAATAATAATAATAATAAATAACAAATCAAATTAAGGCAGAGGTATTTGGTTTATAAATATTTATCATTAGACTTAAAGCAAGGTTACTAATTATAGATGCAAAACCACTTTAACGAGCTCAAAAACAAGCTTAAAATCGAGCCCAAACCGAGTTTGAACTAGAGCATAAGCTTCTCTAATTTTTCTTGAACTGGGTTCAATCACAATAATTTAGGCTCGATAGTAAACGAACAAGTTTTTTAACGAACCAAGCTTGAACACAATAATTTAGGCTCATTAAAAGCTCAGCTCGATAGTAAATGAACAAGCTTTTTAACGAATGAAACTTGAACACTACAAAGCTCGGCTTGACTTGACTCGTTTGTAGCCCTATCTGGACTATTAACTATTGCTTATTATTACATAAGAGATAATTCACTATACTTAAAGTGTATGGGATTAACTACGCTAATTATATATTAAGCCGTAATAATCCCTATTAAGAAAACAGGACCTCACAACATAGCTATGTTATGTCTCTCTAGTGTACAAGGTAATCATATTTTAACTCACTTTATTATACTTTTTTAGTGTCACTTTTACTATTAAAAAATTCTTCTGCTACTATTCAAAACATTTAATAATATCTACAGTAATTTATATTTGTGTAGCCTAAAATATAATACACAAGTTCGGATGGAGGCGTGGAAAATATGACACAGATTACACCTGCAATTCCTATAGCTTCCACCATCGTTTAATGTATTATAGGGAAATGACAGGATACCCAAAGGAAGACCATAGGTGACCCCGTCCACATTAAACAAATAAAAAACACTAATCACAAAACACATGGTGGATAGTTTACCGCCTTGTGAATTTACCGTGTTATCATTCATTAATCCACTTCCAAATGTTGTGGTTAGTATTCTTGTTTGTTTAATTTGGATGGGATTACCTGTGTTCTTCCCTTGAGTATCTTGCCATTGGAAGAAACCACAAACTCTACTTCCCCGTGATAGATTGAACAATGATGGAGGGTATTGGAACTGTGCTTCTAATTCGTGTCATATCTTCTCCCTCCTCATCCGAACTTGTGTATCATATTTCGCACTTTCACAAGCTTTACTCAGGATTTACAATCAACAACAACAACAAATAAAGGTGATATATCTTCCTTTCCTTTTTTCATTAAAAAAATGAATAAATTAAATTCTTGGTACTATTAAGCCGTTGTAAATATATAAAAATTCCTGTCATATAGTTGTTTAAGGCTTCATAATTGGGGGTTTTTGATTTGCTGGGATCCAAATACTTAAAAAAAAAAAAAAAAAAAAAAAAAAAAAAAAAAAAAAAAAACCTGTGATAAAAATTTCCACCTAAATGTGCACATCCAAAAAACAACTCACATAACCAACGAAGTTTGGCCTGATTGGAAGGGGCTTTGGTCGCTTAAGCAAGAGGTCTCGGGTTCGAGCCCTTGTGAATGCAGAAAACTTTCTTGGGAGAGGTCCCCGCTTCAGTGCCTGATCGTACCTCGGAGGATTAGTCCTGGGCGAAGCCTAGGGACACCTTAGGGAAACCAAAAAAAAAAAAAAAAAAAAACAACTCACATTAATGGCATGTTTGGTGTCCATATGAGTTATAATGTTCCAGTGCGTGCTGTTGACAGCTTCCAAAGAAATACAAAATTATATATATATATATTATAAGGCAACAACATGAAAAAAATTAAAGGAATTCAAGCACATAAAAAAAACATGCTTTGCTTATTGAGTCCTATAAATGGATATCATCATTAAACACCACAGTCACTGACTATTAAGGTGTAAATAATTACTCGGACCCCTTGCAGAGGATTTGCATTCAGCAAGAGCCCATGAAGAAAAACTATGCCAGCGCCAAGGAGCTTACCATGCGCGAAAACAAAAAGAAAGAATAAATGCTAACATAACAGTTCATCACCGTAGCTGTACTAATGGTATTGTTTTCAGACAACCAACTCAAGTCGGCGCACCAAATAAGTGTCATTTTATGTAATATATATTGCTTATTATTTTTATTTTTATTTTTTTTAAAAAAACTTTGAGTGGATTGGTTTGATGCACTGAAAACTTTCTTGCTACTGAATATGAATACTGTGTGAATAATGTAATAACTTATTTCAATTTCCTTTCATTATTTTTTGCATTAAGAGGTTTTAGATTGACATTTTATCTTCGAGTTGCTTACTATTATTTTTTGTTAATTTCAGTATCTTCGAGGAACCAACTTGGACGCGCAGAAGGAGTCTCCTATATTACAAGTTCTTATGATCATGATGCACCACTTGATGAATATGGTGATCACAAACCTATTTACTTCTATGCTATATTAGAAAATCAGAGAAATGATATGAATGATTTAATCCAATTTTCATAGTCATTTATGTATTGATTACTGCCTTATTATTGTTACCTTTATTGAGAATGTGCCTAATATATTAAAATTTTTGGGGAATTTAAATAAGCCCAAATGGGATCCATGAAGGCATTAAATCAGTGTAGAATTTTCTCAGCAATAACATCCGCACGGAGCTATATTTTTTGATCTGGAACCAACTGTCATTGATGGAGTTAGGATTGAGATTTACTAACAGATTTTCCACCCTGAACGACTAATTTTTGACAAGGAACACGCTGCTAATAATTTAGGGAGATCGCATTACAAA
Organism: Liquidambar formosana; assembly: GCA_039720395.1. Classification (NCBI taxonomy): domain Eukaryota; kingdom Viridiplantae; phylum Streptophyta; class Magnoliopsida; order Saxifragales; family Altingiaceae; genus Liquidambar; species Liquidambar formosana. The sequence goes on from CM077822.1 coordinate 15,767,816, forward strand.
GGTAAATTTATTTATTTTTAATTGAAATTTATTGATCCGAAGTTTCTATACTTTTACCATGTTATATTTGTCATCTTTCTCAGTTTCTTCTTATGCTATGCAGTGGGGAAGGAAATGTTAGATCTACGCCTTGATTGAGTAGCGAAATGAGCTGATAACCACACTGGTTTGCAACAGATTTTGGACTGAGATTGGGACATTATTTTTGAATTCCCATGTCTACATATTGCCACTACACAATTTTATTTGAAGTTATGCAAAAAAGGCCTCATGATCCCATATGTATTGATGACAGCTTATTTTAATATTAATTTGAGCATTTATATATATATATATATATATGACTAAACATGGGTTAATTTCTATATGTTTTTAATTTAGTACTTGCTATATATTTTTATGAGAAAGTATTGATATATTGGGTTGGATTGAATTTACTTTAATGCGACTATTAATCGTTGGGATTGCTGCTATATGCGTAATTAATGGAAGTTTTTAATGGTGTTCCTTGAATATGCTCTATTTCAAAGTATACATTTTATTCTCATGTACCTTATTTGATGTATGGACTTCGAATTATGGATTTAGATAATGTTTTACCGACTTAGACGCATAATTGTTATTACTAAGTGCAGAACACTTTGTTATTACTAAGAGTAGAACACTTTGAACTGCAATGGATTTATTCAAATGTGATGCCTTGGCCATGACACTGTGTGTTGGAGTTATCCAAACCCTAATGGATTTATCCACTTTTTCTGTGCCAAAGCAACTTCCCAAGCAATAGGTTGCAGATTTGCAGCAAAATGAGCTAAGCTCTTTGCATACCTATGCTCTAAGTATAGCCCTTCATGAGTCATATAAAACTTAAGTCACCTAACCAACCAAATTAAACACTTTAGACTTTCCTGTACGATATAGTTAGAAAAAGAAAAAAAAATGCACTCTTTTTCATAATTTAATACACAAAGTTCCAATAGGATAAATAGTGACTCTTATATGAATAAAGAAAGGGAGACAAAAACAAAACCGCCAGAAAACAAAAGCTTTTTCAATACCTTTTCCTAAACCTTGGGCACGTGCTTTGCACGTGGCTCTCCCTGGTATTGAGAAGTGTTATCTACACATAAAGAAAGAGAACCACCCCCCTAGGGTTGGCGGAGGCTAGGAAAAGAAATAAATAAGAATTTAAACCAGTGTACGTTTATAGGGCGTCCGGATTCAGTGTTGAGGAGGTGTTTTCTCGGCATGGTGCCAAGGTGCTTTAGATCGCACCAAATGGCACAACATCTCATCCAACGACCGAAACAAGTCTACCAAATAAAACGACTCAAGCGTTCGCATTTTGAGTCCAAAATGCAACCTTAATGGCAATAGTTCACTGTTACCCCAAAAACACTGCATTTTGCCCATTTGAAGCAAAATAGATCTGCAATTTACCTTGCCATTCTCGCATGGGATTTAGTTATCCTCTCATCGACATCGTTGCAAACCCTATAGGTGCAGACGTGGTTATCAAACAATTTTCTCGACACCTGTTCTATCAAAGTCATTGAATTAAAGATCAAAACTTGAGCTACGGCAACCTTCTTAGTGGTCGTCTAGGTTCAATAATCTTTGTGATCTAGAAGTGGTTGGTTGTAATGGGGTTGTCTTTTTTAGGGATCCATACAATAGTGAAAAAGGGAGATTTTTGTACCTAATGCCTGTGAGTGGAATTATTGGGGCTAAAGAATTCAAACTTCATTTTTTTTTTCGACGATGGAGGTGTTCAACGATAATCTATGCAAAATAAATAAATAAATAAAGGAGGAGGCAAGAGAGACTCCACGTAAATCCCATACCGGCAGTATTGGTCTTGCCATTGTTGTGGGAAAATTTGCTGTGTGCAATTTTAGTTTAGGGTTCTACCTTCTTAATATTCCAGTATCACTAGTGGAAGCAAGGTGGAGAACCAGCAACCATAGGAGTCTTCCTTTGCAGTCGTCGAACACTACTGTCAAACTACTATCGTTCACCGTCATTGAACCTCAAGACACCGAGAAGACATATTTAAACCCTATCGCTTCATCTTTGCCAAACCCACCCACAAACCCCGTCAAGTCAAGCCGTTAGATCTGTCGAGTTTTCCCCAGCAAGACACCGCCGATTGCCCACCATGATAACCCCGTCGTGAGAACCTCGAGTCTTCCTTTCTATATTTGAAGTTAGAGTCAAGGGAGAGAGGAGATGGAGATGCCTCCGTCGTATCCAATATTAAGGGCAACCATCATCACCCACACCAAGTGGAGATTTCATCAAACCCGTCTTACACGGCAGATCTGAAATTTTGTAGCAAACCCACCTCAGATGGCAGATCTAGAGGCGTTGAGTTCCACCTTACTTAGTATGTCTGGAGTTTTCAAATTTGGGTTTGGATCCGATTGAGCTTCAAAACCCCTTCTTTTTCATGGTCAGATTTGGATCCGAAGGCGACCTCCATTGCTAACATCGTCACCGACACCGAGATGGAAATGACATAAAACCTGTCGACCTTCTCTGCTGTTATGGCTACCATTCTCCCTTCTTCAAATGGGCCAAACGTAGCGTTTTTGGGGTAACGGTGAGTAGTTTTTGTTAACGTTGTACTTGAGAGTTAAAACGCAAATGCCTGATGTCGTTTTATCAAGTGGAATTTCTCCTACCATCGAATGAGACGTTACGCCACGTGTCGAAATCTAGAGCACCTTGGCACCGTGACAAGAAAACACCTCCTCAGCATTGAATTCGAACGCATTTATAGGTGCCCTCGCATTGATTCAATTTGTACGATGCATTATCTTTTACTCTCTCTATTTAAAATTAATTGTCCTTTTTTTATATAATAGATTTTTTAAGAAACCAACTTAAATGTTAATGTTTTCATACTGAGAAGTATTGTCTACACACAAAGAAAGAGAACCCCTCCCAGGCCCCGTGGAGGTTGGGAAAAGAAATAAATAAAAATTTGAACTAGTGTACATGCTTATAGGTGCCCTCCCCCAACACACAACAATGGCAGTATTGGTCTTGCCATTGTTGTGGGAAAACTTGCTGTGTGAAATTTTAGTTTAGGGTTTTACCCTCTTAATCTTCCAATATCGCCAGTGGAAGCAAGGTGGAGAACCTAGCAACCACAGGAATCTTCCTTTGCAGTTGCCGAACACTACTGTCAAACTGCTATCAGTTCACTAGCCATTGAACCTCGAGACACCGACAAGACACATTTAAACCCCATCACTTCATCTTTTCCAAACCCACCCACAAACACCGTCAAGTCCCACCACTAGATCCGTCGAGTTTTCCCTATCGAGACACCGCCGATTGCCTACTGTGACAAACCCGCCATGAGAACCTCGAGTCCTCCTTTCTATATTTGAAGTTGGAGTCAAAGGAGAGAAGAGATAGAGATGCCACTATCGTTACTGATATTAAGGGCCACCATTGTCACCGACACCAAGTGGAGATGCCATTAAACCCGTCTCACACGGCAGATTTGAAATTTTGTAGCAAACCCACCTCAGATGGTAGATCTGGAGGCGTTGAGTTCCACCTTACTTAGCAGATCTGGAGTTTTCAAATTTGGGTTTGGATCCGATTGAGCTTCAAAACCCCTTCTTTTTCATGGTCAGATTTGGATCCGAAGGCGACCTCCGTTGCTAACATCATCACTGACACCGAGATGGAGATGACATAAAACCTATCGACCTCCGCTGTCGTTATGGTTGCCATTCTCCCTTCTTCTTCAAATGGGCCAAATGTAGCGTTTTTTGGGGTAACGGTGAGTAGTTTTCGTTAATGTTATGTTTGAGAGTTAAAACGCAAATGCCTGATGTCGTTTTATCAAGTGGAGTTTTTCCTACCGTCGAACGAGACATTATGCCACGTGTCGAAATCTGGAGTACTTTGACAGTGTGCCAAGAAAACACCTCGTCAGCATTGAATCCAAACGCATTTATAGGTAGCCCTCACATTGATTCAATTTGTACGATGCATATCTTTTACTCTCTCTGTTTAAAATTAATTGTCCATTTCTAATACAATGCATCCGATAATGAGGGAGTGAAGACACGAACTCATGACTTGATTCCTGAGCCGTAGTTCTTTGCCATCTAAACTACCATTGCGAGTATGTATTATATATATACAAGATGATAATCGGGTAAGCATGTGCTGATATAAATCATATCAACACCCGCATTGGGGATCGTATTTTATGCATTAATGGGTTAAGCGATACATTGCGTTAATGCAAGGTGTACAACCCCCAATGCATGATACTGATATAACTTATATCAACACGTACTGACCTGATCAATGATATATATATATATATATATATATATTTTTATTTTTTACAATATTTATTTTTACAAACTTCATCCATGCAACGCACGGGTTATAAACTAGTACATATCATAATGTGCAATATAAATATATTTTTTTTATGGGATTGCAAGTTTGACTAATTTGTGTAATCAGTTTAACTTTGTCTTGGAAGTGATGCCTTCACCGAATCTGTCTTACCTAGAGCAGAGTTTTCCTCCTTGTGAAGAATGTTGTAGACTTGTAGAGCTTTGTTTATTTGACACATGTGATTATGCCCCTATGGTGTCATATGCTTTGATTCCACTCAATATCAGCCAGCAGATTTATCCTAATGCACGATTAGAGAACAATATTTAAATTATTCTTCTAGGGTTTAGGGACCTATGCAATTCAAGAGACCAATATGCCCTTGTGATCCAACCACCGTCATATTGGATCCACTTAGTGGGCTCAAATGGTGCCACGGGAATGCATGAGTTGGGCCTTTGGGGGGTACTGGACCAAAAACCTAGCTTTTCACCCACCACCAGTGTTGGCAATGTAGAGGCTTGGATAACCCCAATCTAAAGCTACTCATATAATATTCAAGATTAGTGAGAGTTTCAACTTTTGAATTTTTACTGTGTCGATTTGTGGATGAATTGTGCATCTCATGATGCATAGGACTAGTCAAAATCTAAGGGATTGTTTGATCAAACGCGAAAACCGGCTAGTGGGGCCGGGTTTGTTCCTTTCATAGTTTGATTACGCCGGTTGAAATAGATAATCGGTCTTCTAAAAGATGATTTTTCGGCCTTATCTGGTTTCTCCTGCTGCAACAAATAGATCATCTTACATAATCGTCGCCGCCTCTATCATCGTGATTTGGTGTTGTAATGTCTTCCTACCTATACATTCTTCCTACACCTTCCTCCTAGTAGGCTCCTACATAGGATTCTCCCTCAACATCAGCTTTAGAATTTTTTGTTTATTTGTTTTGTGAATGACATTGTGCAACCTTTACATGAATTTTTAAGGACTCAAAATCCTCTTCAAGACATCAATCCTTCGGTTTTCATTGGGTTCATGGTGCATTCCATGTTGCACGCTAACAAATTTGGTACTAGAAATTGAATTCAATTCTCGCTAAATTTGACCACTATTTATCAGATATATAAATTATTCCTTCAAGTTGAGACAAAAAATAGATTTAAAGTCAATTAATTCGTTCTATTTTAATTTGTGTAATTCCAAACAGCACATACAACGTAAAATTGAATTGGAAACCGATTCATTTATGTTTTGTATCACTCCAATTGGACTTGCAATGAACCAATGATGATGGTATGTTTGATTGTTAAGAGAAGGAACGGAAATGAAAAAAACACTTTCTTCCACTCAATTTGTTTTTAAGAAAAATTTTATAACGAGTGTATCTAAGGCTGCTTCTTTGGGCATATGGAATCCATGTCCCATCTGCATAGGGTAATTTCAAAGCATTTCAAACCTCACTTCTCAAAAGAAAAAAGAAAGGGTTAAAAACACTTTAGTACCACTAACTTTACATGAGGTTTTTATTGAGTCCAAAATGAATTTAATTTCACAAATTAATCCGCCATTTTTTTTTCTATAGATTTCAATGTCGTCCAATCATGGATGTCCATCAGTTCACTAACCAGAGGCGCATGCGAAAGTCACGTGCGTGCTTATGTGGCGCTGATGTGGACAAGAAATCCTCACTATCATGGCCACGTTGGTACACGCGAAAGTCACATGCATGCTTATGTGGCGCTTACGTGCCGCTTACGTGCATCCTTTTATTTGATTTAAATTCCTTCACTCTAAATAGATTCAAATGTTGGATTGTCTCTCTCCCCATGTGTTAAGCTACGCTTCATGTAATGGCAAAATCCTCACTTCCATGGCCACGTTGGAGCTACATAGGTGTGTATGTGACTTTCACGTGCACCTTTCGTTACTGAACTAGTGGACATCCATGATTGGACTACATTGAAATCTATAGGAAAAAATGGCGGATTAATTTGTCAAATTAAATTCATTTTAGACTCGATAGAAACTTCAGGTAAAGTTAGTGGCACTAAAGTGTTTTTAACCCCAAAAAAAACATATGTACGCTTCATGGGACTTGATAGAAACTTTAGGTAAAGTTAGTGGCACTAAAATGTTTCTAACCCCAAAAAAAAATATGTACGCTTCGTGGGGCACTTATTAAGGTTCAACTAGCCACTAGACTAATCCCTTTGACATGTTCTTAGCGAGAAAGTAGGGCAACCCTCATCATCCGCACTAATTTTCCTTTATATTTACCTATTCTTTTCCAACAACCTGCAACTTTCTCCTTCACTCTCAAGCTAAAAATATAACTCTCACATGCAACGTCATGCTTCACAAGATCTGTTCTCAAGGCTATAGGTTCTTGGATTCTCTCCTTCTCTCTCTCTCTCCTATGAATACACTCGTGCCCATTGAACTTCTATTCGTTCACTTGCATATACATATTAACATATACATATACAAATAGTTATTAATGGACAATCTCACATGGGTTTGTGAGCTAGTTTATGCATATTGAATTTTTTTTTTTTTTTTTTTTAAAGAAGAACAGAAAAAAAAAAAAGAAAAAGACTAAAAGAGTCAAGATTCTATTTGTATAAAAATTTGTAAAAATGAAAAAAAAAAAAAAATAGTCATTTTATGTTTGCTAATGGCTGCCACATTTTCACTAATGCAACTACAAATTCTTGTAGGAGTATCTTGGAGATTTTATAGTATTTGGGAATGCTTCAGGATAAAAGGTAAATTTCCATATATCTTTTTTTAAATTCTTCTTATATTTGAGAATGCATTGGAACAATTGGTAAATTTCCATAAATCTTCTTTTATATTCTTTTTATTTATTTTTATCTATTTTTATATTATCACGCATGTAATGTATCTAAGAGCATCTCCAAAGGGGATGTCAAATTCCACATCAGCTCAAGAAATGACTATAAAAGGGATTGTCAATCTTCAAATTTATTTCCAACCGAACTAAATTGAAGGCCCATCTTTTGATGTCAAATTTGACATCCTTTAAAGTCTTATGTCTTTTTATTTTTTTGATTATTTTATTCAAAATTTAACCATTTTAAGGTTTCATTCTTTCATTTTTTTTTTTTTAATTTGACATATTGGGTGGAGTGTTTATTTTGAGTAAGCTCTCAAATTTGGCATATCGGGTGGAATAGCCAATTTTAAGTAAACCTTCAAATTGCCACATAAGCTTTCACTTTGTATTTGACTTTAAAAAATTTACATCTCCATGGGAGATGCTCTAATGTGACTAAATTCTTGGTGAACTTGGAATAGAGAATTATTTTAAATTCGGTAAATACTTGGATACCCATATTATAAAAGGTGAGGAGAAAAATAAAGTCTTTGCTCAAATTCTTGAACAAGTTCAATAAAAAGAAAATGCAAATTTGGAAAGCTAATGTCCGGTCCAACTTAAGGAGGTAGAGAAATCCATATAAAATCAGTTCATCCGATATTACCCAGCACATCGTGCAAAAGAGGAGAGGGGGGGGTGTGGGTGGGGGAAAAAGAAGAAGATTAGATTGAGAGATGAGATCGATAGAATCCAAAAACAATTTTGTTGGAGTAATAATTTAGATAAAACCCTTTTTGCTCTTATAAGGTTTTTTTTGGTCAGCAAAACTACTTTGCGTTAGTGTTGATTTTCCTAAAAGAAATCTTATCTATTTTTTGGAAAGATTTGATTGCTAGGTCTAGTTTGTGTTAGTGCTGATTTTCCTATTCTAACCACCTATAAAAAACTAATAAAAAAAAAAAGCTCCCATTTGAAGTTCCTAATTTAATGTGGAAACAACGGCTTGGGTAGTTTTGGGTTTGCATTATTTCTACACTACAATAAGACTTATACATTGTGGTATGAAGACTGAATATTCCCCTCATCAATAATTTGCTCCTAGAGGTTCTAATATCGGCTTATTAGTTGCACCCACATTAGAGCATACCCACATTAGCATGAGCGTCAAGGGTGCTGATGGTTATCTAGATCCAGATGTAAATGATAAAACATCATCTTATATGTAGAGGATTCGGATGCTTACTCTTTTGGTATGGTGGAACTTTTTGACATATTATGTGCAAATTATTCTTTAACATTGCATTAATTGGAAAAGAAACCGCTTAGAGAGGGCTTGCTTGGGGAGATAATTGATCCTCATATTGCTGACACAAGTGTTGAATTGTTGTAGAAGTATGTTGAAATTGTGGAGAACGTCTATTTGGCACATAAATGTGACAATAAGCCCTCCATGGGAGAGGAAGTTGTTCCAATGGATCCTAGAAAAAAGGAGAGATAGTGTGAGAATGCACCCTGGAGCTCCAAACTTGCTCTATGTTCCACAACACATCTTCCATATATGGAGGTCCTATTGTCGTTCCAAATACTTCTCTATAATTTTGACATACTTTTGCAGCCATTGGTCACTCATAGTGTGAACAATATGAGAATCAGTAGTATTCCCCATCAAGCCTTCTCTGAGGCACTACTTCACCAACCAAGCTACAAAATGTTAAAGCATGCCTTGTACGTAATACCTCAAAGAGGGTTATACAGAAAGAGTAGCCATCAAGAGACTATAAGATGATGGATTATCATATAATTGGGGTCCATGTAGCCTTCAGTGCCCATGACACCTATGTTGATAGATGTAAATACGCTCTAATTTTGGTGCAACCTACTTTATGTAGGTCGAAATTAGAAACTCTATGTTTAGGAAAACACTTCTTATGTCATGATGGATGACTTTTGCCGTAGTGCGGAGATATGCAACCCGCGAGTTGCACTGATGCACATCTCCAGCCCTTTTTTCCATGATAAATGGGAAAAGTCTCGGATTTATCTAGTTTGGCTGAGAATTCCACTGTTATGAGGTCTAACTTGTTCGTGTTAGGTTGGCGATTAATTAATGATAGTGATAGCTGCTAGGTTCAAATTATTAGTAATGCTAATCCTGATCTTGACCACCCTAGGGCTCATCTTCTTAATTAGATTTGGAAAATTAATGTTCTTCCTCGAATTCATGTTTTCCTTTGGATACTCATTTGAGGTCATTTACCTTACTTATCACTGGGTCCTTTGTTGACTATTTGGATCAGCTACATAGCAATTACAAGTATTATGGGAATGTTTATCAGATTTGATTTGATTTGATTTTTTTTTTTAATACTAAAAATAGCTATTTGGGTCTGGTGTTTTCAGAATCATAGAAATCAGGTTCATTTTAACGAGCCACCCATTTTCCTGCTTTTGTTCTGGGTAAGGCTTCTGCATAGTTTAACGATATTATCAATTAGCCCTCTTTTTGGGTAAGGCTTCTGGCTTGGTTTAACGAGAAAGCACAAAAATGGTATTTTCGTCTAAAAACAAATCCAAGGACCTGAGTCATTAAAAAAGTTTTGGGTGGCCGAATGTTCCTTTGAGCTAATAGTGTGTCCTATTCCATTAAAGAGTGAAGTTTGTGAAGGTTTTGATTTCAACTCTGTATGGATGCGTGTAGACTTATCAATGGATCAGATTTTGATATGAATCCGATTCGAATTCAACCCAATAATTAGGATATGATAAGAGAATTTTGATCTACTAATCCGTTAATAATTTAAATTTGATAATCCGTTAGTTAACAAATTAAATATGAATATTGCCTAATCTAGTATGATAAAGATCCCATCCAATAAATTGAATAATATATTATATTAATTTTTAGTTTACCAGTACATATCCGTGGCTCTTACCAACATTTTTCGTTTTTTTTTTTTTTTTTTTGGTTAAACAAAGGGTATCCTAAGGCATTAGGCCCAAACTAATCTCCGTGATACACAAACCACTCACAAGCCCATACATCACTCTTATGAACATTATATAGTAAAAATTTTGATATTTATTCTCAAATTAAAATTTGTTTCTTTTGATTATAGGAATTTTTTAAAACTTCTATTTTGTTTTTTCCCATAAAATTCATGTCAATTTTTTTTTAGCTATGTAGTTTGGTAAGATTATCGGATTGGTTTAGATTTTCGGATTAGACATTCAAAAATAATAAATTTGAATATGGATTTGTGACAATAATCAGATCGGATTGGATCGATTGAAGTTATTCCTTACCGAATCGGATTGGGATGTACCTTATTCCGGTGCCAATCCGATCTGTTGACAAGTTTAGGTGCATGTTTGGGTGTCCATACATGTGCAATGTAATTACAAAAATGTAAAGGAGAAAGATTTTTTTTTTTTATTATAATTTTACTTGGAGTTGATTGTTCATGGTCAAGTACGAAAAATATAAATCTTAAAAAATACATTTTTATTTTGAAGTTTTTTTTTAGCGAGAAAGTACAGCAACCCTCATCATCCGCTTGTCCTTTACCTATTCTTTTGCAACAATTCTCAATCAAGCTAAATTTGAAACTCTCAAATGCAATGTTATACTTCACAAGATCTCTTCTCAAGGCTGCAAGTTCTCAGGTTCTCTCCCACTCTCTTTCTCTCTCCTATGCACGTACATATAATTAAAAATAATTATATATTGCGCAATTTTCACATGGGTTCATGATCTAGTTTTATACATATTGAATTTAATTACATATGCAAATGGTGTCTTGCAACTTGATGTTTCTTTGAATTTATCTCCCATTATTCCAGGCCTTCACTAATGAAATTAAATTTTATGTGCTTTTCTCTTTTATGCCTTTTGTGACTGACTAAAGCTATGAAAAAAAAGGAAAAAGTTTTGTGCTTTCTATTTATTAGATATAGGATTTATATTCTATTTATACTAGGGATGAATCGACTATGCAACTTATATGCCTTTTCTTCCCCCCCTCCCCCCCCCCCCCCCCCCCCCCCCGGTCCCTATTTTTATTTTTTATAAAAAAAAAAAAGGATGAAAATTTCAGATATATTGAATAATACTATAATATATGAGTTTGTATTGTGTTGCACCAAATTTTTTATGCTTTAATTAATTTAAATTTGTTCATTAATGAGTTTGTGCTCGTATTTTAACCTTAACACATGGAATCTTACTTCAAAGTGCATTATTTTGTTGAGTGAAAATTCTGTGAGATTTGAGTTGAAACATATTTCAGATAGAGATTGGGGTCGTGCTTTACCTTGAAATTGAGTTTATATTTGTGTTAGCTAAATTCTTCACACACAATGAGTTTTTGAATTTATTGGGATGTTTTTAATAGTTGCTCGTTTCCTGAACTTTAACTGATTCTTTTGTTAAGGTGATGAAATTGGTAGCCATGTTTTGAGCTTTTCTTTTGAAGATAATTATTTCAGTCACTTTGATTGCTAGGGACTAGCAATATGCTGGTTGCGGGGTGTGATAATAACTTAAAATTGTGTTAATGTCATACTTTTAGTAGTCATTATTACATCTGTTTTTCAATTAGTTCTGCATTTTACACATTATACATGAGATTTCTTGATATCTTATGCTTAAGTGGTATATTAATGCATGTTTTATTTTTGTAGGAAGCAAATTTTTTACGATTGGTGACAAATTTGGAAGCCAAGTTTATTTTGGAATGGTCAAGCCATTTTTATTTATTTGGAATTATATGAAAGCTTTGTAAGGGTGAAGAGCATTAATTTTAGAAGATTTAAGCAAAGGAATTCGCACCCCAAAGTTGGAAAGAAAACAATAAATGAAGTTTTGAGCAGTTACCATATTTTGGACATATCATTTGACTCCAAAGTCCGTTTGATGCGAAATTGGTATCCAGAAAGATGATTTGAAGCCTGACAATATTGTATTTAACGAAAATCTCATGATTTTGATGTTTAGTACGTCAAAAACGGGTTACAAATTACCTTGTTGGAAAACCGAAATTCCCAAATTGTTTCCTTATTTGTCTTCTCTCTCCCTTGGAAACCTATGAGCACATAAAATGGAAAAGGGTGTTGCACCTAGACTTCTTCTTTTGCTCTTGTTCTTCTTCTATCTCTCTTTAGTTTATAGTTTTCAATTATTATGACTAGTTAAATATTTTGCTACTAGGATTGAAGCCACAACAGTTATTTGATATTTGTTTAACGATTCTTCATGGATTTAATGTAAGGTTTAATATTTTTTATTAATTTTAATTATTTTGCAAAGTATTTATTCTGTATAATTTGTTGATTTATTGTTAACTCCCATTAAGTAATTCAAGAAGCGACTCAATTGCGATGGTTAACCATCTAAAATGAAGACTGCTGACAACACCAGTAAGGAAAAAACTAGAGTTGGTTAAAGACTGTAAACATATTTAGTGAAATCATTGGAAATTGCCTCCCATAGAATGAAACGGCAGAATGAAGTTTAAATGATGACATTAGTCCTATTCATCACCATTTGGATGTTAATAAAGTATCAAAAAAGATTTTATAATGGAAAATGCCAACAGCAAGGGTAGCAGATGCATTCATTTTCCTAAAGACCTCTATGACGAGTTCAACTGCACCTTCACTGCTACTTGCAATCACAGGAATACTCATAGCGTCTGATATCAGTTTAATTAGATCGATATCAAAACCTTTCACCTGCACCGCTACTTGCGATCACAGGAATACTCTTGCTTCTATATGGCTACAAGGCAAATATTGGTACTGCCCTACCTAATGTATGAGAACATGTGTGATTTTCTTTAAAGCTTTAAAAACTTCATACTACAACGTGTGTACATGCGCACTGCCCATCTCGATTGGACCAGTCGGCCATGTCGAGATGTGACGTGTGATAGTGTTGTAACTTGGAGCACATGTGACTTAATGGGCTAATTATATGAGTTTATTTCATTTGACCATTGGACCTTTATTTCTATGATTTATGGATGACCGTTACTAGTCGTTGGATTTTTATTATATGTAATTGATTGGGTTGTTATAAAAAATCATTATGATCTTTATTTTGGACCTTTATTAGTCCAAAACAATTTCAATATTTTACTATTATTAATAGTGGGCTTCTCTACATGAATAAGACAGATATTCACATCATCTTCTCAATATCTTTTTCACTATATTTCTCCAAGAGTTTTATATAGTTATTCTATATATTGTATTTACGGACAACTGATCGTGGATCGGTTCACCATACTCTTCTTGTGGACGTACCCATAGAAGAGGGAGCTGTGAGCTTTGGGATTATATCTTGAAGGTTTTATCGTCTGTCAGCACCTGTACGTAGGGACGAGATAGTTGCTTTAGGACAGTGTAATCTCACGTGCTTTCGCACAGGCAGCTCTTCTTACTCTTTTAGTTTATTTTAATTAAATATTTTTTGTATTGATTTTTGTTAATTCAAATTGTATATATTATTTTATTTATCCGTGTTTAGTTTCATTGTAATTGTGATTTTTAGTTTGTGTTGTAAATTATATTATTGTTCAATTTTAATAAATGTTTGATATTGGATTTCACAAATCCACAAATATCCCCAACAATGTATTCCATTGTTTGAAATTTCATAGGGGCACTAGAGTTGAGTTTTTATTTAATTACAAAACTTCCGAGGGATGTAGGGACTTTGATACATTTGAGATACCTCAACTTAACTGAAAACACTTTTGAAAAGTTGCATGAAACAATGTGTGATTTATGTAATTTTCAAATCTTGAATCTTGCTTTTTGTTGGTCTCTCAAGGAACTGCCTAAAGGAGTAAGAAAACTAATTAATTTGAGACATCTTCAACTTCTAGAGACTTCGCAATTAGGATTCTTATTGAAAGGAATTGCAAGATTAAGTTTTCTTCGAATGTTGTCCGACTTTATTGTAAGTGGTGTTGATAAGAGAGAAGCATGCATGTAAGCACGAAGATATAAAAAGCTTGAAACTCCTTCAAAACTATCTTACGATAAGGGAGTTAGGGAATTTGGGAGATGTAGGCGAGGCTGGGAAGGCAAAATTGAAGAGTATGATACACCTCCTTTGGACCTTGAGTTCTCTCCGGAGGGAGCAAAGGGGAAGATGGAGATGTAATTGAAGCCTTACAAGCACATCCAAACCCAGCAGGTTTAGGCATATGTGCTGTGTGATTTGTGAATTAGACACAAGGTTCTATGTGGAGAAGCACAATAAATTGACATTAATTCTTCGGGTAATACGGCTGCCTGGTAGACACAGCTTCATGGTTATTTCAATTAGATACGACAAGGCAAGCCTTCAATTTCGAGTATTTTGTAATGAATCAAGTGCAGCATCAAACAATTATGACATGGTTAAGTAGACTATCATCTTCTCAAATTGAATACTTCACTTTTAAATATAGAAATTAAGTGAAATTGATTTTCGACTCTTGTCAATATTAAAATAACATAATAAAATTAATATTGGGGTTTTATTTGTTTTATTTGATAAAGTAATCATTTGTTAGTAAAATAATATTAGTGATGCATAGATGGATTTTATTCTATTTTATTTTTGGATCAAGTCCTTTCGTTACCCAAGTGTAAACAACAAATTTTGGGTATTTGTATTAACACAAAATAAGAGTACAAATTATAATTTGATGTAAAATGAAAATGGGATGGGATGAACTCTCTTGGATTGCACACGTACACGTGAGCAACCTTTGATTGACAATCAATGATCAAGTTGTTGAAGACGAGAGCTATGTGGCATATTCCTCAAACTTAGGAATTCTCAAGCTTTAAGTCTCTTTTTGTTTTCAGGTCTTCAAATCTCCAAGAGTTGATAATGATTTCTATGTTGCGTGACCTGTCTTAATCCACTATTTATAGAACTAGAGGGGTGGTTAATCCAAATTACTTGAAATACAGTTAGGGTAATTTTGGAAAGTGCAAACTTGGAGGGTCCTAGGCCACACGCTCATGTCCATCTTTTATGGATCTAATTGGGCTTTGGACTCACTGTGATAATTGGACTTCTATTCAACCCATAATAAATTTAAGGGGGCCTTTATTGGCTCTCCAAAATTTGTTTTTCATCCCTACTTATATTACACTTTAAGAATTTATGAAAACTATAGAAGATTTTCATAAAAACTGATCGCGTATTCTATAAGAAAACATCATTTTGAACAACTTTTTAGAATAAAGTTTTTCCAAAATCTATCGTTTAAGTAGACTTTATTATCATTTATAGTCTTAACTTCATAAATGACTAAAAACTCCACTTAAACGATAGATTTTGGAAAAACTTTCTTCTAAAAAGTTGTTCAACAATATGATTTCTAATAAATAGCTCGATAAGTTTTTATGAAAACCTTATATATTTTTCATAAAATCTTAAAGTGTAAAATAAGTGAGAGATGAAAAGCAAATCTTTAGGTTGCCAATAGAGGTTTCCTAAATTTAAAGAGTTTTAATATTATTGGGCTTGTAAGAGTTTCGAATCTACCTTAATTATTATTATTATTATTTTGATGTCTACACCAGGTTTTCCTAAAGTTGTAGTTAGATTATATGTTTTCAAAAGAAAATTCACAATCAAACGCTAGAGGTTAGAGTTGACTCCTTTGAACTACTATTGTTTTTGTTTTTTTTTCAAAGAAATATTTTTAAATCAATATTGTATAAATTGACCATGAATCTGCAATTAATTTACTTGAGCACCCATGGATGAATTAGTCCTCCCTTTTCTTTTTTTTTCTTTTTCCTTTTTTTTTGGTTGGTTGTTGTTAACCTTGTAGTCCACATACACATCTAAATTATGAAAATGACAAGACATTGAGTTTAATTTTAGATCAGTCATACAATATTGTTTTTTTATGAAAAGAGCTAAAAGCATCAAAAAGAAATTTAGCATCCCAACTAGGTTAGCACCCTAGAGACTCACTATCATGTGCTCATAACTCTACATATTATTAATAAAAGAAAGAAAGATACAATGAAAGAAGAAAATAAAATAAATAAAAATCTGGTAAAAATGGCCATAAATCCATTAACCAAAAGACAATAAAATAAATTAAGCTCGAAAACAATACGAAGGTAGACTATAACTATCGTGGAAGAGAGCATTAAGAAGATCAGTCAGAGGAAACCACCACCAATATTGACCAAGAAAACTAAGGCCCATATTAGCACATTTGTCCGCTGAAGCATTCCCTTCTCTAAAAATATGCAAGCATCAGAACTCCATAAATTGCAAAAGATGCAGACAATTCCTCCAGCGGATCTGAAGCCTCGAAGGTGATCTATAAGACCTATCCAATAGACAAGCAATAACTGCAAATGAATCACTTTCTTGCATTTTAGGGGGCCAAAAAAAATAAAAAATAAAAATCTACGTCATTGCACAAATTTCAAATACTTCATATCACAAATAGAAAGGGCCTCCAAAGCTCTGTCCAAAGCTTTCATAAACAACAAATGAGGAATATATTTTATTAGTTTCCACAAATTTATACATGAAAGAAAAGCCTAGTTCTTCTGCAAAAATATCCTTTCTATATCAAAATTCAACTCTCACCATCCACCAAAATAGCAATAAAAAGTTTTTTCAAAATATGTCGTTTAAGTAGAGTTTTTGGTCATTTACTGTTTTTATTTCATTTTTGGCCCAAAAGTCCACTTAAACGAAAGATTTTGAGAAAAACTTGTTTTCTGGAAATTTGTTCAAAATGATGTCTTCTAGTGGACTATGATCAATTTTCATAAAATAAAATTTAAAAAAAAAAAAAAAAAAAAAGAAGAAAACTTTTATATTTGCTTAAAACCTTGAGAAAATTAAAATTAATAGGGTATACAAATAAAATTAAGGGGTTGCAATAACCAATCTCTGTGTACAATTGGTTGATTGGGTTTCATATTGAAAATATAAACTTAACACTTATTTCTCTAATTATACAAACAAAGAGGTGCTCTTACTGATTATCTTGACAAATAGCATTTGCCGGAGTGGGGCAAGTTAAATCATGCCATGTAAAGTTTATATATATATATATATAAAAAATTTTTCGGTTTTTTCGGTTTTTCAGTTTGGTTTGGTTTTTTAAACATGAAAACCAAAACCAAACCAATTTAATTCAGTTTTCTAAAATTGGAACGAAAACCAAACCTAATGACAAAAAAGACCGGTTTGATTTGGTTTAGTTTGGTTTTCGGTTTTACATGAACACCCCTACTTAAACCTATGGCGAGGCAAGCTATACATGTCATCACATAAATCAAAATAAAACCACTTTGGGTGCACTCCACCATTTTTGGAGACCTTGATGCAATAATTATATGTTGGCTTGTAAGTAGAGAAAATTACCCCAGAGAATAGTGTGCGTAAGAGATGAGAAAACAACAAATTGCTTAGTTGAAACTTTGTCAAAAATAATGTCTATCCTTCAACTATCCTTAGAGGTTTCATAGCAGGCTCCTTAAAATAGAAAGCCCCTTTTAGGCACCTTAAACTCTGAGTTATCATGCTTTCCACATTTATAGAGCCATAATACTTGGGGTTTCCTTAACATTCTTACCATGTACTCTTATGCATTTAATGGGCCAATTATTGAATGAAAAAAATGTATTTGCACAATTCTTTAGGCATTATCATGTTTTTCTATGCAATTTGCATTATTATCTATGCATTTTCATGTTTTTCTATACTATTTGTATGATTTTCTATACATTTTCATATTTCTCATGCAATGATTGTCTCATTAAATGCATATTAACATGTGTCTAGCACATGTTAAAGAAAACCCTTATAATTGAATAGGGAGCTCCTTGAGGGGCTATTTGGTAAACTTGAAAATTTACCTAACTAAATATAATTCTAACCAATTTTTATTTGACACTATTTGATAAATCTCTATCTTGTTGATCGATTCAACTTTATGCCTAAAACAAGCCATAAACGTAGTTTTTTTATTATAGAAAAAAGAAGAAGAAAAAAAAAAAAAAGAGGCCAACTGTGAGTTAGTTTATTTAAAAACCAAATAATAGTTAGGAACTGGACCCAATCTGATCCAGATTTTAATATTCCGAAACAGGCCCTAAACCTCTTCGTAAGTTGTGTGAGAGATTAATGTTTTCAATTTAAAAATATAACAAAAACATAAGAAGCCTCTTAGAATCGTGAATGTGGAGAGAAGGCATTTGTTGAATTACTTTGCTCAAGACTATATACTTATTCTGGCTTCTGGGATTGTTTGATTTGTAAATTAATACAAAAATAAAGAGCCATTCGATTATCCAAGCTTGAGGGGCATGCATGAAAAGCTGTACAAGATCCCTACTGAAAAATAACCTATAGAAGCCAAGGCACATGGGATTTGGATTTAGTGTAATTACTGCATGGTACAGTAAATGTAGGATCGATGACACGTGGAAATGAAGAGAAATGGAGGGCTGAAATTCGAAAGATGCATTTGATGCTCAACACCTAATAGCGTTCTATTTCTCTTTCTTGCCATGTGTCATCAATTCCTACATTTACTACACTATGCAGTAAAAATAGCAAACTGCACCAAATTCGAATCCAAGGCACACCACAGTACCACACTTCAAAAGCTTAGGCGATTTTTTAAAGACGTAAAACCTTACTTATATATCACTCCTAACACTCCTGCTCTATTCTTATACCATGCCACACTCAAACACATAATCCGATCACATGTCACATTATTTCATTTAGCACGTTATGGCTGTCATACTCATTAAAATCCAATAAGATATCCAATACGATATAGGATAAATTATTGAAACTGATTATGACTTTTTATTACCATAAGGAATGTTAAAATATCTTTAATGATAAAAGGATATATAAAAATATAAAGAAAATATTACAAATAGCTTGAGAGTTCATGAATATATCCGTGAGGTGCTCTCATAGTCTTTTCCAAACCGTTACTCTCCCGCCTTTATCCCGCGCCCCTCTCTCTATCTATATATAAACCTCACTAAAGCCCCTTCAACCTATACATTTCAGACACGAGAGCTATTTTGGAGAGAAACAATAGAGGAGGTCGAGGAAATGAGCCATCAAGAAGCGAAGATGCAAAACCCAGAGTTCCAAGACTCACAACGTCTCGACGCCGTGAACTGCCTCCCGGCCTCCTCCACCGCCGCCGCTTTCTCCAACTGCTGCACCATGTGCAGTGGCTCCGTGAAGAGACAATCACCCTCGTCGTCGTCTCTCCACGACGCCACCACCACCTCTGAACTCTGAACCCAATCCCAAGCGAATCATGGTCGAAGACGATCACCTCGTTCGCGGCTTCACCAAGACTTCCCTCCCCATCATCGGATCCTCCGTTACATCGACCAACGCCACGATCCCATCGGCTGCCCCTGTCTTGCGCCGGTGCTCTTCTGATCCTTACAACTCGCCGGGAATTACCAATGACGTTGGAGCTCCGTCTAATCAGATTCCTGATTCTGTTCTTGGGTCGGATTGTTTCTTGAATCCGCAGTCGCCGGATAATACTGCTGCCAAGATCAATTTGAATACAACCACGCCGTCGCCTCTGAGGCGATATTCATCGGCATTGCCGCCACTCCCGCCTCCGTTTCGTCGATCAGTGTCGGATCTTACTTCGTCAGCCTATCAGACGCCGCTGTCAACGCCTGGGGATTCGATCAAGGAGGAAAGCCCCAATTCCAAGGTTGGTAATATTGGGCGATTTTGGACTTCAACTATTCGTGTGTATATATATATATATAGAAAACGCTACTGGTTCTTGAAATTATTGGGTGATTTGCAGAGGTTGAGGAGGATGGAAGGACCGGTTGAGAGAGATGAGTCAATGGTGGGATGCAGTCGTGCGTGAAGGAGAAGATGGCCGCTCTGTTGAGAATAACGCTAACACAACAGAGGTCTCCTTTCTTTCACAAATATTGCTTTACCCTCTGTTTGATTGCTGAGAAAAGAAAAGAAAAGGAAAGAAAATTTTCAATATTGGTTTTCCATGTTCAAGTATGAATTTATGTTTTCTTTCAATATTTTGATTCCGTTTTTCTATTTCCTACATTTTCTCCGCAACCAAATGCAGCAAAAGTTTCATTTTTGGCTTTGATAATGGGGTCGTTTTTTGTTATTGCAGGATGCTTCTGATGAGACTGAAACAGAGGAAGAAGTGAGCGTGGAGAGGGTGAAAGAGGGCTTAAGCATTCACTTCTTGTGTCCCTGTGGCAAGGGTTATCAAGTTTTCCTCTCTGGAAGGGACTGTTACTACAAGCTGATGTAGATGAGCAGGTTACCAGCCCAAAAGGGTGGTACCCATTTCATATAGGGCACTTAATCAATTTTTGGGTTCAATTTTTCTGAAATATTTTCCAGACTATACCCATATTAGCTTTAGTGCTCATCATTCTTAAATTTTAATTTCAGAAAATTCTCAATTTTTTTTAACGGAACCCAGTTCAGACAGTGCTGGTCCTTCTTGGTTTAGAAGAATCTTTTAGATAATTCCCATTTTAGACAGACTCATCATTCCTGGGATTCAATTGTATCTTACCTGCTAGGTTTGTTCTTCTTTTCATTTTTATCCCATGGAATCTGATTACAGAGTATCTTACCTAACAAGTAGGACCTTCTCATTTTTGGGTTGATTTCAGTATTGTAGACTTGTCATAGGACTCATGGGACTCCATGTACTATGAAGCTGTGAAGAAGGTCGTATGTTCTCTGTTGCGTTTCTTTATTGAATTGTAAATGAATCAATCGAGTAGAGTCTCTTTTTTATGTCTGCATTGCAAAAAATTTCGAGATTTTATTCGTGCTTTTACCAAATATAAATGAATGTGATACACGTTTTAAACTGAAAAAATATGTTCTGTACATACTTTTGAAAATTGGGTGAAAGCTCGAATCAAAAGGACTCTTGAAACAGACTCCTTGTTCATTAAGGGAAAAACTGTTAAATATATGCTCTGCAAATATGATCCAGTTGGAAAGCTGACTTGAAGGCAAAATATCCTGGCAAAGGTTGAAGATTTCATATGGAGCGCTTACAAAAATACTCTTCCAAACAAAATAATGTTAGTCCGAAAAGAAAATTCGAGTGTATACGATGATATGCGAACTATGTGGCAACGATGAAGAAACAACTCCACATCCTCAAGGATTGCAGATGGGCAGCTTTGGTTTGGTTCAGTATTCCACTGGGGCTGATACTAGTACTTGGCTATTGGACCTTCAAGAATTGCTGAAACAGGGTGATATGGTGGGGGCTGCATGTCGTCTGTTACAAGAATACACAAGTGCCCAAGAAGCTGCTGAGGTGATTTGAGAGAATGGAAATGTTAAGAGGAAACCACCTGACAGGGAGAGCTACAAACCCAATGTTGATGGTGCTATCTTTAATGACCTGAGCAGTTCGGGTATAGGGGTGGTTGTCCGAAAGCATGAGAGGCAAGTAATTGCTGCAGCTTCCAAGAGAATGCATGGCACTTATGATGCCTCCATTGTTGAAGCTATGGCCTGTAGATTTACAACCGGCTTTGTTCATGATCTGGGCTTTGTTCATGATCTGGGTTTATGATCAGTGATTATAGAAGGGGATAATTGAGACGTTATATCAATTATTATCTGGGTTTATGATCTGGGTTTGTTGAAGCTATGGCCTGTAGATTTACAAGCGGCCATGAAGTTTTTTGGCTCAATGTTGTTCACACATGTTCGAAGGAAAGGCAATGAATTGGCCTATGGGTTAGGTTAACTATGCTAGAAATGTTAGTGATGTAACCATCTGGATGGAGATGGTCCGGGATTGTGGAAGAGACCAAATCCAATAAGATTAGAATCTGTGTTGTTCTTCATCGTCTTCCTATGAAGAAAAATTAAAAAATTAAAAAATTAAAAACAACCAATCTTTCTCGAGTAGACTTAGACCTTTCATTTTTCATATTTTATATTTTTTTTTCTTTATGAAGCCTTTATTCAGTCCACACCCTTCTAATTACAGACAACGCTTCCCATCCTTTGCCTAAAAGATCAAGACTCTAATACTATATATATATATATATATATATATATATAGGATGATGATCAAATAAGCACATGCTGATATAACTTATATCAACACCTGTATTGAGAGTTGTACCTTATGCATTAGTAGAATATGAAGTATATTGAACCAATGCAAGGGGTACAACTCCCAATGCATGATACTGATATAACTTATATCAACACGTGCTAATAGGAACATAACCGTGTATATATATATATTTCAAGTCAGCATGTGCCAACTTTCTTACATTAACACCATGCAATTGGGGGTTTGTCATCTATATATATAGATATATAGATCGTATTGTACAGCCCACACATGCATAGAATACAAAAGAAAGTCATGTGCCGAGATCATGTTAGCATTTTTTTATACAATAAAAAAAAAAAAAAAAAAAAGATTCTAGATATTATAATGAAGAAAAATAATTCAAAGTTTAATTCAGCTCCTGTCATTTATGCATTTGAAAAGGGGGGGAAAATGATTTTGAATGGGTTTTTGAATCGTCTGCAAGCCCCGTGCTCTTGACATGTATGCATACATATGCTTGGGGAAGAGGCCTTCATTTCAACTGCTATGGCCGCACACCACTAAATCCACTATGCTACAACCATCACAGAAGGGCATAATTGTGGACGATCAGAAATATTTCCAAGCACTAGCTATATATATGTGCATCTTCAGGGTAAGCGGAGGCAATGATGGACTCTGCCTTCATTTCAGATGACATGGCTGCACCACAGTAATACAACTACCACAAAAGGGCATAGACGATCAGAAAATATTCAAGCACTAGCTCTTACCAAGTTGTTGCAACCGATAATCTGTCAATACCATTGCAATTCTTCCAGGTCCATTATTGCAGATTTTATCCCCAATTAGTAAAAGAGTACAGCTGGTAATTCACTCATGGAAACAAATACAAAACTATCATTTCCACTAACTCCAAATAACACAAAACCCACACCATGACACAATTTGCGTCGAAGCAAGGAGCCCACAGTTTACATTACTCTTTGGCCATGTTTGTTTAGCTGGAATGGAATGGATGGGAATGGAATCTGATTCCATGCTTAAAATAGTATGGAATGGAAAGGGATTTGAAATAACTCTATAAACACACTGTTTCATTCCACTCCCATTCAAATTACTTCATCCAAACATGTTGTTTGGAATGAATTGGAATGAGATTCCATTCCATCTATTCCATTCCAGCTAAACAAACATGGCCTTTCATCTTCCAGTCATTTCTAAAGTTGTCATTTGCCTAATGAGTAATCAAGTAGTAGAAGGCATTCAAATACAGATCCACTTAAAAACCATGCACCTCCCAAGAACCATATCCAACCCACATCATCAATTCATGACCGAAACTAGAACCAGATAAATTTTAAAAGAAAAAAATATACGGAGTATATACTGTTGACAAGATAATGACTAACCAGACATTTCATTGCCAATAATACCTCCAAAGCATGAGACTATGTGAAACAAAGTTCCTCAAAATGCTAAAACCAGCTCCAAAGAAAGTAGCCAAGGTCGTCATCAAAAATATTTTACACTGAATCTTGCGAAAGAAAACAACTTCCAAAAAGAAATCAGTAGATTGACAAAAATATAGACAAGTCTGTAAATTTGAAACCATACCGTTGACTTGCTAATTCGCATCATGACACAGGTACAAAGTAGAATGGCTTGAGTGGGATTTGGAGTCTGATACAGCAACAAATAGTTATAGGAGGGTCAGTGACAGTACAGAAATTAGACAATTAGAGAAATAAACTAAGATATATTAACTAGCCAACCTTCTTGCTCATCCCGCATCCAATCTTGTGCACACATCAAAGCTTGCACAGTAGCTGGACTCAGTGAAGTCCGATAATGATCAAGGACTCTACCCCCAGTGCTGAATGCCAACTCTGATGAAACTTTCGATGTGGGAATTCCCAGCACATTGCGCGCCATCATGGATACAATAGGATACTTTGGAGTGTGAACTTTCCACCAATTTAATATGCTGAAATCGACATTACGAGGAAAGAGAGGTTCCTCCAAATACTTGTCCAAGTCCGACTTTACACTTTGACTCTGTGATGTTTCATGTAGAAATTTATCAAAACCTGTCAGCCGATCTGTAGCATCATCTCTGACATTAGCTAAGCAGCCAGCACCAGGCCCTCCACCACTGCCAACTTGCCAAGCCAGACCTTGACCAAGAGAAGCTAATGGAGAGCAGATAGCATGTTCATTGTATAGTGCCCTAATACTCTCAGAAACATCATTAATACGGTCTGGAGCACTGCTCCCATAGATTTGTGGATAGTAATACTCTACCAACTTCATCTTAAATCGAGGATCTAAGATGGCTGCAATTGCTAAAGTCAAGCTGCATTTATTCCAATATTCATCAAATTTGCCTTTTATCTTCAATGCCAGAGAACTAATATATTC
The DNA here is from genome assembly GCA_039720395.1 of Liquidambar formosana. NCBI lineage: Eukaryota > Viridiplantae > Streptophyta > Magnoliopsida > Saxifragales > Altingiaceae > Liquidambar > Liquidambar formosana. Next base: position 15,792,578 of record CM077822.1, read on the forward strand.
ATCTGAACTCTTGCACCCTTCAATCAATTGTAAATGAATATCACAAATATCAGGAAAATACATATTTGCAGTTGGATACTTGTTTGCTGTGAGAACGTTAGTAACTTCAACAAAAAGCTTCAAATAGCCTGTAATAGCTCTTGCTCTCTCCCACTCTAAATCAGATAGGCAAGATGTATAGGCAGTGTCCTGTTCTTGCAGAAGAGAAAATGCACCCCTGTACTCTAAGGCAGCTTCAAGCATAAAATATGTTGAGTTCCAGCGCAATGGATTATCTATGCACAAGTGCTTCTGACTAACTTCTTGAGCCATCTCATTGAACTTTCATGTGTTGCTTGTGAACTTCTAACATACCGAATGCTTTCCCGAATCTTATGGGTTACCTCACATAGTGCTTCCAAAGCATCTTGAACCATCAGATTGAGTACATTTGCTGCACAGCGTACGTCAAATAATTGACCATTACACAAAAGAAATCTGTTTTGAGAGAGTCGGTCTCTAATTCTGCATACAATGTTGTCATTGGTGGAACAACTATCAAATGTCATAGAAAACAACTTACGATCAATATCCCAATCCATTAGAGATGTCATGATAATTTCTGAAAGCATGTCTTCTGTATGAGAAGGATCAGCCATTATGAAATTCAGAATCTTCTTCTTCAACTGCCAATCTTCATCAATGTAATGAGCTGTCAAACACAAGTACTCAGTATCTTCTGCACCAGCCCACACATCCGCACTAAGGCTGATTTTACCGGGCAATTTATCCAAAACCTCATACACCTTTTGTTTCTCTTTCTCATAAATTTCCACACAGTCAGCCTCAACTCTATTAAATGTCACAATATCAAACAGTGGCTGCAGATTCTTAACAAATATTTTGAATCCAACATGCTCCACCATGGCTAAAGGATAACCATGCACAATAATCATGAGGGCAAGGTCATATTGACTCCGCTTCTGATCAAAGTTATAATTTCCAACGTTAACAATGCCATCTCTTGCTTGTCCCTGTTCATATTTATTATTAACAAGGTTAAGAGCTTCATCATGTTTCTGCTCCTGATCAAAACTCAAATTTGCAAGGGCAAGAGTTCCTTCCTTTTTCTTCTCCCTTGTTGCAATTAACTGAGCTACATCATGATTAGATCTTCTCCTACACCTAATTAAATGATTTCTCAAATGTGATGTTCCACTTGTACTTGATCCGCTTAGTTTCTTTTTGCAATGCCTACAAACAGCCACACAGGTGTCGCCTTTCTTAACCCTATCAAAGTCATTCCATACAACAGATTTCAATCTACTAGATTTGACTATAACTGCATCTGATAGATCCATGGCATGAATCTGATATTTTACCAATATCTGCACATCATAAAACCAAATGCAAATTTATTGATTTGAACAAATAAACTGCAGTAGTCAAGAAAACCATAATAAATTTGTTTAGAACCATAAACAACAGTAATAAGGCCTTCACATCCAATATCCAGAAGGAATAAATAAATAAGACCATCAACCTAAATCATAATGAAGCACTGCGTCTTTAAGTGAACGGTGCCTTCAAGATTACCAAGCCCATCTCCAGTAGTTGGTAAAAAGCTAAGCAAAGTCAAATTAAATACATCAATATGCATTTTCTTAAGGATGTCCTTCAAGTTCCCAGAAAAGATCCAGAATCTTTTCAATCCTCAACCAAACTGTAACAGGATGAAAGACTCAATAAGCAGAATGACAGATTCTGCAAGAAAACAAAAGACAAACGGAAAAAGTATGGAAAGATATCAAATTAAACTAAATCTCCAGTTTGAAATCCCAAAATGAAAATAAATTACTTTTTATCCATGCATCTTCTGATGGTTCCAAAATGTGTGAAAATTTATCCAAACCATCTTGATGGATTACTTGTTTGCACATAAAGGTTCCTACTTTTTTAGAAAGGACACCTTGTATATCTAGAAAGAGTAGAGAGAGAATAGGGTGTTCTCACTTTATGGGTGGCAGGTTCTTGGTTTCTAGGATTAGTGTTTTGGTTTACTGTAAGATCGAGACAACAAGCGGCAGGTTGACCAAAACCGTGAAGTTACATTCCAACTATCCAGCAATTCTTTTAAATCTTTGTATCTCACACCACAAAAGACCTTGAAAGGCTTCTCTCCAAGCTCATAGATGGAATTACAAATAGTGTGATCATACAACCAAACTTTCAACCCTGGAGAAAGAATGGAACTATTTAGTTCATTGGATTATAAAACAGTCTCAAAAAGGAGTAACTCAATTGATATTGTCAAACCTGAGATTCCTAAACAATTTAAACTGAATTTATCAAACCCAATCCACAGACAGAGAGATGGCGAATGGTTTAAGGGTTTTGCAATTCACAATAGTTAATTCATCTGAGTACCTAAACAGTATCATTGACTTATTCAGCATTTACATGACAAGATTTAGGTTTGGGAGCACTCCTCAGAAACCCTAGCAATAGATACAAAATTTTCGCCTTCAAAAGAAGTGGTGCATTAGTCTTACTTTCTGTCTAACCTGAAGCATGATACCTCATCCAATAAAATACTACTCCCTCCATCCCACAAAGATAGGCCTCTTTGAAAAAGCACACAGTAAGAAAATCAAATACTGCATTGATTTGTCATCCATTCAACTTTTTCTTTCCAAAAATACCGTTCACTATTATCAATGCATTGGTTGTGTTCAAAGTAATTCTTGGTAAGTGACTAAGTGGTATTATAAACGATAGTATGGGAAAGTTAAAATTTATAATTTGACCTTTCAAAGTGACACACATTTTGGGACAGCCAAAAAAGGAAAGAAGGCCTATCTTTGTGGGACAAAGGGAGCATTAAATAGCGGATGCAGTTGGATTTTCAAACATCAGAAATAAAATTGCAACTATGTTTTATTCACCAAATAACAAATTTCATAGCAACTATTTAGTGAAATATGGAGATCAATGGGTATCTAACAAGAATCAGACACTAAAACTTTGTAGACGATCTAGAAAAGGGAGGAAACTGTTGGCCACTTACAAAGGATCCATTGAAGATGAGAGAAAAGTACAGATGAGGGACAAGAAGTCCTTCGAGGACAACCTTCCATGACAAACATAAACACAATCACCTCAGAGGAATCTTATTCCCACCACACTTCTAACATTAAACATTTAAGTGTTTTACAACCACTTCAATTGATTATACAACACGACAAAATTAGGAAAAAAAAAGGTTTTAAGAAATATTTTCTACCGAATCACCAACAAAGTAATAATAACAAAGTAATACTAATAAGTGAATAAATAGATAAATAAAAAGACAATAAAATTTTATTTGTATTATTGTGCCTTGTTTGGTTCAGAAGTTAGACTCATTCCCTAGATTTTCAAATTGAAAGTCTGAATTATAGTTCAAAATACTTAAAACTAAAATTCACTGTATAGATGATTCTCTAAATTCAAATTCTCCATTGAAGAGCAACCAAAATCCAAAACATGAATTAAAACCTTACTCATTCAAATTAGAGAAAAATTATACAACTTTTAATGTAAAACATATGAGATTACTTTAAGGGAGGGAGGGGCATTTTCTCGATGGCAACGATGATGATAATGGCATAGAAGTAGCGGGCTTTTGATGGCAAAATAAAATAATAATGTAATGGCATTGAAAGGCTCATGAAGATGTTGACATGTTGAATAGTGTTGGAGGTCATGGAAGCATTATGTCAAAGGGGGTGATTGTTGAGAAGCATGAACACTTCTAGAGAGGAGCAATGTCCACGTCGGACACATCTTTGACACCAACACTTGTCAAACTGTCTTCGGAAACGTGCCTGACATCTAGAACCATGTTTGGCAAGAATATCGTAAATAATTTCCTCCCTTGGACAATGGCTAACTAAGGACCAATAATATGATGGACAACCAACTAATTCATATAAAAAGGACTTTAAAGATGATCTATTGTAAAGGCTTGTGATCAAATTGTTAAATTTAGCATCCTTACAACTAATGAACCTATTTAACTTAAGAACCAAGACAACGAACAAATGTAACACAGTGATACTTCTTTGAAGCCTTCCTACACATGCACACAATGAAGACAGTCCTTAGACATGCAATAAACACGTTGGAATGTGTTTCTTTTCTTTCAATATAAAAATTGTTTAATAATGATATATTACATTATAAAAATACATACACATACAGCCCAACTTAACTCTCTCTCCATCTCTATATATATTACATCTCATTAGGGTCACCATGATTTTTGAGGTCTGTTTTGTAAGAGTCTTCCATGTCAACATGTTCATGTCATGTCAAATCTCTGCCCCATGTGCATCTCCATGCAACATAGGGTGATGGTAGCGGTGGCAATGGTATTAAACTATTAACCATCACAATGGCGGTATGCCGGTATAGTATTTGAAATGATGACATTGTGGTGGTTATCGTGATACCTCAACTTGATAAATTGCTAATTTCCAGCCTTAGTGTCTATGCATGTGGTCAAATCCAAGTCCTAACCAGGAAATTCTCTCAAGATTCCTGGGCAACAAACAACCAGTGCCCATTTCTCACTTCAATATGCATGGGTCTCAAGCACTATAATTGGACATATCACATTTAAAGTGGTGCAAAATCAAAACATTCTGAGCATGCGAAGTTTTCATTGTTTGGAAATGAACGCTCTGAGCAATCATAAAGATGGACCAGCCTATAATTGGAGCTAGGGGTGTTCATGGTTTAGGTTAAAACCGAAAACCAAACCGAACCAAACCAAACCGGTCGGTTTGGTTTGGTTTGGTTTTTTTGTCCTTAGGTTTGGTTTTGGTTCTAATTTTAGAAAACCGAATTAAATTGGTTTGGTTTTGGTTTTCATGTTAAAAAACCAAATCAAACCAAAAAACCGAAAAAATATAATATAAATATATATAATTGTATATATTATATATTAAACTTAATTTGTAAATTTTCTATTCTAATAAGGGCATAATAAGTAATAAATTGTAAATTTTCTTAATGTTTTTTCTTTATTAGGTTGGCATGTATTAAACTAGCTATTCTTGTTGTGTGAGATATTGGCACATTTTAAATTGGAGATTTGAACTTGGATTGACATAAGTCAATACTTTTCCATTTTGATATAATGTTTAATGGTTTTTTTAGTTGCTAATGTAATGATTTTATTAAAAATGTTTTTATTTAGAGTTTGACTTGTCATTTTTCTATTTTTAATTATTTGTTGCTATTTGATAGGATAAAACCGAAACCAAACCGAAATTTTATGGTTTGGTTTGGTTTGGTTTTTTTAATAGTATGGTTTGGTTTTGATTTGAGAAAACAAAAACCGAAGTATAATGGTTTGGTTTAAAATCTACCCTAAAACCGAACCACGAACACCCCTAATTGGAGCTCCAATCCATCACTTGAAATGAGTTTGCTTTGTATAATGTACAACTTTTTTCCCTTCTTTTTTCTTCGTCTTTTTTTTTTCTTTTTTCTTTTTTTCGGTAGTACACACTGACTAACCCCAATAATTTGCAAACTTTTCCATGAACACACTATAAAACCGGTTTTTAATTTATAAAAATGAAAAGGGAAACTATGGCAGCTGATACATCTTGGAATGTGTGGATTCACCGACACGTTTCATAGGAGCGTTGGCTGCTGCCTTTAATTTTATACTTCCTACGCAAAACCCAGTTCTCATTATATGTTAAATTCACAACTTATCTTCCTACATTCCTATCCTCTAATCCTTCACCCCTACACCACCATGAGGAAAATCTATGGTGACAAATCTCAGTTCATGCAGTATTGCAGTTGCTGCAATAAACAAAGAAACTCAATAAAGGGAAATACATAATTCGGTCATGCATGCCACACAATTGAGAACATGAAGGTTTAGAAATTGTCTCTTAATTAAAAGAACTCAAAGATGAGCAGCCAGTAGGTGGAACTGTACCACGATCCTTCTAACATTGTGCACACCCAACAAAATAGGTACCACGGTTAATCGACTGCGACATGTAAACCTTAAAGATTTAAAGGTGACCCATCAAAATTAAGCCATCATTAGTACCTCAAAACAGCCTAATCGCTCCATAACATGAGTAAAGCAACAATCCACAACACAATCAACAATTCCTAAGACCTGGGCTAAAACAAACATGCGTTCAAATATATATAATTCAATAAGCAACTCATCTCAAAGCAATTACTGGAGAACCATAACCCCCACTTTTGAATGTATAATAATTTTCAAAGTGCTTTGTTGCCTTTGAAAGCAAAAACAGAATGTGCTTTCAAAAAACAATAAAACAGTTTCAAAATCATAATCGAAATGCCTCCGTTAAACCAGAGATTAATCTAAAGTAGGCTTTAAATACATGATAACTCGGTTATAAACGGGTCCGACAATTCGACCCACATCCGGCCATATGGGAATCAAACCCCACACAACACTACACCCAACAACTTGAAGGAAAAATAATCTGAAACACAAACTCCAGACCTAACATGCGGGTACGGGTCGACCCGCGAAATTCCGCCGGTCGGAGAGGATCAAACGAACGCTAGTTCGACCGATCCGTACCAGTACATGGCAAACCTGGATCGACCAGGCCCGCATGGTGCGAGACGGGTAACGGAGAAATCGGGTTATAAGAATACCCGTCGACGAACCCTTTGGACTTCGGATCTGAATATGAACACAGGTATAACAATCCACACGAAACGTAAACGTATAACCCTAATAACCATTCGGGTTTCGGATTCACCAGTAGAAATATATCCGAAGAAGAACATACCTAGGTTTGCCGCCTGGACTGTGAGAAGCCTGGAGAATAACCGTGGGTGGGGGATGGTGGGCTGAAGTGCTGAACCTAAAGTTAATGGGGCTGGAGGTACGAATAAAGAGGGAGATGACGCATGAGATGGATTTAGGGCTGAGGTCCTCTCATTTAACATAGGAGTAGGTTTTTAACATGGACCCCCCCCCCCCCCCCCCAAAACAACAACAAAAAAAAAAGAAGAAAAAGAAAAAGAAAAAGAAAGGAAGAGAGGACCTGTTTGGCCGCATACTAAAAAAAAAAACCATGAAAATAATAAGAAATTTTGAAAAAAACGTTGTTTTTAGCATTTTTCTTAAATAGAAACCATAAAATTTATACTGTCTAAAAAAAAAATGGCAATGGAGACGCCCCCATTAAGGCAATTGAAAGTACGAGGTAGTAAATTAAAATTTGACTTCGAGTTGAGGGTAATCTTATGTAATTTATCTTTATTTTTTGTTAATTAACTATTAGAGGTATTTTAGGTTTTACTTTTGCTGAGGTTGGAATCTAGATTAATCTCCTATCGGTTCATGTGATACACCTTTATAGCAATACAAGCAACGATAATTATGAAGAATTGAAATGATGACTTTTAAGAAGCACATTCAATACCTGATTGTTCAAACAATCCTACAGGAACCCGTCGACTTCTTTTATTGATTTCCTAATATTGGGTAAAAGTAACACACAATTGAAAAATATGAGTTTTTTTAACGAAAATTTCAAAAATTTTAACATACTATCAAGTACAGTAGTAGATTAGGTTACTATTTTTTAATGATGGCATGAAATATTGCAAGCACCACTCTACCTTAAAACTTGTTTTTCCCTCAATCCTGTCTAAGTTCATCTTCATTAACATGTGTAAATTGAATCATACTCATTAAAATAAGGGAGATACTTTGATTTGAAAAAAAAAAAAAGAAGAGAGATACTATTTGTACTAAAAAAAGATTAAAAGAAAGCATCATTTCACACTCTTAACTTCCCCACCTAATGAGAGTGGAAAGCTTATTTTAGGAGTGATAATTTTATTTCCTAATCTAATTTGCACCATATTTACCAACCTTTTTTATAAAGTCGGTGTGACAATTAACGTGATAACAAAATAGCACCGCATTACTTTAATAATATTAAAATGATATTTATCACATCGTCATCCTATCACCTTACTACCCATTCTTGACAATAAAAAAAAATTAATAGAAGTGGTGCAATAAGAATATCTGCATTGAAAATTCAAAATTTTGAGACATCGCATAATTTTTAAAATTTGATCATCAATTAAAATATAACTAATTATATAACGAATGGAACAGTGGCCTACCATTTAAAAGAGAAAAGGGTGCCCTTGGGCCAACATTTTATTGGCATAATGTCATGATTTTTTATTTTATTTTATTTTTTATTTAATGGGAAAATGTCATGTAATTCAAACAAGGAGATTTGCGCAATAATTTAGATTTTAGAGTTAAACTCAAAACTCATAAACACAAAATTGATGCAAGAAAAACCTCACCACAGGGCGGGCCGCTGGGCTATAAACCATTTGCCAGACAGATCATAACGTGCCGAGGGTTTAGAAGCACTTTGTTCTCGTAGGGTGTAAACTTCACAAAGCTAACGGCCGTTGAAGTCACAGTGCGCCTGCAACAATCTTCAGCTTCATCAGCCCAACGGCCATGGCCTCCGACCCACCCCTCCCTTCCCAACATTCAAAGAGAAAAGCCAGGAAAAAGCGAATTGCACTAGACCCAGAACTCGAACGACTCGAATCACTTCCATGGAACCCTTCTCTCCCCAACGACGACTCCTTCTCTCTCATCGGCGGGTCCGACGAGCTCGAAGGAGGTGCTCATTGATGTAGTAGTTTCGTTCGGTTGCCGAGAAAACTGAGGAAAACAAAATAAAATTTGAAGACTCTGCTCTACATTGTCTCAGTTTATTTTTATTTTTCTGTATTTTCTCGGGGACCAAACGGAGAATTAGGGTTTATAGGGTTTCAGTTTGTTCACAGTTCATATATATATATATATATATAATATTTGGTGGGTTGAATGGGTGCAGGGTTTTTCTCGCTCGAAGAGATTGACGAGTCCGAGTACGGATTGGGAATTGCTGAGCCTGAAAGAGGAGGTAAGAAGGAGAAGCTTAAGAAGTCTTTGAAGTCGACCAAAAGGAAGCGTGGTGATGACGATGATGATGGTGGTTTGGGTGATGGTGTTGAAGCTGAAAGTGAAGAGAAAGTGGAGGAGGACGAGAAGGAGAAGAAGGTGAAGAGAAAGAAGAAGAAGAAGAAGAAGAGCAAGGCGAAGAAAACCCTGAACGATATGGAACCTGTGGCAGGTCGGCGTAATATATATTTCGTATTTCTATGCGGTTAATTCTAATTTTTTTTTTTTTTTTTTTTTTTTTTTTTTGCTTTTTGAAGTTTTCATGTTAGTGATTTGGTATTTTATCAGTTTGTGGGTCAGTGTTGAACAAAAGTCATTGACATGTATACATATCAAAATGTATCAAAGTAAGCATAACACTTCAATTTAATTGTGTTTTGCATATAATTTTGTGAACAAATCCACCATTTTGAATGGGAAAATTCAAGAGAATGTTAGCCATCATCACAAATGATAATGAAAAATCAAAATAGATGCATTTCAACAATTTCTAAAATTGAGAATATAACATCAGCTAAGGTGATGACTCCAACTTCTTGAATTGGTCTAGTCAGGATGATGGATTTGTGCCCCGGGACTATGTAAAATATACCATAGCCAATTAATTTCCATTTAGATGACCGAAGAGGCGCAATCTTATGGGTTTGTGTTAAACTTAGTAAATTATCATTTGGTCTATTTGACATTTTAGTGAAGTTGGAATTTGTTAATTTTCAGGTCAATGTCAAACTCAGTTTCATATATTTTGATACTTGTACAAGCTAATGATTTGGTAATATACTAATATATCAAGTTCTAGGCAGTTTTAAAACTTGTTTTATACATTTTGATATATGCATATGTTATTAATTGCTAATTTATCAGTTTCTGGATCTGTATTAAACTTGATTTGATACATTTTGATGGCTCTAAAAGTTAATAATTCAAGAGTTTATCAAATTTTGAGTTAGTTTTAGACTAATTTTGATGTGTGAGTGTTGAATGTTTCATTGAGATGATGAAATTTGTTAGATGGATTGTATTGAGAATTTGAGATTATTATATCTTTCTAAGAGACTTGTGCACTGCACTCTGTGATTGCAGTTAGCAGTAGCAAGGATGATGTTGAAGGAGAGTCAGTTGATGAATCAGAGTTTTATGCATGGAATGAGTTGAGACTCAATCCTCTGCTCATGAAATCGATATACAGGCTTGGATTTAAGGAGCCAACACCAATACAGAAAGCTTGCATTCCCGCAGCTGCTCATCAAGGGAAGGTTGGTTAATTATCTAGCCTAAGGTGTTGCATTAAGTAATCATGTCATTCTGTTTCATATTGGTTCTTGTTTTTTTTGCATGAAAGGATGTAATTGGTGCTGCGGAGACAGGATCTGGGAAAACACTTGCTTTTGGTTTGCCCATTTTGCAACGTCTCCTTGAAGAACGAGAAAAAGACACAAAGCTGCTTGCAGAAAATGGAGAGGGAACAGAAAAGTATGCTCAAGGAGGCCTTTTGCGTGCTCTTATTCTTACCCCTACAAGGGAGCTTGCACTTCAGGTACTCACATGGTGCTTCTCCTAGCTTGAATTCTAGGACTAGAAGACTGGCCTTCAAGTTTGCTAAATGGAGAATCCAATATATGATGAGGTCCTTGATAGGTCCTCGTTATTCATTAGAGATCTACGTAGCCTTGGCTGAATTTGTATTGCAGTGTTGCCAATGCATCACCAGGCTCCAGTGTGCCCCCCTTCTCTCTTCCTTTTTCTTGGTGTCTTGAAATCACATTAGGTGGAATAACTGGAGGAGAGAACATTCTATGGAAATTTAGAGCATAGTTTTTTTTTTTCCTAAATAAATTTTTTTAAATTTTAAGTTTTTATATTTTTAATCTAATTACAGGTGGTTTTATGAGTTGCATGGATGAGAAATATCAAATTTGCTATTGGTGAACTTGAAGCAAATGCCTTATTATATTATATTAAAAAAAAAAAAAAGTGTTCTTGAAGCAAGTTTATGCATATTGTATGAATTTTATAAGACTGCACCAGGTTAATTAATAAGTTCATGAACTAGAGAGGGTTTTACTTGGGGAAGTTTAAGTTCTTGTAGGTGTGTTCATTTTACTCAGTCTGGTGGTTGGAAGCTGGATGATCAGTGAACATGAAAAAAATTAAGACTGTTATTTTTGTGTTTCAGTTTCCAATCCTAAGATATGATGATTTTGGCATGTTTAGTTATCTTTTTGAAGATCAATTTGTGGTGAAACCATGAAACCAACAATTCTACAATTTAAAGTTTTCCAGAATCTCATGCGAGGCTTTCTTATATGGAGGATGTGATCAAACTTAGAATGCTTGGTCACTTTTTCCATTTTTAAAAGTGGGAAGCAGGTTTATAGTAGAAATGAATGCTAAGTCATGGTGCATGCTGTTGGCACTGTATGAATAGTAGGAAAATGACCCAAAAATATTGTTTCATCAAATTTTTGCTGCAGTGTAGGTTTCTGTTGACTTAACCTTTTGGGGATATTTGGGAAAATTAAAAGTTGGAGCTGCTGATTCAGAACCTGTTTGAAATCATCTGGTCACTTTTTGGTTAGAAGCAAGAAAAATGGGTTGATTAAAAATAATAATAATAATAATAATATACCCATCTCTTTTTGCACTTCTCTGAACCCATCAAATTGCTTCTATCCTGGCCAGTCTGGTTTTGGTATGGATTTGGCTGGCCTACTTAATAAGTTTTCCAAACTAATTCTTAGATTTTTTTATTTTTTGCTTGGTTATTGATATGGATCCTTGATGTCGGGTTCTTCAATTTTCTTTTCCAGGTCACTGATCATATCAAGGAAGTAGCCAAGGGTACCAATATCAGGGTGGTTCCTATTGTTGGTGGAATGTCAATGGAAAAGCAGGAGAGACTTTTAAAAGCAAGGCCAGAGGTTATTGTTGGAACTCCAGGGAGGTTATGGGAACTTATGTCAAGCAGAGAAAACCATCTTGTTGAGGTTGGTATTAACACATGTTGAATATTGAATATCGACAGCGAGTTCATGTCACCATTTCATGAGAAGTTTAGGTTTTGCTTTCTTTATTGCTCATGTTTAGTTGTAATTTTTTTTTTATTGATCACGTGTGCTGAGCAAAATGATTTAAGCAGCATGCTGCACCTTAATTTTTTTTTCTTATTTCAAGATCAAGAATGTAATTGGACCTATTGGTTACCAGAGTTCATAGATAAATGTTATGATAGGAAGATATTTTGCCTATACATTATTGTTATTATTTTTTTAATGAAAGGTAAATTGTACTAGTTGGATTGTAGAATTAGGGTTAGGGTTAGATGAGAAGAGGAAGAAGTAGAGAGAAGAAGAAGATTAGGAAATAATTTTAATCAGCCTCTTAACATATTACTTGTTATTTTTATTTTTTGATTACGAGGGAACCATCCCACAGCAGGGCCCTCCCATGGAACCTAAATCCCCAGGGAGACTAGTGTAGCAACCCACCGCCATGGCCCCCACTTAAATCTTCGGTTGTCCAAGCGGGGAATCAAACCCTTGACTGTGCACCTAACCACACAATCACAAATTCGCCCTTGCCAACTAGGTTACCCAAGGGTGGGTTTACTTGTTATTTATATTAAATTAATGTGACATATTACTTAAATACTATTAAGGTAATATAAGAATAGCAAGCTAACAAAATAATAAGAAAAATAACCCCCCCTCAAGCTGGAGCATATGGATCAAACATGCCAGCTTGAAAGAAAACTGGAAGGAAGCACAGGCTAAAGGCTTTGTGAGAATTTCGCTAAACTGATTATCCAAACGAACATAGGGAGTGACAATATATATATATGGTGGGTTTGATTTGCCTTCATAAACCTGTTTGGCTGTTTGAGCCCTCAACCCAACAGCTAAGGCTTTTAGGTTATAAACCTCACAATATATATATATATACATATATTTTAAAGAGGGAATTTTAGATTGGTCAGGCTATGGGAAAATAATTACAGTTCAATACAAATTACTACTAATTTCCTAGTAAATGACTACTAAGTGTAATTATTTTCCCGTAACCCGACCAATCTAAAATTGCCCCTTTTTTAAAAGAGCTACAGATATTCTCTCACTTGCTCTCCAATGCTTTATTTCTTGACGTATCACATTGATTAAATTTTGACTTACTTTATTGTTTTTGCAGTTACATTCATTGTCATTCTTTGTGTTGGATGAGGCTGATCGAATGATACAAAATGGCCATTTTCGTGAGTTGCAATCAATCATTGACATGCTTCCTACGAGTAGGAGCTCAGCTGAAGGGCATTCTCAAAATACACAAAATTGTGTGACAATTTCGAGCTTCCAAAGGAAAAAAAGACAAACGTTTGTGTTTTCAGCAACTATAGCACTCTCTGCTGATTTTCGTAAGAAACTAAAGCGGGGATCATTGAAATCGAAACATATGCTTAATGATGGGTTGAACTCTATAGAAACTCTTTCCGAACGAGCAGGAATGAGAGATAATGCTGCCATTGTAGATCTGACGAACACATCAATTTTGGCAAAGAAGCTTGAGGAGTCATTCATTGAGTATGTACTTCACTTTTCATCTGGTTTATGTCATCTGCCATCTTTTTTCACAGAATGCCGATTCAGATTGCCAATTTGATCACCTTGTTGCATCCTGTTTTGAAATGTATGCTTTATTATTAAATTTTGCTGCTGCAGATATATATATATTTTTTAATTATGCGTATACTGAAGTGGATTTGCCCAATTGTTCATTAGAATTTAGCACAGGATTGATTTTTTTTTTTTTTTTTTGCTGATAAAAAAAAAAAAAAACGCTCATCTTTTTCCTCTGATAATAAGTATGACTTGTATATTAGATGCATGGTTTGTGCTCTTTGCCTGCAGACTTGTATACAACTCTTTTGATCTTGAATGGCTTCATGCTTTGGCAATTTATTCATCTGATAGTATCATGTTTTGAGCATCATTCCTGGTCATATAATTTATGCCCTTATGAAAATATCTTATATTCTTATATTGGACTACTAAATAGCTTGAAGTAGTGTAGCTTTTATTTTGTTACTCTCTCTGTACCTCGCCTAGGAAGATAAAGGTGGCTGACCATTTAAAGTCTTAGGTTTATACTTTTTAGTCTTAACTCAGTTTCATTGGTAGACGGTTGCATAAGCACTTTTCAAACTGGGAGATGGTGTAATGTAGGTTTATAGGTGCTTAAAGATTTGACTATAAATTATGATTAAATATGCATTTGTGCTTGTTGCTTAATGATAGGTCTGTGGGATGCTTTTGTCGTGTCATAACTACTTAATGTGGTAGGAAATGCTGCCAAGATCACTAATAATACATTCCCATTAAATATCAGGGTCGCAGTTGTTACTGCTGCTGCTTATTTATTTGTTGAGTGTGGTGAATCCCAGTGTATGATATGATCTCAGTGTCAAGGCTTCATATAATTATAGTTAACAAGAAACATCCTGTCTTTCTCCTAAATTTCTCAGGCCTTGGGTTTCCACAAAGTTCAAGCACTCCAGTGATCTTCAGTCTGGATTTCTTGAAGAAAAATATGACACTTTTGTTGTAGACCTCCAAATTAAATTATATTGAAAAATAATTTTTATTTGCTCTTTCTTATTTTCCCTTTTTAATTAAAAGGTTAAGTAGCAAAAAACAATAATTTGAAACCTAAGAGTCTAAGACAGTAGATTTTTTACGAAAAAGGGCAAGGTCCATGGCACAGTGGAAACTGGTAGTGGTGTCTCTTACATTGTTTCCTAGATTTATTAGGTTTAGAAATTGAATAGATTACTTGCACATTTTGGAAGTATGGGGCGGATGAAGGGAATTGGAAAACAAGGGAGGTCAGGCGTACGTACGGGGTGGGTGTTTGGAAGTATATTAGTAAAGGTTGGGAGGATTTGGTGAAAGAGGTTTTCTTTAGGGTTGGGGATGGCCATTCGATTAGGTTCTGGGAAGATGCGTGGTGTGGGGATCGCCCTCTTAAAGAGAAATTCCCTTTCCTTTTTGATTTGGCTTTGAATAAGGACGCTTGGGTGGTGGACTGTTTGGTCTGGGTCAATGATTCTTACTCTTGGAATGTTGCTTTTGGCTGGAATTTTCAAGACTGGGAGCTTGATGATGCTCTTTCCTTCCAAGGGAAAATTTATGATACAAAAATATATAGGGGGAGATGGACCAAATTTTGTGGAAGGGAGGTAGAAGGGGGGAATTCTCTGTTAAATATTATTTTCAGTCTTTGGTAGGGACAGCTGGAGCTGGATTCCTTGCCTCTGCCTCTAACACCTGGGTGGCTAATGGTCCCTCCAAAGTGTGTTTCTTTGCGTGGACTGCTTGTTGGGGGAAATGCCTCACCATTGATAACTTACAGAGGAGAGGTTTTCATTTGCCTAACTGGTGTGTGCTGTGCAACAAAAATAGGGAAACTGTGGACCATCTGCTGATTCATTGTGAAGTGTCTTATCAGCTTTGGGTGTTCTGCCTTGATTTTTTTGGGATGAATTGGATTATGCCTAAGAGAGTTATAGAGGTTGTGGAGTCTTGGAGGTGTAGTAGTCAAAACAAAGAAGCTTTAAGGGTGTGGAGGTTAGTTCCCCATGCCATTTTTTGGGCTGTGTGGAGAGAGTGCAACAATGGAGTCTTTAATGACAAGGAAGATATAGTGGTAGGGCTTAAAACTCTTATTGCTGACTTCATTTTTGCTTGGGGTGATACGACGAATTTTTGTTTGCGGAGGCCCCTTTCTGATTTTTTGTGTAGTCTAACTCTTTAGTTTCTCTGTATACTGCCTGTGTACAGGGGCCTTTGGCCCTCTTTTTGTTCTCTTGCACTTTGTGCTTTTGTAACCCTGCACTTTAGTGCTTTTTCGTTATAATATTATTTACCTTACCAAAATAAAAAATAAAAAATGTTTGAGTAATTTTCTTCTATTGTTTAAAACTATTTTAAAGGAAAATTGATCTTGCATTTGAAACTATCGTATTCCCACTAAGTGAGGATAAGCCTATCACTGTGGTACCATGTTTCGAGAGTGAGTGGCATGCTGTTTACGAAAATTTGAATGCACACACCCAAGCAAGTCAGCCTCCAGGTAACATTGCTGGGCCCTTTCCTACCATCATCTTCTTTATTTGTATTAAATGGATCCTTTGTTAATATTGAATGGATCCTTTGTTTCACTGCAGAGTACCTGTGTCAACGTGACATGATACGGGTGTGGGTATTCTTGCCATACACTTCAAACCAGTGGAATATGTTTGGAAATTAGACGAATCTGATGCCTAGACATATACCTGCACCCAACACCCATACCTGGGTTAATGTAACATGGTTTTTTATAGCCTAATTCTGTCAAACAATGACAAGATTACTAGTTGACTACCCCTTTATTTCTCCACATATCTAGACACTGGTTTGTCATTTGGTCAGTCCTTTGCCAAGTCAAAACTTGTTGCTTCAATAGTCCTAGGGTTTGTAGATGGATTAAGGGTAAATTTACTGATGGTTTGTGGAAGAATATGATAAGAAATCAATAGAATAAGCTCAATGGAAATTCTGGATAGAATGAGAATTTAAGGTTTTTTAAGGTTAAGCTGTATAGAAATGTAAGTTTATGGTTTATAGTGAAAAATAAGGGCTTTAGGGTTAAAATGGAGGCTAAGGAAAGGGTTGGTTGTGGATTTTAAAGGTGTACAACATTGCTGCAGGTTAAAATAAATAAGAAGAAGAAGAAGATAAACCTGAGAGTATCAAGAGTTTCTAGGAGTCTAACCTAAAAATAAAATTAATCAAATCCCACCATGAATTGAATGCAGTAGTTGTAGAAAATCTCATGAACCAACTGTTGTAATTGTGCCACAAACCTTGTTTATATGGAGAACCATGACACATGTACACCCTGTGTACATGCTTTGCTTCTTTATTTAATTCAATTAACTTATCAATATATATATATATATATATATAGCTAAATTTTACTGCTAGTCAAAATAGGACTACTACTAAATTAGGATTCCAACTAAAATAATTAAAGGATTTCTTAGTAACTAAATAAAACTCAAAGTGGAAACTTTAGAAAATAGGAAGGAGAAGATGAAACTTCTTAGAATACGAAAATTTCTAGCAACTAAGACTTCCTAAATTCTAAAAAGGATTCAACTAGTTCTCAACAAGAATAGGACTTGACTAAACTCATAACCAAATACCTACTAACTTGAAACCAAACAAACCCAAATCTGTAGAATAATTAAATAACTAAAATATCCCCTAAACATAGAATTTTCATAGTTCTTCAAATCCAAGGAGGCTTGAACCTTGTAGGTTCAATCATATGCCACCAAATATACTCATCTTCATGTAGCATCCATGATAATAAGGCAATTGGTGCATCGGTGGGGGCCACATGACCTCCATGAGTCTATGACAACCTCCCTTCCTCCCTCATCATTAGGACTCTGTCTAGCAACAACTCTAAAATGCTTCCATTAGCAACAAAGAACACCAGTTACTATAGTGACCTTTTCGGGAAGAGCAGTTCCGAAAATGAATGAGTTTTCATAGACAACACCTAAATAATTCATTCATCTTTCCCAGCCCCTAGAGCTCGAAAGGTTGAATGTTTACTGTTTTTCATACTGTGAATGTATTGGATTTGATTTACCCTTTTTTTTATCCCTCATGAAAGTTTATTCTTTAATTGATATTTTTGCTATCTAAAATAATAGCAACTAACCCGCAAGGGTAGCTCAAATGGCAAAGGACTGTGGCTCAAGAACCATAGGTCCCGAGTTTGAGTGTTTGCTTCCTCACTATTGGATGCATGGGCTTGCGGGTGGTTTGTGCATCACGGGGGATTAATTTGGGCCTCATGGCTTGGGATACCCTCAAAAAAAAAAAAGAAGCAACTATTTTAGTGTAACTCTCTCTCTCTCTCTCTCTCTCTCTCTATATATATATATATATATATATATAGATAGCAAAACAATTTACAGTTAAACCAAGGGGTAGAGGACAAGTCCCATGCACATGTGATGTATACATATCGGGATAAACTATACAAATGTCGTCACTCTTTAGTTAATAATAGTTGTCAAATAGGTTGTGTTTGTTACCCATCCTTGGGTAGCTTAGTTGGTAAGGGCGAACTTGTGATTGTGTGGGTAGGCGCACAGTCTCGGGTTCAATTCCCCACTAAAACAACCCAAGATTTAAATGGGGGGCCGTGGTGGTGGGTTGCTGCACTAGTCTCCCCGAGGGTTTAGGTTCCATGGGTGTCCAAAGGCCCTGCTGTGGGATTGTTCCACCGTTATCAAAAAGGAAAAATAAAAAAAATAAAAAAGGTTGTGTTTGTTCTAGGTCTGGCTTCCAACCCACCAACCCCAAATCAACCCTGTGTGTATTAGTTAATTTTTTTTGAAAAAACAACTAAGACATTTGTAATCTAACTTCCAATCAAGCTTGATCCGTGTAATCGTGTGTTTTAGTTAATTAATGATTAATTATATTTAATGTGCTTTTTAAGAGTATAATTTGTATTATTTATAGTATTGTTAGTACTATTTTATTTCAAAATAAAGTACAACTTTCTAATTTGGTGGATGGGTAGAATTTTACTCAAATAGGCCAGGACCTAGTTTTTCATCTTCTAATATGTTATAATTAGGTCACAAGTGGGTTGGATAGTTCCCAACCTGACTTAAGTCTGATCAAACTCATTGCCAGCCATGACCATGCATATTGTATCTCTTATATGTATTGCCTTATATGGAATGTTATGTTATGATTGGAAACTTGGAATTTATTGGATGGTGTCTGATTTCCTATTTAGTACAAATCTTTTTCTTACTTTTACACATAGAAACTCCTTCCCCTTGTCTGCTCGTGTAGATTGTTAACGATTTTCAAAATTTGGTAAGCTTTTGGATGGTTATTCAGTTTAAAATTTGAAAAGGATAAGTATAAATTGAGGCTACTTTTGGAACGCCCCATCTTTCCACATACAAGATCTCGTCCACTTTGGGTTGCCTCTCACGACTTTAAAATGTGTCTTGTATGTTAACGATATGAGCCTCCATATATAGCCTAACAACCCTTTCTAATGCGATTTGGGACTAAGTGCAAGGACCTATCACCACACCTCATCTCACCTGTCCTCACCTCATCCATGTTGGGCCCCACCTCAAGAGTCTTGGGTCTTGGTCACCACAATCGACCCCCTAAAGGACCACATGCCCTTGTTTGAGAGCCGTCCCACCATGGTGAGATAGGTCTAGCTTTGTTAACGTTTGTAACGCCCCACCCTTCCACATACAAGATATTGTCTGCTTTGGGTTGCCCTCACAGCTTTAATACATTTCTTGTATGTTAATGATATGAGCCTCCATACATAGCCCAACGACCCTCTCTAACGGAGTGATGTGGGACTAAGTGCAAGGACTCAACACCTCACCTCAGCTCACCTCATTTATCTTGGGCCTTTCCTCAGGACTCTTGGGTCTTGGTCATCACAATTTGTTTGCTTACTTTCAATAGATTATTAAGGTGTTTAATAGATCGTTCCATTAATTTGATTTGGATGTAGATTGTATGTAGGGAATTTTGTAGGGTACCAAATTCATGCATTGAAGTTTGATTTCCTGTCATACAAAGTAAAATTTCCCTTCATCACCCCCCCCCCCCCCCAAAAAAAAAGGGGGAAAATTCTGCAGGTTTTTTCAAATAGATATATAGTATCCAAATATTATATGTTAGGATAATGTAGTAGCACATGCTGTGAATTCTATGAACATGTTGCACACATTAAGAAGTTTTTTTTTTTACCCATTTATTGCTTTGGTGTGTGTTTTCTTTTGTTTTTTATTTATATTTACATTTATCTTTATCTTTATGGATATTTATTTTTGCATTTATTCTTTTGGCATATCTCAAGCTCTCAACCTATTGTCCAATAGGACCAATACTAAGTTGTATCTCCAATATAGAGTCGTAGACCCTGTGATACCAAGGCCAAGACTGATGCTTTAAAGCATGAAAAAAATTTGCAATCAAACCAAATGTTTAGATGGATGCATACTGGCTCCTCCATATTGTATTGTTATTACCATGTTATATTTGACTTTATAATTACTATTTCTTGTCACACATGGAAGCTTAACAAATCTGAAACATATGTGAATTCTACCCTATTGGACAATAGGTTGAGAGCTTGAGATATGCCATGGCGAAGACCAATGCTTTAAAACATGAAAAAAAAAAAATTGCAATCAAACCAAATACTTAGATGGAGGCATATTGGCTCCTCCATATTGTATTATATCACCGTGGTAAATTTGACTTTATTATTTCTATTTCTTGCCACACATGGAAACTTGACAAATCTGAAACATGCATAAATTCTAATCTACCAAGGCTGGCTTAAATTCTCCCATTTTTCCGTCCAGATACCAAGCAACGTTGTACTCATTGGTTAGATCCTTTAATATTTGTTGCCTATGTATTCTTGTTTGCTCTTGGTGCTTTCTTATTCTTAGAGAGAAAAGACAACCAATTAGCAAGTGAAATGCACTTTTTGCCTAAAAGTTGGTTGTTCCTGCATTTCTGGTTTATATTATGATGTTAAGTCCATTATCATGGACTTCTCCAATGGACTAATACTTAATCACGGCCTTCTCCATAAGCTAAACGTTAGTTTTCTTCTGTGGTTGGTTTCTGGATTTTTTTATTCTTCTCTCTTATCCTTTTGAAGGATAGCTCGTCCATCCTTGTAATTTTTTATTTATTTCTATAAAATTTTGTTTTCAATAAAAGAATACTTAATCATGATAGGTTGCAGATGCAGGGAAGAAGATAAAGATGCCTATTTATATTATATTTTGAGTGTTCATGGACAAGGCCGCACAATCGTTTTCTGTACATCAATTGCAGCTTTACGCCATATCTCTTCCCTTTTGCGTATTCTTAAAATTGATGTCTGGACTCTTCATGCACAGATGCAGCAGAGAGCACGTTTGAAGGTATCCTTTTTTTTCTTTTTCTTTTTTGTTCATAGGGGTTGTATTTATTTGAATATATTTTTGCACATGAGAAGGCCATTGTATGATATTTTGATATGTAATTCTGTCGCTCTAATATTTGCCTATTTTCCAGAATTTTTGTTTTTGTTTTGTGTTTTGTTTTTTCGGTCTCTAGTCTTTATGACACAGGAGCATCCTTTCTACAATAAGGTCTCTGTAGCATTACTGATTACTGTAAAACTTGTTTTAAGTGTACTTTTGTCTTCAGGTTATATAACCTGATTTATGAGTTATGAATTTGGATTATATTTTTATTTTTTTTATTCTTTTCCAAGGAAGGATGATGAAAAAAGTCCGTAAATCATGACCTACAGTTACTTTGTCTTCTTTTGTTTAAAATATATGTTAAACATTTTCCCCCCTTTTCCCCTTTTTCACCTTTGTGTTAATGCAGGGAATCGATCGTTTTCGTAGCCATGAACATGGTATACTTGTTGCTACTGATGTTGCAGCAAGAGGCCTCGATATTCCTGGTGTTCGGACTGTTGTTCACTATCAGCTTCCTCATTCGGCTGAAGTAAGTTGATATTAGGAGGCTTCTTGCTCCATGGTTCTGTTAAAGTTCTTACATTTTATTTTCTTTTATTGAACTTCTTATAATTATTGCGATAGGTCTATGTTCATAGAAGTGGAAGAACTGCTAGAGCTTCTGCTGATGGGTGTAGCATTGCACTAATCTCATCAAATGATAGATCAAAATTTGCATCCTTGTGCAAATCATTTTCGAAGGTATTGTTGTTGAAACTGATGTTATTTAATCCTTCCTTAAGACTTGGGTGCATGAACAGCAAAGAAGTATAATTTTATCTTGTGATTTATGCTTGCAGAAAAATTTAGTGCAGATTGGGTTTTTTTGGGGAACTAGACAGTAGTTAATACTTTGAACAATTGAACCTAATGACATTGGGCTTTTCTCACATTGATTGTAATATTATGTGTCACATGGGTAATGATTATCAAATTTTACATAAAATCCTTGGGTTGCATCATGAATCAGCTGTACACGACCTTGGAAGTTTGGAGAGGTTGGGATGATTTTTAATTAAGGATTCTGACCATTTAGCTTTTAATTGTGAATTTATGTGCTGACAACTACATCTGCTCAATCTGCAGGAAAGTTTTCAGCGATTTCCTTTAGAGAACTCATACATGCCAGAGGTTATAAAACGTTTATCTCTTGCTCGTCAGATAGACAAAATTACTCGAAAGGACTCCCAGGTATACCCTTTTTTTGTTCAGGTGCTGTTACAGATATGTAGTGACATTTAATTTGGAGTTTGTAGATGTAGTTTTGGTATCTATATTTATTCTGGTGTTGAGATGAGTCCTATAGTCTTGTAAAATAATTATTCAGTGGAAGTGATTGCAATTTGTTTATGGAATATATTATGGTGATGGCACGTACAGTTGATCTGCTTATCTTTGTTCTGGAAAATTTTCTCATGTACATTTTTCAGCATTGATTTATACATGTTACTGTTGTTTATAATTCTCTTACCTGGTCTATTTAGTAGATGCATTGGCATTTTGAATGTAGTAATGCAAATTTTGACATCACTATGAATTTCACCGTAGTAAATTCATTCCACCGTGAATCTATTCTGATTGCATTGTTCTTCAACTCTAATCTAGGGCTTCGATTTTTTTGCTAAGTAGGCTTTGATGTTTTGCTAAGTACTACTTAGTACTTACAATCAGCTCAAACAATGAAAAAAGGGGCCAACCTACTGCCAAATTCAAGACTGTCTTTACTATTTCTTTTGACTAACTGTGTTGTCAAATCCCCACTTCGGCAAGAACTAGGGCATCACGTTTGGAGGTACATGTGCATTGTAGAATATATTTATCTGAGATTCACCAACAATGAAAACAAAACTGGCATACTAAATTTTATTGAAAGTGTGAAATGGCATGAAAATCAAGAAAATAACCAAAATAGCACATACAGGACCTACCCAGCCCCAAACCTAGACCAGTGGATTGGGCTGGACGCGTGAACTGTTCTTAATTTAACCCAGGATGGGCCCACATGCACCTAGCCTGTTCATGGGAATGGTCTTTAAGTGAGGTGGGTTCATCCCATTTCTCAATGATCCCATTCATTCCGTAATCCTAATTTCGCTTTCTTCTTAAATTTCTCACCAATCTTCCTCCATTAATTCATGTTTTCTCCCAACAGTGCACTTATAACTAACTTTCATGTAAGTAGACTCTACTAGATAGTTCTATGGCACCCAAAAACTTCAGTATACCTCAATAATTCAGGTTTTGTGCTTACACTCAAAACTCCATTAACCTAGGTTTAGGTTTCACGATTGTTGAAGAAATTTTGGGTTTCGATTTTCTTAATGTATAGATGATCATTAAGGAAAATTATATATCAATCTAAACTACATTTCATGAGGAATCAAACTCGTAGAAACTTTATGAATAATCATTAATATATAATGTTCTATTTTGAATCCTAATGTTAATGTTCTTGAGTTTTTAATTTTTATACAGAAAATCATATCTGAATATTGATATTATTTACAAAATTGAACGACAACATCAACATTAGTTAATTGAATATTTGATAGTCATATGTGATTTAACAATTTTAATTCATCCAAACTAATTTTAATTAACACCTAAGCTCTAACAATTAGTGTTTTTCGAACTTGATAAATACTATCTGGCAAATTTATTGTTGTAAATAAAATTGTAAAATTAATTTAATATCATGAACATCATCTTTCAATAAGAAGATCTACTTGCCTGTTAGTGCTTTAAAACCCTAGCCTCCTTGTTTTAGTCTCTCTCTCTCTCTCTCTCTCTCTCTCTCTCTCTCTCTCTCTCGCGCACACACACACACACACACACAAGTGGCAAAACTTATTATTACTAACCCTAATCCAACTATCCAACAGAGATTTTCTTCTTATTAAGGTTACTAGGTCCTCTTCATAAAAAGTAAAAATTAAGGCTACTAGGTACTTTAATCTCGTACTTTAATTTCAATTAAATCATAACCCTAATAGGGTTTAAATAGATTGCAACTTTAAACATGTAAAGAATCTAAATATTATGAAATATACACCAAATATACTCTAATCAAATCTGGTCTCAATCAAATCAAAACCAAATCACAACTAATGATATTGTATAGCACAGTATACCTTGCTCCCATACAATTTTTTATTTTTTATTTTTAATTTTTTTGATCAGCAACAAAAAGTAATATTATTAGTGATAAAAGGAACAGTAGAAACAAAAGGGGGGACAAGGATATAATCTGTAAAAACAAGAACCTTGCTCCCATACAATTACTCACAATCTTTATCCAGTTTGTAGGCAAATATTTTCTAGAGACACATTTTCTTCAACGCTGCCCCTCAAACTGATGAGGTGATAATCACAGTCAAATTGCCACGTGATCAATTATCAATTATTATCAAGTTCACTTGGTGATATGTTGCTACTTCCCCTGGCATTGATTACTTTTAAACATATCCCCCTTACATCGAATAGAGAAACAACTCCAATAGAGTAGGCCTCGTGTGCCTTCAAGATAAGTGGACACTGGACAGCATCGCATGTCTCCTCACAAAGAAGACATCATGTGTCTTGACACAAGTAATCAAGCCTTAATGGACTTGACGCAAGAGTGACTTCAACCACAACACACTTGGGCCACAAAACAATCACTTCCCCACCCCCCCCCCCCCCCCCCCCCCCCCCAAAACCATTTTTTTCCAAGCAAATAAGAAAGAGGAGATAATGGCGATGGTGGTAACAGTAGTAACTTTAAATAGTGACGATAACTGTTACTTCAGTTAGTAGTGACTTGAACGATGGGAGGCTAAAATGCTGGTAAAAAAATCTGATAGGCTACATCAACTCTTCCAACATGACAACTCTCTTCTTCTAATACTTTGGATTTTGCAAGAAAAAAAAAATTGAAAATGGGAAAACAACAATCATATCAGAGAATAAGAAAAAGGGAAATTTGAAATCAAGAAAACTAGAATACTCTGATTTTCACAGGGTAGCAGTTGCCACCTGGCAAAAGGTAAAACATTGATTGGTAGCCCATAGGTCTTAAAATCAATGATACTCTGATATCGTGTTAGAAGATAAGGAAGACAATAATTGAATTAATTAAAACCCTAAAATGGTTTAAATAGATTACATTTCTAAACATAGAAAGAAACTGAATATTTTGAAATATTCACCAAATTTAGTCTTAAATCAAACTAGCCAAATCATGACTAATGATATAGTGTAGCATAGTACACCATACTCCCATAAAATGATAATATCACTCACATTCTTTGTCCTCGACATACAACATGGTAGCTCACCAGAAAAAAGAAACAGATGTGGATAATTTACTGTTCTAATTAATTTCGAACGAGATGTTGTGCATTGGGCATCTGATGACATGTGCTGCACTGATGCTGGACTGATGTTTACTGTTCCATTATTTCCATATATCATATGAATGCTAGGATGATCCAATACAATCTACGTGCTGACTCCACTTTTGATTTCGTCACTCTGAAATTTTCTATTTTATATATCAGTCTACACAATATATGTTATTCCCACCTTATAATTTTGGATCCTTTTCCACCAATCCAGTAAATTTATTTTATCATCAGCTATTGTATCTTTTCAGTTTGATTTCTTGCAATGCTGCTTGCACAGTTGCACCTCATTTTTAAATTTTGGGTCTGTTGTAGGAAAAGGCAAACAGAAGCTGGTTTGAAAGAAATGCTGAAGCAGTAGAATTAGTTGTGGAGGAAAATGACAGTGAGGAGGAAAGACTGAAGAGTTATAAACAAAAGAAAGTCAGCTCCATGCATTTGAAGAAGCTGCAGCAGGTTTTCTCTAACTAAGGACATTTTCTTGTGTGTGACATCTAACTGCCTGTCCAAATTGGCACATCTATGTAAATCTGAAAATTGGCTCACTTTCCTTGCAGGAATTTTCTGACTTTTTCAACTATTTTATTTTATTTTGAATTGCAGGAGCTCGAAGTGCTGCTTTCACGTCCATTGCAACCAGAAACGTTTAAGCATCGCTTCCCAGCTGGGGTAACCATTTACCAACTCATTGTTTATATTGACAACATTTTAATATCTTTATCAAAAAAAAAAAAAAAAAAAAAAAAAGACATTTTAATATCACTATCAATTTGACCTCTCTTACCTTTGCCCAAAAATTACTAATTATCAATGTTGAAGCATTTCTATTTTTGGGGATTTATGTTTTTTTCTATCAATAACATAAATGGGTATATGTTTCACTTTTAAGTAACCTTAATGGAGAGTTGGAGCAAATGTGTAGGTGGGATTGAGATCTATTTTAGAGAAAATACTATAGGTCCGAAATGCATGTACATATATTTGTTGGTATTTATGTTAATATGTATTTTTGTGTAATTATATATATACACACGCACTATTGTATGTATTAAAATAATAATACAAGAATATTATTTAAGTACAAAGAACAAGGACTATCTTACAAGTTAAGTGACAGGTAATGGCTGGGCACCTGATTCACATAACTAAGATCAATGTTCAAATCACACCAGGTCCTGCCAGTGACACTTTTGGAGGTTTTTGACTATAATACATGGGAGCACGCTCTCCAGGAAACAAATCCACAGCTTGGCAGAGAACTTTTAATATATGCCAATCAATGGATCGAGAGTGTATGTAACCCCTCTTAGGAAGATTAGGGCCTTAAAATTGTTACTCCACTCTAGCATTGGCAATGTTTGAACATTTTCAATGCATCGATTTTTAGCATTTTGTAGCTTTTCCATTTTTGATACTAAGCATCCAATTACTGTTTGTAGCCAGCTTGTCATATCTATTGTTTCTCATGGTGTCAAATGCAAGTATTTTCATTGTTACTCCAATGCCGCCTTTTACTTATTGATTGCTTTCATTGAAAACATTGAAAGATCATTTAATGATTTTAACCATAGTGATTGTAGTTTTCCATGCCCTGTGATACACATGTAGAGGTACATACATACATACTGTTTGTGTTGTTTGTGACTGTTTACTTATTGATTGCTTGCATTGAAAACATTGAAAGATCATTTAATGATTTTAACCATAGTCAATTGTAATTTTCCATGCCCTGTGATACACATGTAGAGGTACATACATACGTATTGTTTGTGTTGTTTGTGTTGGTTTTTGGTTTTCTGCTGTTTGGCTATTGGCTTCCTGTTGGGCATGTGAGGGTCTTGGTTTTCTTTTGGTTGGCTGCTTGGCTTGTAGGGGTTGGGCCTTGTTCTTTTTCTTCTGGCTTCCTTGTTTGGACTTCTTGTCCAAATCTGTATTTTTCTCTTTAGATTAATACAATTAGTTTATAATCCAAAAAAAAAAAAACTCTGTTAATGTTTAATACTTCAATGTGTTTCTGTTTTTTCTTGGAAATGTGTGGTACTTATTGGGCTTGAGTACAAAGTCTAGATTGTTTTTTGTAGCCTTTCTTGAGTATTTTACATGATTTAACTGACTTTAGAGATTCATTATGGACTCTTTTAAACTTGTTCTCGAATTGGTATACTCTGTAGCATGTTGTGTTGATTCGGTTGTTGACAGATTTGCATAATTGCTTTTATTTGCGATTTCATAAATGTTGGCAGAACAGCTCTGTTTTTTCAGAGTTGGGATGGGATTTGTTGTTCTCTTACTAATATGGTTTTGATTGTCTTTGATACTTGATTGATCCATGTATTTGTAGGATCCTTAATCTCAATTGATAGTATAGCCATATGAAGTTCCCCTGTACTATGTATTTTATATTTCCATGACATGTCCAGGTAATCAAATATGTTGTCATGTATTGTAATTTGAAATATTGAATGCCCAGGCTGGTGTTTCAACTCTCCTGCAACATCAATTTGAAGAATTAGCAAGGCAGAAACTAGGTGACAATGGTACTTCAGGACAAAGCAAAAGAAGGAAGTTGATGGTTATTGGTCAGGAGTGTGTGGAAGCAATTGAGGCACTTCGGGGTGGTGGTCATGAGGTAATGCTTGAGGAATGCGGGTTCAAATTGCTATTTTTTTTTTCTCATTCCCTTTCACCTTCTGATAAATTTTTTAAGTATTTTCATGGCTCTTCTTTAGACAGATTTAAATCTGCATTTCACAATGTAGCTTATATGTGTACTTGGTGCCTTGAGGCTAGGATCCTGTGAAGCCTAGATGCTCAATCGCATAATATGTTTTTGTTTATATATCTAATAGCAACTACATCAACTGAATCTAGTGAGTCGGGATTTGGATGATTCTGTACTATTTTGATTTTTGAGTTTTAAATGATGCAGGCTCCTTCTATTTGGGAGAAATTAGAATTTGGAGTAGTGTATTGATTGCTTTGAATGTGGAATTTATTGTTACAGTATCCTATTATTATTGGAGTACTGCATAATATTAGGATGAATTAGAATGCTGAGCCAATCAATATTCCAACAAAGGACATCCCACAAAAATGTTGAGTGTCATTTTCCTTTAATTGACAGAGCAAAGTATTGGTTTCTGAATGAGAATCAATATTTCTCCCTCTGATTATGAGATATAACGTAGTGCCAAACACAGATGGTCTAAAAGTCTGGAAGAGCCAGAATGGCCTGGTACTTTTTGAGTGGCGAATTTGTTCATTCTATCTATTGGACTTGTGCTAGTGCATTCTAAAGACTCTGCAGTTGTTAACAGTGATTTCCTCTTCTTAAGAATTCAATCTGTCCTGTATACACCTGTGAGAGGATGGCGGCTGAAATGGATGACATTGCTTCAATTAGATAATCCTTGTGGATAATACATCATCCTCTTTGTGCATGGGCCTATACAGTTTCTGTATGTGCCTGGATGTTAGACAGCAGAACTTCATTATCATAAATTCATAATCATCAGGATTCTACTTTGTAAAAGGATAAGTAATTAACATGAGGGCAGGCAGTTGATATATGAGAATGGACATACTGAGATTCACACAGCGAGACTGAAAAAACCGTAGTATTAAGCGAGAATAAAAATACCATAGTATTAAGCATTCCTTTTTATATAGATTGAGGTGCAAACAGGGTCATCTTCAAGTGATAGCCCTTCATTATATACAGGAGTCTATATTGCCTTTCCCAGCAAGTTATACAAAGTTTATCTATACTTTGGCATTTATATCCTTAGCAATGTCTTTTAGGTGCATCTATAGTTTGTTAGAAGGATATCTTCATCTCTCTCATAGGTTTCTCATCAAAGATTGTATTAAATTTGGCCTCTCTTTTCTCACTTTTTTTTTTTAAGCTTCAACTTTTCATTTCTGCTCTTGCATCTCTCTCTCTCTCTCTCTCTCTCTAGGTGCACATGGATGCAAAAGAGACTGCAGCAAAGCGAAGAAATATGGAGGCTTTGAGGAGAAAAAGAAAAGAAGAGAAAAAAGGTACTCTTCTTCTACATCCTAATTTTTTTCCTAGTAACTTTGCTTCCCCACCAACCACCACCCCCCCCCCCCCCCCCCAAAAAAAAAAAAAGAAAAAAAAAGAAAAGAAATCTTTTTTTACTGAAAGGAAAAAGGTGGGGGTTGATTAGGTGTGGAGGGAAGGGAACATTCCTGACTTGTCATTTCCCCTTCCAGGTTTACGTGATCAGCGGAGAAAGCAAAAGAAAAGACTGAAAGGGAACAATGAGTAGGATGGGAATGACTCTTCAAAGTGTTCATACACTAGAAAAGAAAATTTTGAAAATAATTAAACAAGGTTCTCATGGTGTATATTTATTAGATAAAGGTTTTCATCTGTCATTCATTTTGAAGTACAACTCTTTGAATGTGCACTTGTTTTAGTTTCTAGAAGCACAGAACATTGAAATATTGAGGTATTATCTTCCCCATTGACAAATAAAAGGCGACATGGAATGACTTTGGGATTCATTATCCATTTGTTGATCTTTTTTGGGATTCATCATTAGTAGGCATTCTCAGCTCTGAATGGGATGTGTGAAAGGCTTACAGCCAGAATGGCTTGTGCGAAAGGCGTACAGCCAACGATGTCACCATCCAGCAAAGATTTCAGTTTTCTGCTGCGGGCGCCAATTTCGAAAGTTCAGGATTGTATGCACTTCACATTTTGATTCAACCTGAAAGCCATGTGACCTCAAGTGAAAACGAAGTGTTTTCTTGTATTTTACGGCTTTTACCAGAAATGAAGCTCTCATTGAGAGGAACAGATGGCTGATTTGCACGTGGAATTATGCGACTTTTTGTTGCATATTTGATGTTTTGACTTTGTTTAACATGTAAATGGCTGTGTGAACATGAAGGTTTATAGTCCATAGCTGCGAACATGAGGACCAAACCCTGTGGTGTTGAAGGTCTATACCGTTCTTGTGTGGTTAGGGTTCGCTCTAGAATTAATTCATCCTTCTGACTTTGGATAAGCTGCTGACAACCAGTTTTTGGATAACCACGAAAATTAGGATGAATGAATAGAAATGTTGGTAATGGTGAACGTCAAATTGTGCCGATTGAGTTCCTAAATTATTGTACCTTTTGTCTTTTTGTCAATTGGGTATCGGTCTACTTCCAGGTGATGGAAAGTGACTCTTTGCTCACGTGTCATTGATCCTACATTTATTGTACTATGCAATAAAAGTATCCAATTTCACCAAATCCTAATTCCATTTTAAAGTTTAAGGTACTAAACTGAAAAATAAATCAATCTTTTTTTTTTTATTTTTTTATTATTTTTTTTAATTTGAAAATTTCTACAATCACTTTTCTCATATGAACTTTTGTAATATTCTTTAAAATTTTCATTCTCAAATAATCTAAAACTATTGTTTTAAAAATGAATTAAATAGATGTCTAATTGAGACTGGGTCGCCATGCCATCTTGTTGACAGGTCCACAGATTTGAAGCAAGTATGAATGGGGATAAACCCTTTGAGCAAACAAGTCAACCATTATCAGCATGATAGTTTTTCTTCCAATAATGCAATTGGTCTTCTATTGATGTATAATTTTTTTTCATAGTCGGACCAATCTGTAATTCCTCCTACTCCGTTTTCTCATTGTATAATGAACCATATCTTTTCGATCAAATAAATAAATAAAAACCCATATCTTGTCCCCTAATTTGGGTGGCCAACGGTCAATTTGCAGCGTCCCATATGAAATTTAAATAAAATATAATTACATAAAAATCAAAACATCATTTAAAAATATGAATCTGATAATTATATAAAATGCCAGGCTGATCCACATATTACACCAACCCTTATTGTCGACCCACACTCTTTTTTATGCATCTTCATCAAATGCTTTAGCTTGTCATTGGAAATGGGATAGATTTATTTATGTATTTATGTATTTTTATGATTTTTTTATCAGCTTTATTTATTTTATTTTATTATGATTTATGAACACTGCAAAACAGAATATAGTGAAAAAAATTTTGGTGAGAATTACAATTAGACCTCCTCCTGTTTGAAAAAAAAAAAAGAAAAAAAAAAGAAAACCCCATATTCCCACTTTTACTTTTGGTAAGACAATGTCTCCCCCATTTCTGAAAAATGAAAATTATAATTTCCTCATTTACTACTTCTCTTATCATAAAATATTAGTCTTGTTCATTTACCAAATTACTCATTCATTCGATATTTGCAATCCCCTTTTTTACCAGAATTCAAATTTCAGATTCGAACCGTATTATTTTGGATTTGAGCTGAAAAAAATTGAGTTGTAATATTTATGTGAAAAGTTGTGTGATTTTCTCCTTCTTTTTTTTTTTTTTTTTTTGTTTTGTTTTTGTTTTTGTTTTAATATTTCATAATATTCTAGTATTATAACATGGTGCATATATAACATATAACTACATATTCCGTTAAGCAATTGATTATTGTTAAATATACTACAAGAAAAAAAAATTCTAAGTTATTTTTCCTTCTGCCAAATAATTATAATAATTTATAATATTTCGCGCGGATGACAAATGAGCACAGCCATCACCTGATACTAGTTTAAATCCAAATCTAACGAGTAGATCTGAGATATTCACGTTTAGCAAAAAAAAAAAAAAAAAACATAAGAATAAAATACTTAGCATAAAAAATAAAATAAAATAAAAGAATAAAATGCTTTTGATAAGTCAAGGGTATTTTTGGTCAGCATTCCATGTTCTTAATAGGTCATTGATTTGAAAATGTGGTTGGCTGGAAAACCAATATAAATTGTGTTTGTATTTTTGAGCCTATTGGTCAACCAATTGTTGTTAGCACATATTTGTCCTTTCTATATTAGGAATGGGTTTTCTTAACGTGTGCCCTAAGGGCATATGTTAAGTTACAATTAATGATTTAATCATTTCATTGAAAATGATGAAAATGCATTATAAATGATGAAAGTTGCTTGAAAATAATGTGAAAATGCTTGAAAAATTGTGAAAACACATTTTTTTCATGCAACGATTGGATTATTAATTGTAATTTAACATATGCCCTTAGGGCACACGTTAAGAAAACCCAATAGGAATTGGGTTTGTATTAGTTTTGGGGTTTTTTTTAACATATGCCCTAAGAGCACATGTTAAGTTGCAATTAATATCCCAATCATTATATTGGAAATGACGAAAATGTATTGTAAACGATAAAAGTTGTTTGGAAAAATATGTAAAATACTTACAAAACCATGAGAACATATTTTTTTCATATAATGATTTGATTATTAATTATAGTTTAATATGTGCCGGGCACATATTAAGAAAACCCTTAGTTTTTCTCATTTCAAGATCAACCACATCTTGTCCATTGATTTGCGGTCACCGTACGGCAGCCAACGGTCAATTCGCAGCTTCCCACAAGAAATCTTAAATATAAAACACCCAAAAAAGCATATAATAAAAAATTATTAAACCAATAACAATATTTATTGCCAGGCTAATCCAAAGATTATTGCGCATCTCGAATCTCAATCACCAGTTCTCTAATCTATTAAGGTCGACCCACACCCATCTTGCTGTCATGAAACAAACAATTATTACGTGTGTATTTTTCCCCTATGTAATATCGCACAACCATTCAAATCATTTGTGACAAGCATACACAATGAACATGCATGATGTCACCCAGATGAGTAATAATAATAATAATAATAATAATAATAATAATATTTTTTAGTTTTCTTTAGGATAAGGGGGTGTATTCCATGGTGCCAAAGATAGAGTTACATTTATTGGCACTAGGAGCATCTTCGACCATGTGAGGGATTTAGGTAAGTTATACTCCCTTTGTTTTAATATAAGTGGCCTATTTTCTTTTTTTGGAATGTCTCAAAAATATTGTCACATTTCAAAAGTCATTAGTTTTTTTTTTTTATTCGTTTCCAAAAATATCCTTAAAAAGGAGTTCTATTTTTTTTCCTAATATTTTGTACACTTGAGGGTAAAATTAGAATTTTAAAACATATGCATTGATATGAAAGCATTTAATAGAGTTTTCTTAAAAAGTGTGTTTTTTCAAAGGGGACGGTCAATTTGAAATGGAGGGAGTATATGTTTTTGCATGGGTACAATGTAAAAAGTATCGTTAAAGTGAAAATGCATCACATGAAAAACACAACTATTTCAATCGAGTGAAGCCATTTTTTGGCATCACCCACAACCTTTCCTTCCACCTCCAACTATTTCTTGGAGGATAATATAACAGATTTGCATATAAACCATTTCTTGAGGTAAATATAACTTAAGATTTGCTTCAATCTATATATATTTGCCTCACCAAATGCATCACCTATTGAAATACCTACTTTTCACATAATAGACTAAAAATAACTTTACTCACACTTTGCCCCACATTACCAATTAATGATTGGAGATGCTCTAAGAGCTTCCAAACTATGGACACAATTTTTTTTTTTTTTTTTTTTGGGTGAAGACACCAAATTGGTTCCCTAATGTGATAACATATGAGTGGGCTGAAGAAAAATGTTTTCAGCATTTTTTTTTTTTTTTTGGGTGAAAAGGATACTAAATAGCATTAAACAGAAGAAGAAGAAAAAAAAACATCTCTAGGGTAAACAACATCCCTACAATCAGCTTCCAATTATTCAATCAACCATGGAATGTTTTCAGCCTTTCTTCTTTCTATTTTTTTTTTTTTTTTTTTTTTTTTCGGTTGGTCCAAAGGATATTTATTAAAGCAGTCAACTAAATCTGATAGTAGAAATGCCAGCCAGATCTTCAAAAAAATAATGTTTTCAGCTTTCAATGTGCATATCTGTTTTCCAAACCAACCGGTCAGCTGCACTCTGAGAATGTGACAACTGTACGGTAGCCACATACTCACTAGCAGATAAGATTTAATGATATCTTGGCTTTATCACCACAATATTTTCTAGAGGTTTAAAAACTGCCCAGTATCTTTTTCAACCTCCGATCCAGCGCAGAAATAGAAGAAAGGACATTTTATGTTTTATTTTATCTTTAACTGTATATCGCTTTGGATTTTCTCGAGATTGTATGCATCTTTCTACAAAGTTGAACACTGAGTAATTGCTCCATATTGACAGGAATCACATGTGAGTATGTGACTACAACATCATGTGCCCCTTTAAAAAAAAAATGCTTCAATGTAATTTCCATGTAAAACGGCATAGTGGTGTTATCTCTTCTTAATTGAACATGCTTATTTTCCAAAGCACACAGGATTGTGCTTTGTTAAAAGTTTATGGGAATCATGAGTACTTTCCTAGTAAGTGAACGATGATTAGTAATCTACTGCCAAATTAAACATGCTTGGTACCCTTTTTCTTATACCCTTATTGGGGGAGATCATTCCTAGTGTAATTTAGTCAATAATTAAAGAAGTAAAACAATAGAAAATGATCGGACAAACAACCTCTCAAAAGAAATGGGACTCACATCAGTCATGCGTAAGATGTAGACGTCGGAGAGGTCAGTCTAGCAATATTTTAAAACAATTTATTAAACAAACTATAGTATCCATATTCTTCTAGATAATGTATTTTATTTTCTTGAGGCAAAGATAACATTTGTTTTGATAATCTATCAGTGTCTCAAAAAGTACCATCATCACTCGATATAAATTGTATTGCTATCTATTTACTAGCATAATTGTTCAATGCATTTAATGCGTATATCATATATTTTGAGTTTTAGTATGATATAATCAAATGAAAGGTTATGCCAAAGTCACCCCAACAGAGGGTTGGGGGCATTTAAATGGTTGTGGTCATTTTAAGGGTTGGATTTGTTGTTTCTAGCATTTATGCCTCAAGAAGTAAAAACATTTTCTTATTTGACTTCCTCTATCTCTTGAAGTCAACCGTTAGTCGAGTTCATTATGAGTATTAATCGATGTAAAGTGGGTAGTGGCTTTGCTCATATACGGGGAATTAGATGAGTTGAAGATCAAAGTATTCTTGTTGGAAAGGTGAAACAATTGTCAATCCACATCCCTTATGTATGGGGTGGGAAAAAAATAGCATAATTGTAATCCAACTTCTGTTGTGTGCAGTACAATCTTTACATTTTATGGGTGGGCCTATTTCCATACCATTTTTTGGATAATCCACTACTCTTCCATGACTTTTTGCTAATCCACATTCTTCCATTAACTTGAAGGGAAGGGTTTGAATTAGCAAAAATGTATCATTAATCTATGAAAGGGTGTGGATTAGCAAAAAAAGGTGTGAAAATAGATCCACCCGTATGATCTTATTATTTTATCGTACAAGGAATTTGTAAAAAAACTAGTAGAATTATGACGACTATTAATTCTATAATCACTATTATCAGATGCTATCTATTCTCTTATTTCCCTTTATATATGGGAGTTTGAACGTCAATAAATCCTATCTTCTAAAATAATCTATATATATATAGAATGGTCTGGAAGCATATTTCATACGGTAAGGCAGGAGGAGAGGTTTAGGGTATGTGAAAATAATTAAATGAATAAATAAAAAGGTAAGATACATTGTAATTTGATACTCAATGAATTTTTTATTTTTATTTTTACTTTTAGTACGGTTGAAGAAGTTTAAGTTCCTAATCTATTTTAATTCTAGCCTGCACTCAACTTGCCCTCACCATTAGAAACTAGACCTTATGACACGTGATACTCAATGATTGAATGATACGTATTTGGGTTTTAATATTATTGACTTCAAATTCATGTGGAGGGTCCAATGACACTAAAATAAAATTCCAATATTTAGCCTTATAATGTGAGTAGCATGTGCGTATTTACAATGTTAGCGGGACCCAGATCCGATTAAAAGTTGTCTGCCAACGGTCTGTATTGGGTTGGTGGGACCTACACCCCCATCCCCATCTAAATGCCTCAAGTACCCATGGTCAAATTCCATAACTACAACTATAACCCTCCCGTCTTCAAACAACCCAAAAAAAATATATATATATATATATGATTATTATTATTATTTTGTCAAAAACTACATAACTGTCTCATGTGTGATTTATATGAAAATTTTATAAAAATAGCATTACTCAAGTGAAAATGTGATTAGCATACAAGCTTCCCAAATGTTGTATTTGTGTGGAGAATTTTTTTTAAAAATATATATATATATATTGTGGAAATTTGAAATGATAAGATTTTAGAGTTGTGAATTTATAATTGTTAAAGGGTTAATTACTTTTTTGTACCATCAACTTTTGGGGTAATTTTAATTTAGTCCACAAACTTGACATCGACTTAATTTTGAGACAATTTTTAACTTTGTGTTTTAATGTGGAACAGAGGTGACTCAATTCTAGGTTAATGCACCTTTTGAAAAACCGGACAACCTCGATCATTACCGTTTCTGTTATTAGAAATAATAGAACATTATTATTAAAAATAAAAATAAAATTAATTGTTGAAATGTCCAACTTTAATTGGCCCATGTGATCTAGCAATGCTTACATCAAATGTGGTGTAAGTAGTTTAAAGGGTGTTTTTTTTTTTTTTTTTTTTTTTTTTTAAAAATTTATTTTTGGCAATAGTCTCATGTTATAAGAGTTTTTTTTAAAATAACTCCATAAACAAATTTACTAACCTCATGACCCTTTAAACACTTAACTGACGAAATTACATTTTTCTCACAAAAATCTATTTTGGTTTTTCTATCTTCGCCAAATAATAAATTCATTTTTTGAGTTCTAACAATAATTACTCAACTCAATGAATTAACCCATTTCTCACCGCCTCCAACAATATACGTCCTAACACCCAAACATTTGATAAAAATCATAGTCCACTTTTACAACCTCTCTACACCAAAATATATATATATATATATATATATATATAGATATTAAAAAAAAAAAACTCGTTTTTATGTAGAGAAAAGTAACATGTTATTATAACCTATCCGCACCCAAGCAAAAAATAATAATAATAATAATAAAAAATAATCATTTTTATATAGAGAATAATAACAAGTTACTGTTTAACAATTACAAAATAGTAACATATCACTATTAACAGCATAATTTGCATATTACTATTTTGAAAGCAAAAAGTGATAGTAACATATTATTATTTAACAGCATAATTTGCATATTATTATTTTGAAGAAAAAAAATAACATAATTTTTTTTGTCAAGAATTACCTAATCACAGTGGGTTTTATTTTGAAGATCACAACAAGTAGATTCCAAAAATACAAATTTAATAAAAAAACCGATATGTATCTGGTAAGTTATAAGCTTTTAAAAGTTTGAAAATTTAAAAAGAAATTAGTTATATAAGGTTCTCTTAATAAGCAAATAAAGAATGCCCCTATAAGCAAATAAGGGTAAATTAGGATTTTTTTTAAAAAAAAAAGATGGAATTACTGTTAGTAAAAATACTCAGATATGGGTTAAGGGGTTAAAAAACCCTTTTGAGAGGGTTATCACTAAAAAAGGTTATTGCCAATTTTTCCTTTTTTTTTTTTTCCTCGTAAATTGGTAGAACCTATCCTAAAATCTAAATCCCTTAATATCAAAAAATAAATGTCAATACTTTTCTATAAATAAAAATTTGAACCCACTCATTTAACAAGTGAAAAAAATACCATCAGATTAAATGCAAGTAGTCTAAAATTTGAGTTCCTCTAAAGTAAGGAAGGGAAGAAAAAAAAATATCATTTATATTTATTGAGGAAAAAATAAATAAATATGAAGTACTGTGTAAATTCGTGTCTCGTAGTAGGGGAATAATCAGCCGTACAAATGCAAATATAACACGAAATACCAGAGAAGAAAAGTCTTCCCTTTGCTGGCCGAAAAGAAAAGAAAAAGGAGATCAAAATGTTTTTCTCTCCTACGGTCCTTAAATATTTTGTCGCCGCTATATAAGGCATCCTAAACGACCTTGTACTCTCTCAACTCTCTCTCTCTCTCTCTCTCTCTCTATCTGTCTCTAAGCTCTCTCTCCCCCTCTAGAGGAGCCATCAGCCATGGCAACCTCGACCTGCTCCGCTTCCCAACTGGCCCTCCTCTTCGGCCCCAACACCACCAACCCCACCGCAGCCGCTGACTACATCTGCGCCCAATTCTCCTCCGTCTCCGACTCCTTCTCCGACACCGCCTTCGCCGTCGACTCCACCTACCTCCTCTTCTCCGCCTACCTCGTCTTCTCCATGCAGCTCGGCTTCGCCATGCTCTGCGCCGGCTCCGTCCGCGCCAAGAACACCATGAACATCATGCTCACCAACGTCCTCGACGCCGCCACTGGCGGCCTCTTCTACTACCTCTTCGGCTTTGCCTTCGCCTTCGGCTCCCCTTCCAACGGCTTCATTGGCCACCACTACTTCGCCTTGAAATCAATCCCTTCTTCCTCTTACGATTACAGCGCCTTCCTTTACCAATGGGCTTTTGCCATCGCCGCCGCCGGTATTACCAGCGGCTCGATCGCCGAGCGGACCCAATTCGTCGCTTACCTCATATACTCCTCTTTCTTGACGGGATTCGTATATCCGGTCGTTTCTCATTGGTTCTGGGCCACCGACGGGTGGGGAAGCGCTTTCAACACTTCGGACCTTCTGTTCGGATCCGGAGTCATCGACTTTGCCGGGTCGGGTGTTGTCCATATGGTGGGTGGCATCGCCGGACTATGGGGTGCACTCATTGAAGGCCCGAGGATCGGTCGGTTCGACCATTTGGGTCGGTCCGTGGCTCTTCGTGGCCATAGTGCTTCGTTAGTTGTTCTAGGTACTTTCTTGCTTTGGTTTGGATGGTACGGGTTTAACCCAGGTTCGTTTAACAAAATATTGAGCCCATATTCATCGGGTAATTATTACGGGCAGTGGAGCGCTGTAGGCAGAACTGCGGTGACGACGACGTTGGCAGGTTGTAGTGCGGCTTTAACCACTTTATTCGGAAAACGGATCCTATCGGGTCATTGGAATGTCACCGATGTGTGTAATGGGCTTTTGGGTGGGTTCGCGGCGATCACCTCGGGTTGCTCGGTGGTGGAGCCGTGGGCGGCGATCATATGCGGGTTCGTGGCGGCCATCGTGTTGATTTCTTGCAACAAACTGGCGGAGAAGTTGAAATTCGATGACCCGTTAGAGGCGGCCCAATTGCACGGCGGGTGTGGGGCATGGGGTATCATATTCACAGCCTTGTTTGCCACTAAGAAGTACGTGAATGAGGTTTACCCGGGAAAACCAGATCGGCCGTATGGGTTGTTCATGGGTGGTGGAGGGAAGCTGTTGGCGGCTCATGTGATCCAGATTCTGGTGATTATCGGGTGGGTCAGTGCTACCATGGGGACTTTGTTCTTTGTACTTCATAAGTTGAAGCTTTTGAGGATTTCAGCCGAGGATGAAATGGCGGGTATGGATCTGACCCGGCATGGTGGGTTTGCTTACATTTATCGTGATGATGATGATGATGATGATGAGGCACAGAGGAATGGGATCAAGTTGAGGAAGATAGAGCCAGCTGGTGTAACTCCTCCCACCACAAATTAGAACTATTTTTATTTATAAAAATTAAAAAAAAAAAATCAGTAAGAAGAATAGTTTTTTTTTTTTTTTTTTTTTGGGGGGTGGGGGTTTGATTTTGATTAGTTATTACAATATTTCTGTGTAATATAAATTCTTGGGTACAATTGGGTGGTCCATTGTTAGAGATAATGTAGAAAAAGTAGTGGTGGGAGAGGGTACTGTGGTAATGTTTTGGCAGCTGGTTGAGTGAGTCCATGTTTGTGAAGTGCCTTTGCCTTTGGTTTTTTGGACCTTTTCAATAGGTTATGTTGATGTTGGGAGTGATGTCCAAAAGATTTTGGGTTGTTTTTGTTTTCTCCTGGTAAAAGAGGACAAACAGAATAAAGGTAGAGGAAACGCAGGCTGCTACTTGCCCTGCTGGTAGGGTTTGATTCATTAATGGGATTCTGGGTAATTCCATGTGCCAAAGTTCCATACTAAAGCAATAGAATCTCGTTTTATAAAACATGGGAACTGGTAAAGGAGGCATTCATTTTTTATTATAATTTTTTATATTTTATATTTTATATTTTTATTGACTCGGACACGAATAAAGCCATAATCTTTTCTGCACCGAACGATTAAAAAAATAAATAAATAAATAAACCCTCTTACTAATCCCAATTAAAATTTTGGACAAACAAATGTACAAATTCTTTACCTATGTGCCCCGCCATATTCATAATAATGCTTTCATTAGTCATTGTTTCATCAAAACTAGTAATTGAGTACATGCGATGCGTGTGCAACACATTTTTTCAATTGTGATGGATTTTTAAAAATTGGTAAAATTACCAAAACGTCTTTTAATTTATTAACTTGTAAGGGTGTTTTAGTATTTTCAGGTGCAATCCAATCACAAAGAGAATTGCCTTTATATGGTAGTATAGATGATGTCAAATTTGTCTACCACATGAAATACAGAAAGTGTAGTAATAGATGGAGCACTAAGCCATTTTTGCCATCAATTTAATATATCCAATTTTGAGCCAATCCGATTTTTTGTTATGGATTTGCATAAATAAATACTTCCATGAGGAATACCTCAGAGGGTTATTACTTGTTAGCTTATTTCTTTAGCAACACCATAGTGGTTGGTAGAGAGTGCAATCAATGTAAAATGGGTGATGATTCAAGACCTCATGTTTGCAAAAGCATGAGTTTTTTTATTTATTACTATTAGATCCATTATCAATGATCATAGCACTTTACGAGTGAAGGTGAAGTTATAGGTATAGTTATGAGACAGACCAATGCTATGGGAGAAGGTAACTTTTGCGACAGACCTAATTATTAAAAAGCACGTGCATATATAAATACAATTTTTTTAAAACAAAAATAAAATAAAATAAAAAATAAAAGCCCATGTTCCAGTAAAAGGTCATCGGTCAAATATAGAGGCTTGAAATAAAAGCAAAGGAATGGGTGGATTGGTGGGAGTGGTTTGGTATGCATCAGTGTCTTGAGGGACATTGAAAAGCTGCTTTATAGACTCGTAATAAAGAAAAAAAAGTATAAAACTACAAACAAAGATTCAAAGGTTGCTTTTGTAATCCGTACGGCACCTTCTCATTAATGGGTGCGTGCTCACACAAGTCCACA
Source organism: Liquidambar formosana (assembly GCA_039720395.1). Classification (NCBI taxonomy): domain Eukaryota; kingdom Viridiplantae; phylum Streptophyta; class Magnoliopsida; order Saxifragales; family Altingiaceae; genus Liquidambar; species Liquidambar formosana. The sequence continues at coordinate 15,834,312 of CM077822.1, forward strand.
TTCATGTGTTCACAATGTGTGAAAGCTGAGATTCTTGGAAACTGCTGATGAGGGGAAGGTTTGACTATGAAAAAGGTGCTCGAAGCTTCATAGAATGATGTCTTAATTTCAACAGCCCCTCCTTCCACCTTTAATCATTTTAATAAAGTTTTGATTGAGTTTTGGGCCAAGCTTGGGATAATGGGTCATGACTGTATCATTCCTTGGGCATCAATGAAGTCCAAGTAGGCTTCTCTTTTTGTCTTTTTTTTTTTTTTTTTTGCTAGGAAAGTAGTTTCCTCCTTACATTGACCCTTACATGAAATTTTGGCAAATAACTCTATTAAGGGTGGATTATTTAAGACTTACACATCAAGAAGTAGAAGAATCTGAGATCGACCTTTTATTTTCTCTTGGGACTAATCATCTGTCAAATTTATCATGAATGTTAATTGACACAAAGTGCACAATAGTCTTACCCATGTCTAGTTGGCAAGAAGGTTCGCATAGCCTTGATGGCAGAAGGAGGGGAAAAAATGAAGCCTGAATTTCATTTATGAAACAGTGTCCAAACTTTGATTAAAATTCAGGAGGATTGCTATTTCCATAGTTGTTTTTGTTTTTGTTTCCACTGAATGCCTACATGTGAAAGTTGTGAGGATTCATGAAGGTGAATGAATTCTTATAAAAATATCAGGTAAAAATGTGAAGGTTTTTTAAAGAAACTTGGAGAACGATGAAAAATTTGGAACCGAATATGTTGCACAATTTTTAGCAGGTTTTGGGCCTCTCGTGAATGTAACCAAGGGTGTGTTTTCAGCAAAGGATGTTACAGCTCTTTTGAGCAACAGGAAGGGCAATCCATTAGAAATAAACAAAGTTCAGCAATCAGCACAAGAACTTATGCCATATTTGTTTGGTTGGAATGGAATGAGTAGGAATGAAATCTGATTTTATACTTAAAATAGTTGGAATGGAGTGGAATGGTCCATTCCTCTTTTTTTTATTCCATTCCAGTTTAACTACCTCATCCAAACATTTCATTCCAACCAAACAAGCATGGCCTTAGAGGCATTAATTTGAATAAATAGAAAACTATGGCTAGCTTTGTTTAGCACTTTTCACAAAATTTCTCTAATGCAAACCCATGGTCGACAAAATGTGAAGTGAGAATTAAACAAGAAGAAGGGCGACTAACGATTCCTTTATTCCTATTTTATCAAACTCGCAACAAAAAAAACTTCGACAACAGGCCAAGTAGGACACATCCAATGTGCCCTACCATTTTTTGAATAAGAATTCTTTAAAAACTTCAAGTATAAAGATTTTGTTCTTGACCGTTAGAGGTTTTGGATATTTATCCTCTCTGTAGGCTGAAATGTGACGTTGTATAAGCCAACAAGTCCAAACCTATCCTTAAATTTTTTCTTTAATTTATTTTCTTACTTTTAGTAAAAATTTTAAATTAATTAAAAAGGAAGGGCAAATGTTACCCTTGTTGGTGATGAAGGTGATTGAGAATGTTACCCATCGCCAACAAGAACCAATAGTTATGTTTTTAAATGTATTTTTTTTTTTTTCATTCTTCATGTACTAGGGTTGGGGTTTAGTATTGTAATAGCAACATACTATGGGCAATCGTATGACTATTGTGTTGACAGTCGTATAGTGTGTTGTCAACCGTGTTACGATTGTACACAAGATGGTATTGTTACAAATTTACAAAATCAAACCCTTGTACAAAATGTGGACCATTCCCATGGGACCCATCGCCAATTTTTACAGGATTTACCAAATATCAATGGTCTAGATTTTATTAGACGATGTAATTAATAGAAAAATCTTAATCCCATATGTTGGTATCACAAAAGAACTATTATTAATTTATCATTATATTAAAAAAAAAAAAGAAAAAATGAAAAAAATGAACACTTATTCTTTCCAACTTCCCAAGCTGACCCGCCACAAGTAATACGTTGAGAATGGCACATTTGACATTATTGACACAATGATGGCCGCCATGTATTTTATAAGTAAAAGGAATTAATAGTGATGAATTGTGTTAGTCTTACAATATTATTGGTCGGGTAAATGAAGGCTTCGTTATGTATAGGAGTTTGAATAATGAGTATTGCTAGATGACCCCTTATCTCGCCCACTAAGAGGGTGGGCCCCATGCCATGTTGGTCCTTGATTTAATAGAGTGGCACGGATGTGGATGATTTTACAAAAGTACCCTTTCTCAGCAAAGAATGTAGTGCCTTTTTATGGTTTCCTAAGCCCTACCAATTGCCATTGAGAGTTGTATGATGGAACAAGATTGCCTTAACGGAAGGGTATTCCCATTTTCTTGACGGTGTTGGACCTTCTGGCTGCCATCCCCATCAATTGAGGGTAAAATCTTCATGTTCACCTATTAGATGTTGACTATATGATTGAGAAGTGGCCTTCATTTGGGACCAAGAACCATAAGAGAGAGAGAGAGAGAGAGAGAGAGAGAGAGAGAGAGAGAGGGAGAGAGTAGATGAGGACATGAGGTACGTCCTTAATTTTTATTTTATTTTTATAATAATTTAGAAAACAATTCGTTAATAGATGCTAATCTATTTCGCTGCATGGATATATGATGCAATTTGTAAATAATCTCTATCACCGGCCTTTGTGGCCAAGCAGCACCCAATTGACATGTGGATACAATTTAGTGCTCGAATCTCCTCTAGTGTCCCAAAATTTTTAAAAAAAAAAAAAAAAAAAAAAAAAAGGAAGGAAGAAGCAAGACTTTGTAAATAATCTCTTGGACATAGATGATGATACCTTAAGAGAGTGCTATGCTTTATCCCACGGGTAAAGCCATTAGAACTATACTAGGCATTCAATAAATTATTTCATGTGCTAGACATAACCGAACGCATAGCTCCTCTCACATGCTCATTACGTAATGAGATGCTTGTGTCTAAAAAGATGCATACACTCAAGGAAGGAAGTAATTTTCTCTTGAAATTAACATGTTTTTGGATATATAAACCTATTCTACCAGCACTTGAAATAAAAATCGCTTCATTCAAGAGGTAGAGAAGTTGCTTTGATTGACTTTAGCGATTAACATTAGTTTAAAAAGGGTAATGCTACTTTGCCCCACACTTTACCTTACACTTTGTCCTACTATGTTCATTTTGGAGGATAAAGTTGTGGGATCCACTGATATGATTAAACCCTAAAAATTGAAACCCTCCCAAATACACATAATAGGGCAAAGTATGGGTAAGGTTTTCATAAAAACTTTCTAAATTTTTCATAAAACTTTGAAAAGTGAAAAGAATGAAGGTTTACAAATAAGGTTGAGGGGTTGCAATAGCCGCCCTCTTTAATGATTAATTATTTTTAACCTAAGCCTACTCAATAATCTTATGGTCCATGCATACATGAGTAAAGCCCAAAAACACATGGAGCACATTGGGCTTTACATGTAGTTCAAGTTCGCTTATGTATTATCTTTTTCTACCCAGTACCCGCAAGGATAAGTCTCGAGTTCAAATCTTCGCTCTTTCAATATTAGATGCATGAACTTATGAGTGGTTTGTACATCACAGGTGATTAGTTTGGGTCATTAGACTTGGGCTAATCTTCATTCTCGAAAAATAAAAAATAAAATAAAAAAATAAGAAGAAGAAGAAGAAGAAGAAGAAAGGAAGGTCTATGACACCTTCTTGTAGACTCAAACTAGCAACGAGCTAGTCCACGCAACACATGAGATAAAAATATAATGTGTATATATATTTCCAAAAGAACTTTGAATTTGGGATCCCGAATTGAAAATTGTCCGGATCTATATCAAAAACCCTCGAATTAAGTCTTGACATGGATTTCAATTTAGACAAATAATGGTTTAACAAAAATCATGCTTTTAATATCTCAGAAAATAAAGCAAAATTTTAAATAACAAACTTTTAAACAAACCATGCTCATACTCCAAGGCTTGATTTGGTTTGGCTCCTTTGCAACCTGTCATTGATAATAACCAAAAGAAAAAACAAAAGGGTTGTTTGGGGGAAAAAAAATGAGCGTTCTAATCTGTTTTGCCTTTCCATTTGTATTTTTTGGGAGTTGGATCGGGTCAATATCCGGGTCAAAGTGTGGGGATTTTTCATTTAACCTGAGCACGCATCTATGACCGTAGTTTTAATCCGACGGTATACATGTATTGATGTATACATATATGGGAGAGGATTCAGTGCTGAACCCAGCACCTGTGCTGAGGTTTATGACTCGGCACTGAATCCTCTCCCATGCATATATATATATATATATACCACCGTACCCTAGCGGAACAACCATAACCATATCAGAAAAATGGCCGTAATATCCCAATCTGGACTCATCTCCATATCCAAGAACGACCGACTTGCAAACCCTTGCAGCCAACAAAAATTCATATCCGTTCCATATCCGGTGAAGGTGTGTACAATCTTTCGATCTGCTAGACTCATCTCCAAGAATTACCGACTCACAAACCCTATCAAACAACCAATCATCTCCTCTGCATCTACGGTCGACGGTCAGCCTCATCCGCCGCCACATTCTTCTGCTACACCATTCCCTCCGACTACTGCCGGTTACGACTCTTCTGGTTCGTTTCTTTTAATTTTTTTATATTATTAATATCTTATTAATCCTGTATTGTGGATTTTTTCCACGCAATCTATATATATCCAATTTCAGAATGGGACATGCTCAAAATATCATAAACTGTTACTCGTACCGATATTTTGCAGATGATATAAAAAGGATAAAGGAAAGAAGGAAAGATAAAATAAAACTGCATATAATTTTCTCGGCATTGCATGGGAAATCTAAATTTTTTCCATTATTGGGACATAAGAATATGAAAAATTCCCTCTATTTTTACCAAATTTCAGAATTTTTTTGCGGGCATTTCATTTTTTCTTAAACCAAAACTGCATATAATTTTCTCGGCAACCAAACATATGTCTATGGGTGTCATGTGTATATAGTTTTCATTTATAGTGGTAATCGATATGGGGCATCTTGCTAGCTCTTTCATTGGCTCTGGTTCTACCCAGGCAACTTCTTCAATAGGTTCATTTGGGATGAAAAGGACATGGCTTCGGAAGAGAGCTTTCGGGACTTGTACGAGAGATGGATGCGGCGCTATAAGGTTTCTCGAAGCGGTGAGGAGAAGGAAAGGCGTTTCAAAGTGTTTAAGGAGAATGCAAAAGAAATTCACGAGTCAAACAAGAGGGGAGATCCTCACCGGTTGGCGCTAAACTGTTTTGGGGATACCACCAAAGAAGAGTTCAGCCGCATGTTTGTCGATAATTCTGAAATGAGGAGGAGTTACAAGAATGATCTTATCAACAGAACTGGTATTTACAAAAATGCAATCATTGAGGATGCGGTAAGTGTTATTTTATTTTTATTTTTTTGGTTTTGGTGATTGTTTAACTTTTGTGTTCAAATGCTGATTGAAACACAATGAGGAGATTTGTAGGATGTAGAAACATCCTATGTAAATGGTTGTTGTCGTTATGTCAAATTCACACACTTAAATAAACTAACTCCTCCCACAAATACCATAAAGTATGAAAATAAGTTGCTAGTGAAGACTCCTGCCTTGTGTCATGAATCCGGCGCTTCTAATCATAATTCTATGCTACATTACCTGTCTTTGAGTAGGTTTGTGAAACTGCATCCAACTCTTCCTCTAGAGTAAATGGCGTTTTCAATTGGGACAGGCAAGATAATTTTGCCCATTAGAACTCTAGCTAGTGGGGTTAACATTTGGCATTCCAATCCGACCCTACTTGTTTGAATGTGAGACCTCACTTTCTTCTTTCTTCTTTCTTCAAACATTGTTTGGTCAGTTCCAAACACCATTTATCAACTCCAATAACCCAACGAAGACAACCAAGGCTTAGAACACAGCTATAAATTGAGGGGAAAAGGCTCAAACCACAATTTGGATTAAATTATCACAAAAACTTTCCTATAATCAGTTAAAAGCCATCTCACAAGAGTTGAAGATACCCATCTCACAAGACAAGATAAAAGCCATAGATATCCTTTCTTCCTACAAATATTCACCAGTGGACCAAAATTAACTTCAGATCTGACCATCCTACTTCAATTCTAAGAAAAACAACCGGATTTTGCTATTTCTCAGATTACTCATTTTCCAAAAAAATCAAAGAAAATCAGGAAAAATATACCAAAACAACATTTGATTAAGACAGAACATTGCAGGTGTTTTCCTTCTCTTTAAAGAGTCATACATGATAGGGTTTCAACTTGGTTACATCAGCGTCCATATAATAGATGTCAGCAGTGTGTAGGCTGATGTTAGCCTACATTCCCTTTTTTTTTTTTTTTTTTTTTTTTTTTGTGTGTGGGAAGATCAAAGAAGAAGAAAAAGAGAAGAAAGAAAGAGATGAAGAAGAGATCTTGTGGCGACAAGAATAATTGAGATAGTTGTAGAGCTCTATCTCTTACTATTATTTATGTTAGTATCAATGAAAAGTTCTAATAAAATCCACAGCCTGATATAATTATAAATTAAACAGTAATAAAGAGTAGGATTACTATGTTCTTTTTCCGACACTTTGAAGAATGCTTGGTAATCCTAAGAATAATAGATTGGAGAAGGAAGCCTCTTATAAAAGATAAAAAAAATAAAAAATAAAAAATAGAATGAAGCTCAATGAGTCGACCTCAGGAGTCAGTCAAGAAGATCTAGTACCTTTAGGTGTTGCATCTATAAAGGGCTAGGGTGTAACTAAAGAACATGCCAAAGGGCTCCTGTCAGAGGGAGAGGAGAGATGAGGTCATCATCTTCTCACGAATTTGGGCAAATATACATGGATATTCATACGAATAAATCATGTAGGCTTGTTAAAATCTTTTTAATTTCATGACCTGTTTCTTATATATTGTAAATTTTTCTGGTTAATATAGGGTAATGGAGGTTTTATTGTCAAGTGTTATCCTGCCACATCACAAGTAAGAATACAATCTCAGTTTATTTCTAATGTTATTAATGCATGTTGTAAGTTAATTTACTAATGTTTAGGTTCTAATGTGGCTCATTTTGTAAGTTAGAAATCCTATTAATTCCATATATTGTAAATTTTTGAGTGAATGTAGGGTGGGAGAGGTGATGCTAAGAATACAAGCTTGGGTGGTTGTTGTGGGGATTAGAAGGCAGGCTGTGGTGCGTGTGTGGGTTCTTTCAAATATGTTGTGGTGCTTGGGTTGTGGATGTGCTTTTTTGTCGTTATTTTATGTATTGGGGTTGGTTGAACCTCTTTCGATAATTTGGTACAATGGTTTGTTGTGTAATTTGGATGGGGTTGGTTGTATTATGTTTGGATGGTTGGTACTATATTTTGTATATTTAGGTGGTTAAATTATTTTAGGATGGGTCAGATTGTTAAGATATTATGCAGTAGGTGATTGAACCTTTTTACCATGGTTCTGTTTATGATGACAGTTTGGACAAGTATTTTGTTATGTATGACAGGAGATTATGATGTTTAGCTATTTTGTTCTATTATGACAGACTTTTGGACAAGTTTGAATATTAATGTGTTTAATTTCATGCAATGAAGGGTATGCAAAATGATGGTTATGTGTTCATTTTATCTTCAGATTATTTTACTTGCTTACAGGTGTGCATTATAGGTTTTTGAATTACGGGTGATAGGGTTTCAGCTGGTTAACATCAGTGTACATACGATTGATGTCAGCCATCTGTATGTTTATTGTCGGCCTCTATTCTTTTTTTTTTTTGGTGGTTCTTCGTCTGATGAAATCTGAGAGAAGATGTTCTTTGTCATCAATGGATTATTTATGTTTTTAGTGAGAAAATTAAAGAAGAACGAGAAGAGGGAAAATTAAAGAAGAATGAGAAGAGTGAAAATTAAAGAATGAGAAGAAGAATAAGAAGAAAGTAAGAGAATTGGGGACTTGAACTACTTTTTTTCCTTCTCTGCTAGATAGACCAAAAGAACTACTTTGTTTTCTTTTTGCTTTGCCCTTCGACATGCTGTTTGTGTTAGTTTCAAGTTCTGTTGGGTAGTTTGGCCTCCTTGTTGGACTTCTTGTCCAAACTACAAGGGGAAAAAAAAACACACACACGCACGCACACACAACAAAAAACAAAATGGCAAAAAAAAAAATACTCTTCTGTTTCCTTGATTTCTGGGCAACCAAATGGAAGGCAAAAAGTCTTTGCCATTAAAATGTTGCTAGCTTGACACATTGATACATCTTGTTTCTGGGAAAAATAGATTCATATTTCCTTTTTTGGGTACAAAAACAGGATTCATATTTCATAGCGTGCACTGTTAGCTTATTCAGCATAATTTGGTTACAGTTCCTGCAATGAATAATTTTTCTGCAGCTAAAACATTATGATGTTTTTCAAAGAATGTACATAGATGTAGTGTATAAATCTTCATTCAGAGAGAGAGAGAGAGACAGTGTGTGTGTGTGTGTGTGTGTAGGAATCCTTTGTGAATTAATTGGTGAAAGGTGGAAGAGAGGAAGAATAATAGCTACAACAACAACAGAGGGAAGGAAGATGGGATTGATTATATGGGAAATCCTGTTCACAGCCAACTAGCCAAGTAAGAAAGATCAAGCAAGAGATAGAGATGATCATCGTTTGGTCGCCAGGGCAGCCAGAGGTGAGACCGCTGCTCCAGGAGATTACCCAGCAGCCATCGCGGTCACAGTTGGGATTAGGCGGTCGACCCATCACCGTCGGGGACTCGTATAATAAATCTCGAATTTGTTTTGGAATTTGAGCGACCATGGCTGAGTCGAGGTGTTTCTAGACTATTTACACGGGCCTCCTCTGCCTATTTTTGTTTATTTTTTGTTCTTTCCTTGTCCGGCTCTAGATTTTTCATTTTTTTCAATAACTTTTTATTCTCTTTGTAAATACCCATTTGAATATATCTAGTTTATTTAATTTAACTTTTAATTTTAAATTTTTTATTTAACTTTTTTTTTTAATTATATGAAAATGTTCTTCAAAGAATTAAAACCAATCTAAAAAAGAACATATTACTGGCAGAGTCCATTTCAATGGTAAAACTAAATCAAAATTGAGAGCTATGGTTCACTCACAAACAGCATTCTTTGAATGGTGTTCCAAACTTTCACCACTAGAGATGAGACTTTCGACTTTTGTTCCAGAATCTAGGCATTTTGAGGTAGTGCTGTGCCAAAGCATTTTGAGGTAGTCTTTGTGGCGATGAATTGGTAATTTGAGAGGTGGGATTTGGATTTGAATAAAAATTAAGGTAAAGATTGTGCTCTAGCTGGTTAGCAAGATTGAGATTTGAGAAGAATGTACATCAAGCAAGCACACCGTCACTGAGATTAGAAGGGCCTAGCTATATGATGTAAATCCACGCAAGGGTTTGAAAAAGAAAGCTTTGGAGTTTCTAACCACACGCGTATAATGCTTATGGGATTCGTCGGCTGTCCTTTTGTTGTAACAAGGCATTTAACTTACACTGTTCTATGTTGATTTAGATGTTTTTCGGTGGACAGACTACTTAACATGGGAGTGCAAAAACCATGTTAGATTGCAGGATTAAACCTTTTTTAACCCATGTAGCCGACACATACCACGTTAGGAATTATCCCAATTCCTATAACTTGTGAGATGTGAAAAAAAAAAAAAAGAAAAAAAAAGAAAAACCATGACACAGATTTACGCGATTCATCTAAAACTAAAACCATGCCTACATAATTGCAGTGATTTTCAGTTTTTCACTATATCTTGAACAACAATACAAAAAGACTTTACATTGTAATAAAATCATAAAACAGAGGCATCATTATACAAGACCAAATCCGGCTCGGGCCCATGGACAATTCTCACTTAAATCATAACGCTACCAAACTCGAACATGGTCTAGTGTTATAAACTGGGTTAGATATAACACCAGACTCCACAAAGCCTAACATTTTAGTAGGCAAAATGAGGTTTCAAATATTTTTACTAGGTGATTCTAACCAAGGTGGAGCTACATTTACCATTATGGGGGATATCGCAACCCAAAATTTTTTTATAACCATTGCAATGTGTTTAATCTGATGAAGTGGTACCTCAAATTTGATAAAGTGACGTCTCCAAATTTATCTCTTCATCCACAGACAGAATATACAAACATATCGTAATTATATATGTACTTGCTGTAGACCGAATGGTCCTAGGGCCTCTTGCTTGGTAAGAGATCTTGGGTTCAACTCTCTCCTACTCCCCTAATTGTCTAGTGCATGTGGGACATAGAATCTACCTCAAAAACCTTAAAACACCTATAGATTCAAGCAAGTAGAAAAAATATGAAGAGAATAGAGGAGAAGAAAATAAAATAAAATAAAGTAAAACTTTGAAACATAAGTTTCCTGTTCTTTTGGTGCCCAAAAAAAATGAAAAACTAACCTCATATAAACCAAAGAGTTTTATTCTGAATGCCCCTTTATACAATTTGTTTTATTGATAAATAAATCCCCATGCCTTACCAATCCCCACATACATATACACTGATACAAGGAGGTTGTACAAAATGAAATTCAAACAACGATGTGGACAGCAACGCAACCCCAGAACTTATCGTACGCAAATTGATTCTCAAAACCACACACAAACCAAATCCTTATATTCAGGAGGAAAAAGAAAAAAGAAAAAACCACATGGACGAACCAAACACAACTGACCCACCTCTATGCTCCATTTGCTTCCCAAGAAAGTTTATTTCTGGAAATAATATCTATCCCAAACATTTAATTAAAAAACAAAAAACAAAACCCTATACAGGGCTCCAATTAGTTCAATGACTATTGTACCATGAAGCTGGAGTAAAGTTCAACATCAGTTTCTAGGGAAACTTTTCCCATCCAAACAAACGGAGCACAGGAAAATTGATCAATTTACTCTAATCGATTTGAACATATCCATTAAGTCCTATTAGAGGCAGCAAAACAAGGATAATGAGTGCTAAGACCAAACCTGCAAATGACGATGTAGAGTTCCACACAAGCTGACTAAGTGCACCTCCGGCTAGATTGTGAACACTTGTCGCATTAGCGGAGTCAATTTAAAATTAGTTCAAAAACCTCTTAAATAGGATTCTTTCTTTATTTTTTTCTCTCCTTTTTTTTTTCTTCTCCTAAGATTCTCTCCTATAGCAATTCTCTCATAACTGTACCTTCCTTATTCTTCTTATTTTTCTCCTAAGATTCTATCTGTATTTCTCTACCATAATAATTCTCTTCTAACCATGTGAGCAGCCATTATTGTAACTGTTTCTTATGTGTGACGTGTTTGGCAAAAATTCATAATTTGAGGCCTCGAGGTAATGTCGAATGTGGGGATTTTAAGAGTGAAGTGGTGGTTTAGTTTCATGAGTTATTGGATACAGTTACATGATATTGTATATAGTTACTGGTTGGTATACAGTTACATGGTATTGTATACGAGCTCATGTAAATATCACTAGGTTGTCGGCAGATTTAAATCCACTTTAACTAGTTACATGATGTTTGTAATTGTTTAAATTACTTTTCCCATTCTGTGAAATGAGTTACAATGGAAAATGAGTTAAAACAGCTACATAAAGTAAATGACCATGTTCTCAACGGAATGAGGAAATCCATGTAAGGCCCAAAATATGAACTACTAACGTGAAATACATGGGCAGTATATAAAAGGGAAAATTGGTGTTTTCCCTATCAGGCTATCATCCTATGTTGAAACAAGCATTTTGGCGAAACAAGCAGCATTCCCTATCAGGCTATCATCCTATGTTGCCCTAATACACTTGACCAGGTTACTAAGACCCCTTAATTAAATGATGACTCACTTTGGATTGGGCTACACCTGGGCCAAATCTTGGGTTCGGGCTATGATGACTCACTTTGGTTTGGGCTACACATGGGCCATTCTTAGGCTCAGGCTCAGATTAGCCCAAGCTTGGCTAGCCTAATTTAGTCTTCATTTTTTGCACTAAAATATAAAAATTATAGCCTTTTAATTATAGCATTAGACCATAGGCCTAGTCATTGCGGTATCTCTCTTTAGCTTGTAAAGGGAGGATAGAGATTCAAAACTCGACCTCATTATTTGAAAAAAATTTGGATTGGAACCCAGGGGCCTATTATATGGAGTTAAGTACTAGGGTCGTGCAAAAAATAATAATAATAATAATAATAAAAAATATAAAGTAAAAAAGAAAATAAAAATGCAACATTTAGACGAAATCAAGGGGTTAGGGGCACTTGAGGTGGATTCTTCAAGCGCCCCTTTTGCCCAAATTGTGTCCTGCTGTGGGCTTTTGAAACTAATAAAGATGATGTTTTTTATAGACACCATATCTGGCAATCATACAATCCCAACTGTTACCTCACAGCACAAACGTCTTGGTGAACCCCTCATTCAAATTGGCTTTTTTGGTCGTACTCTTGTTCATTATATCTTGTTAGTCTTTCTCTTTGATTACTTAATTTAGGAGAAATTGTATGGTATATATCTTTGGGGTACCATACCCCAAGTAGCAACCAATCACATTTATTGAATCACATTTTTTGGTTAATTAGCAGATTACCACAAATATGATTAGATTACTACAAAATGTGATTGACTATCACTTGGGGTATGGTACCCCAATTTTTCTCTGGGGTGTCATAAAATTTCACTTGTTTTAGTTGCCTTCTTTATAATAATTTACTTTTCAATCTTGTTTTGATGAGTACTATAAAATTTGTACGAGTAATATGAAGAAGGGGAAAAAAAAAAAAATGGTGGCAAGCAAGAGCTCACGAACCAGGGTTATGGGTGTAATAAATATTTGTTCAAGGTTATTACAATAAATGTAATGCCAAGCAAGAGTTCACGGCCGAGGCCATCATTGGACACCAAGCAGCACCAAAACATTAGGCACTGGCATTTCGTTAAATAGCAATTAAGCGCATATGTGGGTGTAACAAATAAAAATATCGAAAAGTGCTGAAATAAGAAGGAAAAATTATTATCCACATGTTTTCAAGTTGTCTTTTATCAGTAGTTTGCAATATCTCAACATATATTTCTATTTTAATTTTTAAAAATTCTTGAATGGTTTATTTTATTTTTTTGCCGAACATGAGTACCACAGCTCTTTTCTCATCCAGATTTGGGTCAAAATTAGTCTCACGCGATCCACAGTCCACCTGCATGCAATAACCATGAGATGGTGTTTTATTGGATAGTGAGTGGAACTTGGCCATGCCTAGTACCATTGGATCTTGTAGATTTGATAACTTAGGAATCGTGTCAAAAATTGTGTCTTGATCTTATATATATATATATATATATATATATATATATTTTTTTTTCGGTAAGTGATCTTTTATCCTTTAATAATGAACCAGGGTTATGGGGGCACGATTTTTAGGGTAATGCTACTTTGCCCAACTATGTGCATTTGAGAGGATAAATTGTGAGACCTGCTGATATATATGGTTAAACCTTAAAAATTTAAACCCTCCTAAGTGCACATACTAGGGCAAAGTAACATTACCCCAATTTTTATAGACAATTTTTTATGCATTGATTTATCAAATAGTGATTGAAAGTTGACCCCTGTCAACTTTTTTTAGAATCATTGGATATTGTAAATTCGATGAGACTTAAGAATTATGTAAGAAATAATACATAAAAATTGTGTATCTAGCTTGCAATAGATGTACTCCAATTTCCGACCTTATCATGGTGAAGGGGGATGACGTAGTTTTGACCAAGGTTACGAATGAGCCAAACTTGGTGTGGCCTAATGTTGCAAATGGGCCAAACCTAGTGGTAATTTATATTGCAAAACAAAATGGGATGGGGCCAAACTTGATTTTAGCCTGGATCTGACTCGAAAAATCCGGTGGCATTAAACACACAAAATACCAGATTTTCTTGTCACATCAAGAAGATAGAATGTAATCCAAATAAATAATAACAAAGCAAGAGGATTGTTCATATTAATCAAACGTTTTCACCTATAAGTACAGCTTAGAGGAGCCCAATTAGCTATAATATTGTAAACTAAGTAATCACCAAAGCTATCACTACATTAGACTGAAACCCACTTGAATTAAACTGAAACCCACTTGCCTAGACCGGTTTAATAGATTTGATAAACAGTGATATGTCACAAGTCGCAACTATGAAAGGATGGTCTATAATAAAAATGTTTTTGGATAACTAATTAATTGTAAACTATAAATCAATTTAAAAATAATAATGGAGGAGTCTCAAAGACTCAAACAATTGTATCATCAACATTAACAGGTGCAATTTTTTGTTGATGCCAGATCCCTTTCTATAGCGTGCTACCGATAAAGACTACCTAATTGAGTTGATTGGACACTCATTTCATGCTGTTCTTTCTAGAAAGGTGTTGGAGACAAATAATAAGATTAGGTTTGAGATATCAAGATAGGGGTGACTGGTTCGAACGTGAGAAGGGATCAATGCAAGGTAGATTGGGTTGGTTTGAGTGTACTCTATCCCTAGCTGCCTCCTTATCCTCCTTAATAAGTATTCCTCTTAGTTTATTGGGTTTTGATTGGACCAAATGAGCAAATGCAATCTAGAAACAAAAATTTCAATCCATATTTTGGGGAAAGGCTTCTCTTCATATACGAGGTTTGGGGTTTAGTGTTGTAATAGCAACATACTATGCGCAATCGTATGACTACCGTGTTGCCAGTTGTGTAAAGATCGTGCTGTAATGTGTTGTCAGCCATACTACAATTGTACACAGGATGGTATTGTTACAAGTTTACAATATCAAACCCTTGTAGAAAATGTGGACCATTCTCGTGGGATCCACTACCAATTTTTATAGGATTTATCAAATATCGATGGTCTAGATTTTATTGGATGATGTAATTAATAGAAAAATCTTAATCCCATATGTTGGTATCACAAAAGAACTATTATTAATTTATTATTATATTAAAAAAAAGAAAAAGAAAAAAAGGAACACTTATACTTTCCAACTTCCCAAGCTGACCCGCCACAAGTAATACGTTGAGAATGGCACATTTGACATTATTGACACAATGATGGGCGTCGTGTATTTTATAAGTAAAAGGAATTAATAGTAATGAATTGTGTTAGCCTTGCAATATTATTGGTCAGGTAATTTGGCTGATTCATATAACAAATCTCCTTAATTAACCAGGCTAATACTGGTCTCCATAAGCGATCATTAAGGCACAAGAAGCTAAGTAAGAATTGCCAACATAAATCGATTTCAATTAAAAGAGTAAAATCCTTATCCTATGGGGAAGGAGTTTAAACTTTCAAAGGTGTTATGAGAGGTGTAAGTTTGTGAGGAAATTATGAAGGCTTTGTTATATATCGGCTGCGCTTGGTTTGAGGGAATGGAATGAGAATGAGAATGGGAATGGGAATGGAATTGGTGGGACTTATTTTTAATGATTTTTACTTCTTAAAAAGTAAGAAAAACCATTCCTTTTGATTTAGGAAGGAATTATGATTCTTTAATTAGAAGGAATAGACCTCACAAAAGAATAGCCATTTTATTTTCTTGTGTAATCAAACACTCACTTTTAAAAGAAAAAAAGAATCATCATTCCATTTCCTCCCTTATTCCCTTATAACAAACATAGTCTAAGGGTTTGACCGTTTGAATAAAGAGTATTGCTAGATGACCCTTTATCTCGCCCACTAATAGGTTGGGCCCTATGCTATGTTGGTCCTTGATTTAATAGAGTGGCACGGATGTGGATGGTTTTACAAAAGTACCCTTTCTCAGCAAATGATGTAGTGCCTTTTTATGGTTTCCTAAGCCCTACCAATTGCCATTGAGAGTTGTGTGATGGAACAAGATTGCCTTATGGAAGGGTATTCCCATTTTCTTGACGGTGTGACCTTCTAGCTGCCATCCCCATCGATTGAGGGTAAAATCTTCATGTTCACCTATTAGATGTTGAGTACATGATTGAGAAGTGGCCTTCATTTGGGACCAAGAACCATAAGAGAGAGAGAGAGAGAGAGAGAGAGAGAGAGGGAGAGAAATATAGTAGATGAGGACATGAGGTACGTCCTTAATTTAATTTAATTTAATTTATATAATAATTTAGAAAACAATTCGTTAGTAGCTAAGAAGCACGGACACTTCTCTAGAGGTGCTGTGTCCGTGTCGAACACGTATCGAACATGACACTCCTCCGACACGACACCTCTCTTTTTCTATCTTTTTTGTCTTTTTAATATTTTTCCTTTTATTTTTTGTCATATTTAATCAATGAATAACTAAACTAAGGTTTCCAAAAGCAATACAAATGATGCATTTTGAATGATGGATGTGAAATTATGTGATATTATCTAACTATATACATAAAATATGCATTTTATTAAAAATGTGTCCTTGACGTGTCATGTCCTAAATTTTGAAAATTTGTCGTGTCAACGTGTCCGTGTCGTGTCGTAACCATATCACGTGTCCGTGTCCATGCTTCTTAGGTTAGTAGATGATAATCTATTTAGCTGCATGGATATATGATGCAATTCGTAAATCATCTCTATCACCGGCCTTTGTGGCCAAGCAGCACCTAGTTGACATGTGGATACAATTTAGTACTCGAATCTCTTCTAGTATCCCAAAATTTAAAAAAAAAAAAAAGAAAAAAAAAAAGAAGCAAGACTTTGTAAATAATCTCTTGGACATAGATGATGATACCTTGAGAGAGTTTTATGCTTTATCCCACGGGTAAAGCCATTAGAACTATACTAGGCATTCAATAAATTATTTCATGTGCTAGACATAACTGAACACATAGCTCCTCTCACATGCTCATTACGTGATGAGATGCTTGTGTCTAAAAAGATGCATACATTCAAGGATGGAAGTAATTTTCTCTTGAAATTAACATGTTTTTGGATATATAAACCTATTCTACCACCACTTGAAATAAAAATCGCTTCATTCAAGAGATAAGAAGTGGCTTTGATTGACTTTAGTGATTAACATTAGTTTAAAAAGGGTAATGCTACTTTGCCCCACACTTTACCTTACACTTTGCCCTACTATGTTCATTTTGGAGGATAAAGTTGTGGGATCCACTATATTATTAAACTCTAAAAATTGAAACCCTCCCAAATGCACATAATAGGGCAAAGTGTGAGGCAAGGTTTTCATAAAAACCTTTCTAAATTTTTCATAAAACTTTGAAAAGTGAAAAGAATTAGGGTTTACAAATAGGGTTGAGGGGTTGCAATAGCCGCCCTCTTTAATGATTAATTATTTTTAACCTAAGCCTACTCAATAATCTTATGGTCTATGTATACATGAATAAAGCCCTAAAACACATAGAGCGCATCGGGCTTTACATGTAGTTCAAGTTCGCTTATTTATCATCTTTTTCTACCCAGTACCCCGCAAGGGTAAGTCCCGAGTTCAAATCTCCGCTCTCTCAATCTTGGATGCATAAACTTATGAGTGGTTTGTACATCACAGATGATTAGTTTAGGTCATTAGACTTGGGCCAATCTTCATTCAGTGAAAAAATTTATAAAAAAAAGGTCTATGACACCTTCTTGTAGACTCAAACTAGCAACGAATCCATGCAATGCATGAGATAAAAATATAATGTGTATATATATTTACAAAATAACTTTGAATTTGGGATCCCAAATTGAAAATTGTCTGGATCTATATCAAAAACCCACTAATTAAGTCTTGACATGGATTTCAATTTAGACAAACAATGGTTTAACAAAAATCATGCTTTTAGTATCTCATAAAATAAAGCAAAATTTTAAATAATCAAACTTTTAAACAAACCATGCTCAATACTCCAAGGCTTGATTTGGTTTGGCTCCTTTGCAACTTGTCATTGATAATAACCAAAAATAAAAACAAAAGGGTTGTTTGGGGGAAAAAAATGAGCGATCTAATCTGTTTTGGCTTTTTTTGTTTTTTTTTGGGAGTTGGATCGGGTCAATATCCGGGTCAAAGTGTGGGGATTTTTCATTTAACCTGAGCACGCATTCATGACCGTAGTTTTAATCCGACGGTATACATGTATTGATGTATACATATATGAAAGAGGATTCAGTGCGGAACCTCGGCACCGTGCTGAGTTTTATAACTCGGCATTGAATCCTCTCCCATACATATATACACCAGTACACCACCATACCCTAGCGGAACAACCATAACCATATCAGAAAAATGGCCGTAATATCCCAATCTGGACTCATCTCCATATCCAAGAACGACCGACTTGCAAACCCTTGCAGCCAACAAAAATTCACATCCGTTCCATATCCGGTGAAAGTGTGTGCAATCTTTCGATCTGCTAGACTCATCTCAAGAAGTACCGACTCACAAACCCTATCAAACGACCAATCATGTCCTCTGCATCTACGGTCGACGGTCAGCCTCATCCGCCGCCACATTCTTCTGCTACACCATTCCCTCCGACTACTGCCGGTTACGACTCTTCTGGTTCGTTTCTTTTAATTTTTTTATATTATTATATATATAATTAATCCTGTATTGTGGATTTTTTCCACGCAATCTATATATATCCAATTTCAGAATGGGACATGCTCAAAATATCATAAACTGTTACTCGTACCGATATTTTGCAGATGATATAAAAAGGATAAAGGAAAGAAGGAAAGATAAAAAAAAACTGCATATAATTTTCTCGGCATTGCATGGGAAATCTAAATCTTTTCCATTATTGGGACATAAGAATATGAAAAATTCCCTCTATTTTTACGAATTTCAGAATTTTTTAGCGGGCATTTCATTTTTTCTTAAACCAAAACTGCATATAATTTTCTCGGCAACCAAACATATATCTATGGGTGTTATGTGTATATAGTTTTCATTTGTAGTGGTAATCGATATGGGCCATCCTGCTAGCACTTTCGTTGGCTCTGGTTCTACCCAGGCTACTTCTCCAATGGGTTCGCTTGGAATGAAAAGGACATGGCTTCGGAAGAGAGCTTTCGGGACTTGTACGAGAGATGGATGCGGCACAATAAGGTTTCTCGAAGCGGTGAGGAGAAGGAAAGGCGTTTCAAAGTATTTAAGGAGAATGTGAAACATATTCACGAGTCAAACAAGAGGGGAGATTCTGACCAGTTGGGGCTAAATTGTTTTGGGGATACCAGCGAAGAAGAGTTCAGTCGCATGTTTGTCGATAATTCTGAAATGAGGAGGAGTTACGAGAATGATTTTATCAACAGAACTGGTATTTACAAAAATGCACTCATTGAGGATGCGGTAAGTGTTATTTTATTTTTATTTTTTTGGTTTTGGTGATTGTTTAACTTTTGTGTTCAAATGCTGATTGTAACACAATGAGGAGATTTGTAGGATGTAGAAACATCCTATATAAATGGTTGTTGTCATTGTGTCAAATTCACATGCTTTAACAGACTAACTCAACTTGGAGAAGGAAGCAGCTTATAAAAGATAAAAAAAAAAAAAAAAAAAATAGAATGAAGCTCAATGAGTCTACCTCAGGAGTCAGTCAAGAAGATCTAGTACCTTTAGCTGTTGCATCTATAAAGGGCTAGGGCGTAACTAAAGAACATGCCAAAGGGCTCCTGTCAGAGGGAGAGGAGAGAGAGGTCATCATCTTCTCACAAATTTGAGCAAATATACATGGATGTTCATACGAATAAATGTAGGCTTGTTAAAAATCTTTTTAATTTCATGACCTGTTTCTTATATATTGTAAATTTTTCTGGTTAATATAGGGTAAGAGAGGTGTTATTGTCCAGTGTTATCCTGCCACATCACAAGTAAGAATACAATCTCAGTTTACTTCTAATGTTATTAATGCATGTTGTAAGTTGATTTACTAATGTTTAGGTTCTAATGTGGCTCATTTTGTAAGTTAGATATCCTATTAATTCCATATATTGTAAATTTTTGAGTGAATGTAGGGTGGGAGAGATGATGTTAAGAATACAAGCTTGGGTGGTTCTTCGTCTGATGAAATCTGAGAGAAGATGTGCTTTGTCATCAATGGATTATTTATGTTTTTAGTGAGAAAATTAAAGAAGAACGAGAAGAGAGAAAATTAAAGAATGAGAAGAAGAATATAAGAAAGTTAGAGAATTGGTGACTTGAACTACTTTTTTTCCTTCTCTGCTAGATAGACCAAAAGAATTACTTTGTTTTCTTTTTGCTTTGCCCTTCGACATGCTGTTTGTGTTAGTTTCAAGTTCTGTTGGGTAGTTTGGCATCCTTGTTGGACTTCTTGTCCAATTTGTATTCCTCTTTTTGATCAATACAATTTTCTATTATTAAAAAAAAAAAAAAAAAAAAAAAAGCACTTAAGAATCAAACTGCAAGGAAAAAAAAAACACACACACACACACACACACAACAAAAAACAAAATGGCAAAAAAAATACTCTTCTGTTTCCTTGATTTCTGGGCAACCAAATGGAAGGCAAAAAGTCTTTGCCATTAAAATGTTGCTAGCTTGACACATTGATACATCTTGTTTCTGGGAAAAACATTCATATTTCTTTTTCTGGGAACAAAAACAGATTCATATTTCATAGCGTGCACTGTTAGCTTATTCAGCATAATTTGGTTGCAGTTCCTGTGATGAATAATTTTTCTGCAGCTAAAACATTATGATGTTCTTCAAAGAATGTACATAGATGTAGTGTATAAATCTTCATTCAGAGAGAGAGAGAGACAGTGTGTGTGTGTGTGTAGGAATCCTTTGTGAATTAATTGGTGAAAGGTGGAAGAGAGGAAGAATAATAGCTACAACAACTACAGAGGGAAGGAAGATAGGATTGATTATATGGAAAATCCTGTTCACAGCCAACTAGCCAAGTGAGAAAGATCGAGCAAGAGATAGAGATGATCATCGTTTGGTCGCCAGGGCAGCCAGAAATGAGACCGCTGCTCCGGGAGATTACCCAGCAGCCATCGTGGTCACGGTTGGGATTAGACGGTCGACCCATCACTGTTGGGGACTCGTATAATAAATCTCGAATTTGTTTTGGAATTTGAGCGGCCATGGCTGATACAAGGTGTTTCTAGACTATTTACACGGGCCTCTGCCTATTTTTGTTTATTTTTTGTTCTTTCCTTGTCTGTCTCGATTTTTCATTTTTTTCAATAACTTTTTATTCTCTTTGTAAATACTCTTTTGAATATATCTAGTTTGTTTAATTTAACTTTTAATTTTTAATTTTTAATTTTTTTATTTAACTTTTTTTATTATTATTATATAAAAATGTTCTTCAAAGAATTAAAACCAATCTTAAAAAGAACATATTACTGGCAGAGTCCATTTCAATGGTAAAACTAAATCAAAATTGACAGCTATGGTTCTCTCACAAACAGCATTCTTTGAATGGTGTTCCAAACTTTAGGTGTTCTTCACCACTGGAGATGAGACTTTCAACTCTTGTTCCAGAATCTAGGCATTTTGAGGTAGTGCTGTGCCAAAGCAGTGCATTCTCAAGTCTCTATGGCGATGAATTGGTAATTTGAGATCTGGGATTTGGATTTGAATAAAAAGTAAGGTAAAGATTGTGCTCTAGCTGATTAGCAAGATTAAAGCAAGCACACCGTCACTGAGATCAGAAGCAACTCAGATAAAGTGCATAGAGCATTCAAGAGTTATCCACAAAATGAAGAAATTTTGCTAGAACAAGACAGTTGAACTAACAAATAACACAAAGCCCTGAAAGATTGATAGTGATGTGCAATTGCAGTGTTAATCAAACAATGGTCTCAATATGTTTGAGATTGACTATACTTAGAAGAAGGTCCAAGCTGCTGATCAATTTTCTTTGAAATCTAACGAACCTAATAAAGACAATGAGAAGATATTTGAGGAGCCAAAACTTGGGATGGAATTTAGTTCTGATGAAAGTGCTTACAAGTTTTATGTGAGTTATGCTGGGAGAACTGGTTTTAGTGTAAGAAAACAAAACCTTAAGAGAAACAAAAAAGGAATTGTGACAAGGAAAATTTTTTGTTGTTCAAAAGAAGACTACCGAAAAAAGGACAAACGGAAGGAAGATGTGTCGTATGAGCAACAGATTTCGAGGATTGGTTGCGAGGCCCATATGATTTGCCTACCTCAGAAAAATGGGAAATACAGGATTGTGTCATTTAATCCAAGCCACATAAAAGCAACTCTTTTGTGTTTAGTCTGAAGATTTTCATGGTTTCCATTTGCTTCCATACATATGTTTTATGTATGCTTTGGTTAGCTAGATGAAAACAGCACAATGATATGATTCATGATTTTTGGACAATGCCCAGGCATTAATTTGTGATCATGAAATGACTGATGACAAAGGATAGATTTTTCTTTTTGATCTTTTTAAATTTTTTGATCTTTTTTATCTTTTTAAATTTTCTGATGGACAATGCCTGGCATTAAATCTTCTTTTTGATATTTTTATTCAATTTTTACACATGCCTTTTTGTATTGCACGGTTAAAAAGAATGAGGATTTGGTTAGCATTGTGTCCAATAGTGGCCTGATCCTATTTGCAATGACTTCTGGCCAACCCCTCAGGGATTTGTACTATATCTAGGGCGGCAGCTGCAAAGCCCTCTCCCTCCACTGGATGTCAAATGGGAACTCCCCTGTCAAATGGCTTCTATCTTTACAAAGTCACTTCGATCAAGGCGAATGAACTATAAATCCCAAATTTCAAATTTTATTTTTTATACATGTACACATCAACACATACAAAAATCCAATCTCACATATTTTCAATGGAAGGGTTGAAGAAATTGCTTGTAAAAATTGTTTTAGCATGTACAAGCAAAATGAGATTGGAGAAGATCTCGCTAGCCATATAAATAATTAATGCTACAAGAGAAATAACTCTTGCTTTGACCACCACACTTCATTTGGCAATGCAAATAGGGCTACCAAGATGCTGGCCAACTTCTTTCTCCTAACTCTCAAGCTATAAGACCTCAACTATTGTGGAGAATTCAGAGTTTCAATCTTATTGAAAGCATATAGTGTGCAAAATACCGTTGCTTCATTATTAGAATCTACCAATTGCAAACACGAATCAGAATTAGTCACTCAAAAAAACAAACCAAAATCAAATCCATCCACTACACATCATATTTTGTATCAAAGAAATTAAAGCCAAACAACAAAAATCAGCATGTACTGAGCTTGTAATCCTAATGGTGGGTTCTCCCAAAATGTGTGAAGCTGGAGGAGCCGATAGCTCCTTTTTTAGCAAGGTAGTATTTCCTTGAACAAAACTGACTTCCAACTTCCTATTAGTAATTTCCTCGAACATTTTATGTGCATATTGAGATTATCTATCAAATACAGGTAACCATGGAGTTTTAAGTACCATTACACAGGGAAAATGGAAAACCAAAACTAACGAACTTCAAAATCACCAAATTAATATGTTATTTAAATCAAAACCATCATTTTCCATATATCCATATTATCTACAAGTTATTTATTTATACACACATATGTGAGAAGAAGATATATCCAGGGGAAGAGGCACACATTCAAGAAGAACATAATAGCGGTAGAAATAATGAATACTCACAGCTACTAAGTAGAATGAAGAAAACTTTTGTGAGCCATAACAGAGAAGAAGTGCAGTATGGTTTTCTCTTGCGTCAACTCCTCCATATGAAGTTTTTAATTTTTTAACTGATGAAGTCTACAAGGTTCAATAATGGTTGTTGCCTGCCGGCATCAAATCCGACCGAAAAGAGAGGGGCTTGTGGGAGGGGGAGGGTAATAGAAGACGAGCTATACTAAGGCCAGGGAAGAACGGTTCAAGTTTGTCCTAGTTTTTTTTTTTTTTTTTTTTTCACTTTCACAAATCAGAATAGGAGTATAGGACTATTAAATGTCACGTGAGAAGCATGTCTTTTGTACACGTGTCAATTTAACAATGTGCCACGTTATTGGATGGAGGAGCACCTCCACCTTGGGGTGGAGGCAAGTATTGTCCAATTTTTTGTGTCCCTCAATGTGGGGATGTGAATGTTGTAACATGTTTTGTGGGTGTTTGGCTACAACCGAAGGTAAATGGAAAGTCTTGTTCGAGTCATGGATATCAATTGACCACGGAAAAGTACAGTCGAAACTCATCGCCCCTTAATAACCCCTCTCTCTCTCTCTCTTTCTCTTTCTAAAGTTCTAGGCATGTTTGGATTACCCATAACACACCATATCAACCGATCGCAAATGAGACAAATGAGACTTTCTATGGTATGTCGATTTCATCACAGTTTATGATAATTTGATCACATTTAGCGATAACTTGGTTAAGTGGATTTCATCACATTTTATAATTATTCGATTAAATTTAATGGTAACTTAGTCAAGATGAATTTATTATCAAATGACCAACTTGTTCAAGTGGTTCTCATCACATTTAGTAACTTCACGTTTAGTAGTAATTTGATCACATTTAGTGGATTTCATCTCACATTCCATGGTAATTAACTTGGTTAAGATTATATTTAGTGGTAACTTTGTGGTAGCAATGGATCCCTGATGCACACCTAAGCTAGGGTTGAGGAAGTTTTCACTATCGTTATTTCTTGACCAGAAACTAACAAACTGTCAAAGATGTCATGAAAATGCAAGACATCATCTCTACTTCCTATTATTTCTACAAGGATCGTCTTAGGATTCTACCAACATTGCATTTGTGCCATATGGAGTTATTGGAGGCAATTATGAAAAATTTGCACGTTAGATCGAGCTTTTGAACTCTAAATGTGTTCAATTTTATAGATCAATCAAGGAAGAAGAAGTGTCAAATATCATTAACTCAATTTTTTTTTTAACAAAGGTCACCAATCAATAATACTAAGAAAGTTTTCACATTGACAAATGGCATCACTTCATGAGCGGCATTTGGTAAGAAATATAAAGAGTAAGAAACATTCATCCTAAATATGGAAGAAGTTGTGTAGTTTTTGGATGACGAAAAAGTTGTATAGTTGGCAGTAAGGTTTAATGTAGCTGATGTGTTTGCTTCCATTAAACTACTTCATGTGATTTGTAGGGTGAGGCCTAAACTTGATAAGCTGCATAAAATTAGCTGACAAGATACTACTTGAGAACATCTTCAATGAATATAAAGCAAGAAGACAGCAACAAAGATTGGCAAAGGTGAAGTAGATGATTGAATAAGATTGAGGTCAATTTAAAGTAGTTTAAATCACTACTATTCATCCTTAAGGATACTTCCAGCTATTACTTTGTTTTACAAAAATAGAAATACTCAAAAAGATACTATACAACCACAAAACAAAACCCAAAGTCAAAATTGCAATGTTACCATTAAACAAAACTCTAAAACACACTTATCCTCATTTTCCTCATGGTACTTAGTCGATAAGTGAATATGAAGCATCTTCAGTGATTCCCCACAATCCACTGCCTCCGACTCCCCTTTTCATTCTCATGTAGCCTTTTTCACCCCACTTTTCTCCTAATGAGTTTTTCAAAATCCAATATTTTTCACCTTTTTCACTTTGTCCATACCCCACTAACAACATTTCATGATTTAGACAATCATGAATGCTCTCCTTGCAGAGAATGTCCTGCAAAATAATAAAATTCATGTGAATAGGGAGTCGAAATTTTCCATTCTAGGATTTTATAAGTTGAAATGTAAAAATCAAAGATGTAACAACACATCTCATATAATGTAATCTAAAATTATTGATTGAACTTATGCAACTACATGTTTATTATATGTATATTCATTTTATAAGTAAAAATTTTAAAAGCTCATAATTTTTACAAAAATGATAGAGTTCGCTGTGCACCATTTAATCAATCTAGTGCAATGAAATTTCATATTTCAAAAAATATTTTAATTTTAAACCCTAGCATTTAATGTCATATATGAAGTAATTAATATTTAAGTACTTTTGAAAATCTGAAATTTAATTTGTACGCAACTACTATTACCTTGTTATGTGTTACATTCCATAACTATTATATTTTTCATATATTTATTCATCTCTTGCAATTTAAAAATTATCTTGCAATTTAATTAATTTTTTTATTTAAAGAAACAAAAGATCAAATCCTACAATACATGATACAATAATATGCATAGTATTAAAAAGGTTAAAATACAGAAATCAATATATAATATAATTCATGATTTCGGCAAATACGAAGTAGAAAAAAAAAATCCTAATCATGCATTTTTCTCTTCGACAGAAAACTGAAATCCTAATAAAACTTTCATAAAAATGAAACATAAAAGAGAGAACAAATGTCCTTAAATGCATACTTCTTCATTAAGAATTAAGATCAATAAAAATGATACAACCGCAACTAGGTAGGGACCAATCTAACACACCATAATCAATAAAATAAAATAAAAAAAACACCTAAGCCATGTTTGTTTGGTTAGAATGGAATGGGTGGGAATGGAATCTAATTCCATACTCAAAATATAATTCACTACTATTGTTTAATTCCATTTCTATCTAATTACCTTATCTAAACATGTTGTTTGAAATGAATTGAAATGAAATTCCATTATATTCACACTACAACAAAAGAAGTCTTTCATGGCGTGCAAAATACGCCGTAAAAGAGCTTTTATGGCATTCAGGCGAACACCGTAGGATGCGACGCCGTGCAAAGTGAAAGTTCATACATAGTGTTTTTTGCACGCCATAAAAGAGTTATTTACGGCATTTGGTGTACGCCATGAATAATTATTTACAGCGTTCTACTAAATGCCATAAATGATTTATTTATGGCATGCAGTTAAATGCCATTAAAATAGGTATGCTGAATTAACAAACACATATTTATAGCATTTTATGCACGCCGTGAATAATCATGCATTTGAATGCCATTAAATAGGTATGCCAAATCAATTTTCAAATATTTATGGCATTTCTTGCACACCATAAAAAGATTTTCATAACCTTTCTTGCATGTCGTAATTGACTTTTTATGGCATGACATGCATGCTGTTGAGTTTATTATTATTATTATTTCCTGATAGTAAGCATTTGATGACACCAAAGCATAAATTGTAAGAAGAATGTAAAACCTATATATGGTGCTAAAATAGGGACCTATAACAAAACTATAGCTTATGAATTCTCAAAACACAAAATTAAGTCTTCCAATTCTTATTTTCATTAAAGCCATTTGAATTAAATAAGAAATTGTTCAAAAAAAAAAAAAGAGTGAAAAAACCCAATACATGATCAGATCCAAAGAAAAGGGAACATTGATTAGTCTTCTATCACAAACTTACTAATAGTGTTTGTCCAAGAAACTATTAAATTACAATATACCATTGAATCCATACAAATATTATTAGTAATAACAAAACACCGACCCATTAAACAAAAGAGGTCTTTTACGGCATGCAAAACACACCGTAAAAGAGCTTCTACGGCGTTGGGGCGAATGCCGTAGGATGCGACGCTGTGCAAAATGAAAGTTCATACACGGTGTTCCTTGCACACCATAAGAGTTATTTATGGCATTTGGTGCACTAAGGGGAAAACACACAAGCCCTAGTTCTTCTCCAACAGTTATGCACGTAGATCTGAGTAAGAAACGAGGAGGAAGCCAAATTAAGAAAATGGAGTGTCGGGTTTGACGGGTCGTGACTTCGCATAAGCTTGAATCGTGATTTTTCTAATCCTTCATTCTTGATTTCTGATTGTCTATGAAACCTAATCTTCGTAAGCATGTTGAATTCCTTTAATCCTACGTTGGTGTTTACAACGAGGAGAACCCTAATTCCGCTCAGTGGAGAATGAAGAGCCAAATGGGGAAAAGAAAAAGAAAAAAGAAAACATAAAGGGAACAGAGAAAAAAGACCTGCTAATTTTTTCGTGGTTGTGTAAGTTTTTTTCACGGAATTTAAAGGAAGCCGTATTTTGTAAAGGTGGGGTCGTTTTATACACAGCGTTCAAATGAACGCCATAATAGACACTATTCACGGCATTTATACTGTGCACGCAGTTAAAAGTGTTTAGAGTTGGCATATTAACAGCATTTACACTGTGCACGCCGTATATTCTCTTATTAACGGCATACCACACTTGCACGTTGTAAATATAGTGCCATAAATAGGATTTTTTTCTTGTAGTGGATCATTCCATTCCAACCAAACAAACATGGCCCTAGATTCTGGTGTGGGATCAAGAAAGTGCTACATGTACTATATCAACAATAAGCAGTAAAGTCCCTAGCTTACAGATATTAGCCTTCTAGGAATATCGCCTATTAGAATTTTGCCTTTACAAACTGATTGTAATCCAATCTACACATTACCGTATATAACCTAACACAAGCACATTAACATACTATTTAAAGTGCAAGAGGTTGTGATAATAACAATTTGAACAACGATAAATCTCAAAACATATGCATGTTATTTATAATACATAAATATGTACCCCTTCCTTAAATTGTCTTAAATAATCATCGGCTGATAATGCAACTGCGATGGGCTGCTGACATACAACCTCCATTAGGTCTATCTCAGTTTTTGAAACTCTGATATGACGATTGATTCTCACGATAGGTTCCCATAGTCAAATGGGAACAACACTCTCCATGGTTATCTCTATATAGGTAATTCTTTTCACAGGTGATCCCATAGTTGCTCAATATAGGTAAATGCAATTCTAACAAAGCCACCCTTTCCAATCTTTTGGTCACAGTCAAGGAGCTGATGTGGTAATTAATTTTCCCGTCTTGATTTTGTAGGTACCTTCTACTGCCCCAACAGCAGTAAAGGCCCAGCAAGACATGCATTCTCTCTGCTCTCTTACTGCCCCAACAACAGTAAAGGCCCAACAAGACAAGCATTCTCTTGCTCTCTTACTGGTGTTATAATGCTTTTTTGACTGCCAATCGACCATGAGGGGAAGGTCATCTGCATAAAAAGTTAAGAATTTGAATTAGTTTAGCTATAAACTAAACCATTACGAAAAAGAGCAATCAACACACCTACTAATATTTTAATGTGATGTATGGAAAAAACATGGGTAATTTCTATATTTTAATGATGTTTTCACTCTCCCTTTTTTTTTTTTAAAGAAAAACTATAAAATATCTTACCTATTATAAAACATAGATCAAAATGTCAGGAATTTTAAGAATATTTGAAAATCCCACCGGTCGCTACCTCTTCCCTCTCTCTCACTAAGCACCTTCTCTCTTTTCGTATATATAGCCTATAGCCATACAATATAAGAAGCAAAGCCACAACCTAACCAAGGTTGGCCTAAGTGGAAGGGGCTCTGGTCGCTTAAGTAAGGGGTCTCGGGTTTGAGTCCTTGTGAATGCAGTAAACTTTTTTGGGAGAGGTCCCTCGCTTCGGCGCCCAACAGTACCTCGAAGGATTAGTCCTAGGCGAAGCCTGGGCCACCTTGGAAACCAAAAAAAAGAAGTAGAGCCACATACTATATATACAATAAATCACAAAAATATTAAAAAATTTTTTTTAAAAAAAGCAGTAGCAACAACAACAACATGTATACCCATCTTAGCAAAAAAAAAAAAAAAGAAGAAGAAGAAAGTGAAATGGGCCTCTCAGTCAGACCACATTTCTCTCACTAAACACCTCCTCTTTCTCTCTCTACATAGCCATGCTATATCAGAAGCAAAGCCACATACTATATACCTCTTCTTCTTCTTTTTATTTTTGATTTTTTTTAACTATAAAATATCTTACCTATTATAAAACATAGATCAAAATTTTAGGAATTTTAAAAACATCTGAAAAGCCCACCGATCACCACCTCTTCTCTCTCTCTCACCAAACACCTCCTCTCTCTTCGCATATATAGCCATAGCCATACAATATATAAAGCAGAGCCACATACTAAATATACAATAAATCATATAAAAAAAAAAAGGAAAAAAAAAAGAGACAAAAACTAAATCAAGGACAAAAGCAGCAACAACAACAACATGTATACTTGTCTTAGCAAAAAAAAAAAAAAAGGAAAAAGAAAAAAGAAAATGAAGAAGAAGAAAGTATAATGGGCCTCTCGTCAAACCACATCTCTCTCACTAAACACCTCCTCTCTCTCTCTCTTTGCATAGCTATACTATATCAGAAGCAAAGTCACATACTAGATATACATTAACTCACATAAAAATGAAAAAAAAAAAAAAAAAAAAAAAAAAAAAAAAAAAAAAAAAAAACTAAAACTAAAACAAGGACAAAAGCAGCAATAACAACATGTATACCTGTCTTAGCAGCAAAAAAAAAAAGAAAAAAAAGAAAGAAAGTATAATAGGGCCTCTCGTCAAACCACATTTCTCTTACTAAACACCTCTCCTCTCCTCTCTCTCTCTCTTTCTCTCTCTTTCTATACATAGCCATACTATATCAGAAGCAAAGTCCACATACTATATATACACTAAATCACATAAAAAAAAAAAGAAAAGAAAAAACAAGGATAAAAGCAACAATAACATGTATACCAGTCTTACAAAAAAAAAACAAAAAAACAAAAAAACGAAACAAAAACAAAAACGATTTATACTAGGTTTATCAGAACTGCATCTTGTTAAAGAAGCTGGATAGTAAACTTTGGAGGAAAAACTTAGCTGCGTTGAGAAAAGTGGCGATTTATGCAACAGCCCGGTGGTGGAAGGCATTCGGGTCATGGAAGGTGAAGACGAGAAGAACATGGTCGATGACAGAGAGAAGAGAGAGTGGGAAATGGGGGATGAAGAGAGAGAGTGAGAGGGTGTGAGAGCAGGAGGAAATTGTGTAGTCAAATAGCCAATGGGCTATATATATGCCTGAAGTAATTTTCATCTTTCCAAATATACCCTAAGTCTTTACACGGAGGAGGTAGAACCTTAGGAGCTTTTTGGTCTTTTAAAATTTACAAAATATCCATATGACGCGCCGTGGGCTGCGCCGGAGTGTGCATGGACACGCGTTGATCACATAACTCTGTCTCTCTCCAGAAAAAAAAAAAACCGTACGGACTATGGATGTTATAAAAAGGTCGCACAGAGTCCAAAGCCCCTCCATCTTCTCTTTTCTCGTCCATGGCTGCCATATTGATCCCTGCAAGCTGAGATATCTCACCGAAGCTAAAAAAATATACAAAAATGCAAGGTTTTCAATCACTAAACTAAGGCATGTTAGCTCTTTTGTCACACTCATCCACATTTATGTGATAAGGTGCACGTAGGTAGTGATTTTCTCATCGACCCATCTTTTTACATGAGATTTATGGCTTAAGCCTCTCCAGCCCTTACCTTTTTTTTTTTTTATACTCAGATTTGAGTAAAAACTGAAGCCAAAACCTTGATTTGATATAGAAGTCTCCAATGCTAGACTTAAATTTGTACTCAAATATTTTTTTAAAATTCCCAACTTATCCCAAAAAACTATTATAATAATTTTTTCTCCCATAAATATACACACGCATCTAGCTTCGGTTCCCTTCATCTGAAGCTCTAGCGACCTTCAAGCCCCTTCCTCCAGCGACCTTCAAGCCCCAAATTTCGGCGATGTAACAGTGCAAACCTTTCCTTCAATCGACACAATTGTAAACAAGGATCTGCACAACTGCAGCCGGTGACTCCTTCTCCAAATCCGGCGACTCCTTCAGCTCTGATGACCTCATGACTGACAGAGAAGAAGTCGACTATCCAATAACAGAGAGAAAGAGAGAGAAAATAGCTTTCCAGTGAGTCTCTAGCGAGTTTCCGACCAAATATTGTTGTTGAATCTTCTAACCGACTTGCCCCTTATATTTGAGTATGGTTTTGATGTCCCCCTGATTTGGGGAAAAATTTGAGTGTCCCTAGATTTGATATGGATTTGAGTATAGGGTTGGAGAAGGTTTTTGAACTTTTTACTCAAATTTGAATTTGATATAGGTTTAGAGTAAGGGTTGAAAATGCTCTTATTACACCTAGTTTTGTTTTTATATCTCATGGGTGTGCAATATAATCAGGATGGTGGGTCACCAGTAAAAATTCGAAACGAAGGTCTAAGAACACTAGGATTGCGTGCTATAAACAAACTTTGTTTTGTTCTTTGGGTCTATCATTGTTTGATCTTGCATTGTGTTTTCTGAACAACTTTTATTCATATAGAAATGAATATTATTATTTGTATAGAAATGAATACTTTGGATTTAGTAGTTAGATCACTTGCCTGGTTAGCAATTTCTGTTTATTTATATACCAATTTTGTAGCTCAAGTGAACCAAAGTTCTATTCATAATTCGGTGGGGTTTTTCCTTCTTTATTCTCTTCTTATTGCCTTTTTATAGATAGTGCAAGTATTTTTAGTATCCTCATTTTCTCTTAGTTGGGTCCTCTGATTGCCATCAGTAATAAAAACCTTTAGTCCTTGAGGATATTCCTTAGCTTGCTGATGGCGAAAGCATTGTTAGGGCTTTTCTAATTTTCAGAAGTAAGCTCGAGTCTGATAGTGGTATGGGTAGTGGAATAATCACACTTAATTAAGCTGGTGAAAGCATTGATCTTGTTGTCATGGAGGGAAGTTCTATTGACAGCTTTATTTGCAGTTTTATATACATTGGCTTTTTTTGTTACCTTATTGAATCCTTTGTTCAATTATACCTCGATGGGAGACTGAGAGTTTAAATACAAAGGGTACATTTTGGTTTCCATATTTCTTGTAGCAAAGCTTATCGAGTGCCTCTTGCAGAGGCACTGGTTATTTAGGCTGCAACAGGTTGAGATTAGGCTTAGAGCAGTACTGCTAGTGATGATCTACAATAAGGGTTTGACACTCTCATGCCAATCCAAGCAAGGCCAGATTAATGGGGAGATAATCAATTTCATAACTGTTGATGCTGAGAGGATGTTAATTTTGGTTGGTGCATGCACTAACCTTAGTTGATTATTGTGCAAATTACTTTTGCTTTGTTGATTATGTATATTAATCTCAGGTTAGCTCTGATTGTGACTTCGATTGCAACTGTACTTGTTATGTTGGCAAATGTTCCATTGGGGACGTTGCAAGAAAGGTTTCAGAATGAAAATAATGGAATTGAAAGATACAAGGATGAAGCCAACTTCTGAAATTTTAAGGAACATAAGGATCCTCAAGCTTCAAGGATTGGAGATGAAGTGTTTGTCCAAAATTGTTGAGATCAGGAAGATTAAGGCAAGATGTTTAAAAAAATTCGTTTACACTCTTTCCATGACCACTTTTGTCTTCTGGGGTGCTCCCACATTTGTGTCTGTGGTCACTTTTAGTGCTTATTTGCTCATGGAAATCCCTCTTGAATCAGGGAAGATCCTATTTGCACTTGCAACTTTCAGAATACTTTAAGAACCTATCTAGTCTTGTGGATACAATCTCAATGAGTGCTCAGATAAAAGTTTCCCTTGATAGTATTGTGTCGTTCCTTCAATTTGATGACTTGCAGCCTGATGTTATAAAGAAGCTGTTCGAGAGGTAGGTCTGATACAGCAATTGAGATAGTTGATGGGAATTTCTGTTGGGATTTATCTTTCCCTAACCTAACATTGAAAGATATAAATTTCAAAGTATGTCATGGCATAAGGATTACTGTTTATGGTACAGTTGGCTTTGGAAAGTTAAGCTTACTTTCCTATATCTTGGCAGAAGTGCTTAAGATATCTAGGACCATTAAGGTGAGCGGAATGAAGGCCGATGTCGCTCAGTTACCTTGGATACAAAGTGGCAAGATAGAAGAGAACATTTTGTTTTGCAAGGAAAT
Organism: Liquidambar formosana; assembly: GCA_039720395.1. Taxonomy (NCBI): domain Eukaryota; kingdom Viridiplantae; phylum Streptophyta; class Magnoliopsida; order Saxifragales; family Altingiaceae; genus Liquidambar; species Liquidambar formosana. The sequence continues at coordinate 15,868,087 of CM077822.1, forward strand.
GGACAAAAAAGGTGTCAGAGGGTTCTAGATGCATATTCCTTGAAGGACCTTGAAATTCTCTCATTTGATGATCAGACAGTTATTGGGGAGAAGGGAATCAATTTTGGTGGTAGACAGAAGCAAAGAATACAGATTGCTCGCGCTCTATACCAAGATGCTAATATTTTTCTATTTGATGATCCTTTTAGTGTTATGGATGCTCATACAAGCATACAGGAACACATCTTTTCAAGGTAATTCTTATTTTACCTCTTAACTCCCTATAATTCTTTTAGAATGGAGTTTAAGCTATAAATCTTTGCATTAATGTTTATTACAATGTCATTGCACTTAGAAGACATTGAGCTCTCCTTTTGATTTTATAGTAAACCAAAATTTAGATATGAATTTGGGTTGTTGGTGTGGTTTTAAGTATTGGTATGTCCTTGCAAAGTTGTCGTAATATTTCACTTTTTACTCTCTTTCCCCTGAAAAAAATTAAATAAATGGAAGAAGTATTCTAAATGATCTTTGTATGACAGGAGTGCTTGCTGGGGCTAGAGTTGCAAATCAGTTTCGAGAAGTTTCTGCTCTCGCCCTTTGAATCTCGACGACGTTCTGAAGGACCTACTGCCAGGTTGAGTATTACAGACTAGCTGATTTAACAAGAGAGGACTTGCAAGAGAAGTTTGAGACCATGGAAATGGGATCTGAACTCTCGCAAAAGGGGAAGGCGTCTAGGGTTCTCGCCCTCCGTGGCTACCGCCTTTCTGCACGAGCAACCCACCGCCAGTGATTCTTCTCTCCTGATCTCTCTCTCTCTCTATCTCTTTGACAAATTATAATAGAACCATCATGAACAGGTTTGCAATGGATGCGATTTAGGGTTCCATCAACCGCCATGACTCGAGCCATCGATTTAAGGTGCTAGGTACAGATGCAACCAAAACATAGGAATAAATAGAAGTCAGATTTTTCAGATTAAAGGGAAAACCTTTGAGATTTCTGTTGTTGATGAAAGCAGGAGAAGATTTTTTAGGATTAACGAAAAACGAAGAGGTTTTTCTAGAAATGTTATTTTAGAAAGGTTTTTCGTTAAGAAAATTATCGATTTTGTTGATGATATTCTCTGTAAGGTTCGAGAGCCAAATTATATTAGAAGGAGGTGGGTGAGTTTAGAGAAGTGGTTGCTTTGGTTCGTTCCAATGATAGAGGTAGGGCTCGTTTCTTCTCAGAATTCCCTTTTAACCATAGCAAAGGCATAGTGATTATTCCGAAAGGTTACGATGCTTGTGGATGGATCCATTTCTTGAAGTCTCTCAAGAGCTGTTTGCAACTTAACTTCAACGTTGGGAATAAGGATGTTTTGGGAATGCATACCCCTTTCTTTTTGGAACATAGCGAAACTACCTTCTTTACCTCTTGATGGTGTGTGCGATGTTGATGCTGTAGATAACAGAGTCATTTTCAAGGTCAATGATAAGAAGGTGGATCAAAGAACGGCATTTCTTAAATCGTGTATTGTGGGTCGATTTATCAGCAATAGAGGGTCGATTTCTTCTATTAAGGTCTGGGCTTCGAAAGTGTGGGGTGTTAGTACCGGTGTCGAAATTCATGTGTTGCATGATGGGTTGACGCTTTCTGCCTTCTTTCTGAATTAGAAGCTTTAAGGATTCTAAATGAAGGATATAGATCTAAAGGGGCTGTTACCCTTCATCTGGACTAATGGGGGTATAAGGTGGTTGTACAGGTGTATTAAAAGGGGTTGGTAAGAGGTGGATTCAAATAACTGGTTTACTTGTTCATGTATGATACTGGGATTTGTTCAGATCTATAGATGATTTCTGTGGAGGTTTTGAAGAAATCAAAGTTGACTAGGAAGGGAGTTGGGATAAAGTGAGATTATGGGTTCGAAATATTGGTTCAGTCCCTTGTTTTGTGAAGGTAATAGCCTTTGGCGTTTGTTACAGAGTTCAAATTGTTCAAGCATTTCTTCCTTCCCTTATGCGGTTTGTAGTATCTTCGAGAGTAGGAATTATCCCTGCTAAGATCTGCTTGTTAGGGAGAACATCCCTTTGGAGAATGTCAATAGCATTATTAGCGATGTGCAGAGTGTGTTTCCCAGGGATAGAGGAAAAAGGAAGACTACGATTCACGAGCATAGAGGTAAGTGGGGTATAATTGACAGATGAGGGTTGGTAAGGTCAGGTGATGTGTCGCGGAGGGGCTGGATGACCAGATGGTAGATGACAGCTTTCGTTCGAAGGTTAATCTAATAAGAAAAGTGAGATTTGTGATTGTCATTTGATAGAGGGAAAGGAAAAGGAACGAGGTTAGGTTTGAGGCATGTGAGCCTTCCCATGGGCCAAATAAGGAGTTGGACCTGAGTTACTGGTGTTTGTGGGAAGTTTGGCTCTTTTGTGGATCCTTCTATTTCAACTGCTTCTATTGAGCCCAATTCTGGTTTTTTGGAGGCGGCCCTTTTGATCCGTAAAGCTTCTACTACTTTTCCTACTATTTCTTCCCCTGTTCTTGATTTATCTATGGCACTCGTGAATTCGTCTTCTATTGTTCACAGGAGGATTCCGCCCTCATGAGAATGATGGTGCAGTTGGAACTAGGTGGGGAAATTCGGGCTAAGAGAGTGAGGGAGATAGGCGGTTCAGCTGAAGTATCTTCTTCAAAGCATAGAGATGTGATAGGGGGCGAAGATTTTGTTTCTGTTGGTTATCGCATAGTTGAGGATAGGGATCGCTTCTCGACTGATGAGCTTGCTTCTAGGAGCACGACTTCTGATTTTGAGAATGATTGTATGAGTAGGCAGTTCTTCAGGTTTTTTCTGAACCCATTGAATGTGTCCCAATTGATTGCATTGAGGCAGATTTTTATTTTATTGATAAGATGGATTTGAAGGGTAATTTATTACTTGAAAATGGGTCAGCAGATGTAGTGGAAGCTTCTGAGTAGGTTAAATCTCCTATGAAAGGTTTGAGCGAATTTCTTGGGTTATCTTGTGGAGGGTTTGAGGAGAAATTGATGGCTCTATTTTCTTCCATTGAAAATAAACGTAGGTCGATTGATGTGGTTCCCCTAACGAGAAAGTTGGTTAGTCCAGATAAGAGAAGGTTACAGTGAACTAAAAAAGCTTGAATGGACTATTAATTATAAGGGTAAAAAGAACAGTAGTTTGGTGGCTGGGGTTGAGAATGGGGGAATGGTTGTCTTGATTTAGTTTTTATGAAGTTAAAAATCATTTGCTGGAATGTTAGGGGTCTTAACAGTTTAGAAAGAAGGAAGAGGATCAAGTTAGCTTTTAAAAAATGGAAAGGGGATGTTATTATTCTACAGGAATCCAAAATTGAATTTGTGGGCTGGTAGTTATGTTCAATGGGTAGAGTTGGGAGCTATTGGCACTGACAGGGGGTATTCTTGTGATGTGGGACATTAGGGTTTTATCCAAAATTGATGTAGTGGTGGGTTCTTCTATCTCTTGTGTTTTTAAGAATGTTGATGATGGTTTTGAATGGATATCATCGGGAGTTTATGGTCCTAATGATGATGCTTTGAGGGTGTCTTTTTGGCTTGGATATGTAAGGAGTTAAAGCTAAGTGGGGTCTTCCTTGGTGTGTGGCAGGGAGACTTCAATGTTGTTTGCTTCCCTAATGAGAAGAAAGATTGCATAGTTTTTATGGCGGCTATGAGACTTTTCTCGGATTTTGTTAATTCCAATGAGTTGTGTGATCCTCCACTTGTTGGTGGTTGGTTTACATGGTTGAACAATTAGGATAATCCTAGTTTATCTAGGTTGGATAGATGCCTTTTTTTTCATTCATGGGAAGAACATTTTCCTAGAGCTATTCAATCCACTCTTCCGAGACCTCTTTCGGATCATATTCCTTTACTTCTTGATAGTGAAGGTTTGAAAATTGTTAGAGGTTCTTTTCGATTTGAGAATATGTGGTTAGAAAAGGATGGCTTTGTTGATCTTGTTAAAAATTGGTGGGACTCCTTCGCTTTCTTTGGGCATCCTAGACTCCTAGTTATGTATTTGAAAGCTTTGAAGGATTGCTCGAAGGTTTGGAATAAAGAGGTATTTGGTAATGTTAGGGAGGCCAAGGAAAGGGTGTTAGACTTGATTCATACTATTGATGAGGAGAGAGTGGATAGTTTATCGAAAGAGGAAAAATGTAATAGAATGGAGGCCTAAAGCGGAGTTTGCTAAATTAGATAGATTTGAAGAAATTAGTTGGAGACAAAAATCTAGAGCTATTTGGTTAAGTGAAGGGGATAAAAATACGAAGTTTTTCCATAGTTTGGCTAATGCTCACAAGAGGGTGAATTTCATTGGGAACTTAAATGTTAATGGGATTCTTGTGGATGATGAGGATATCTTTTCCAAACATTTTGTTGATTTCTATCAAAATCTTTTCTATGAAGAGGAGGATTGGAGACCCTTTGTTGATGATTTGGATTTTAACGCCATCAGCTATGGGGGTGCAGATTCTTTGGAAAGTGTTTTCGAAGAAGGGGAGGTTTTGGAGGCCATTGACTCCCTTGGTAGGGATAAAGCTGCCAGGCCCAAATGGAATGTCTATTGCTTTTTTAAAAAGTGTTCGATGGTGATTAAAGATGATCTTTTGAAGGTTTTTGGGGAATTTTTTGAAAATACAAAGTTCAAAAAAGGTCTCAATGCTAATTTCATTGCTCTTATCCCTAAGAAAGGGAAGGTTATTGATGTGTAGGACTTTCATCCTATCTCCCTTCTTGGTAGTGTTTATAAGATTCTCTCCAAGGTATTAGCTTCAAGGCTTTCTAAATTTGTGGGGTCCCTTATCTCTCCTTCACAATTTGCCTTTATTGGTGGTAGACAAATTGCTGGATGCGGTGCTTGTAGCTAATGAATGTGTTGATTCTAGACTTAAAAGCAGGGGATCTTAGGCTTTTGGCTAAAATTGATTTTAAAAAGGCTTATGATCATGTGAATTGGAATTTTCTTATTTATATTCTTAAGAGAATTGGGCTTTCGGGATAAATAGCACAAATGGATCTCTTGGTGTATCTCTACCCCTTCTTTTTCGATTTTGGTGAATGGTACTCCATATGGTTTATTTCGTAGCTCTAGAGGTATTCAATAAGGGAGACCCCATTTCTTCCTTGTTATTCATTCTTGTCATGGAGGTTTTGAGTAAGTTTATTGCTAAGGCTATGGTTGCTAATTTGGTGGAAGGTTTTCAAGGTTGGAGACGATCGTTTTGGAAGTGGTAAGGTTTCGCACTTGCTTTTTGCCAATGATGCTCTAATCTTTTGTAGGTGTTGATGAAGACCAAATGCATAATTTGAAGGGGATTCTTCTTTCCTTTATAGCGGTTTCGGGGCTTAAAGTAAATCTTAGTAAGAGTGAGGTTATCTCATGTGGGTAGGGTGGATAATATTAGTTGTTGTGCTAATATCCTTGGTTGTAAGGTTAGCTCCTTGCCGATTAGATATCTTGACCTTCCTTTGGGAGCTCGCTTTAAAGATACTAAAGTTTGGGATCCCGTTGTTGAGAAAGTTAATAAGAGACTTAGTGGTTGTTATAAAGGTTACCTTTCCAAAGGAAGTAAATTGACTCTTATTAAAAGTGTGTTATCTAGCATTCCCATCTACTTTATGTCCATTCACAAAATCCTTAGATCGGTGGCTAATAGTATTGAGAAGCTTCAAAGAGATTTCTTGTGGAATGGAGTGAGAGGGGCTCAAAAATTTCACCTCGTTAATTGGTGTTTCGTTGGTCTTTCTAAAAGTTTGTGTGGTTTGGGCATTAGATCGATCTTGTGTGTTAATCAAGCTCTTACTGGCAAAGTGGCTTTAGAGGTTTGGTAAGGAAGACCAAGGTTTATGGCGTGATGTTGTGGTGTGGAAGTATGGTGTTACTAGTGATGGGTAGGTGGACTAAGGATGTTACAGGTTCCCATGGCTTGGGCCTTTGGAAGGCTATTATGCAAGGTCTCTTTGTTTTAAGAAGGAGATTGGCTTTATAATGGGTTATGGTAGTAGAGTAAGATTTTGGAATGAAGTTTAGCGTTCTAATTTGCCTCTTATGACTGAATTCCCCTCTTTGTTTGATATTGTTTAAGACAAGAATGCGTTGGTCAAAGATTATTTAGTTGTTAATAATGATGCTTTTTTTTAGAATGTCATCTTTACTAGATGCTTCAATGATTGGGAGTTGGAAAGTGTTTTACTTTTTTTACCAAGTGCTTTATGATAGCAAGATTTTGGTGGGTGAGAATGATTCCTTGGTGTGGTGTAAAGACTCTAAAGGGTTATTCTCCATAAAATCCTTTTACAATATTTTAAGGCCTCTTAGTAATGTTTTCGTCCTAGTAAAGATCGTTTGGATTGCCTTGGTTCCTTCTAAAGTGGCATTTTTTTGTTGGTTGGTGGGTTGTGATAAATGTTTGACCTTGGATCATCTTTTTTTTTTTTTTTTTTGGTAAACTGGGGGCAAAGCCCAAAAACAACAACAAACCTAAACCAATCTAGGGGTTGCCACTCCTCTGTCATCACAATTCAGAAGAGGGATAACATCAGAAGGGGGAGATCTAAAAACAAAAACACCATTGGGCAAAGCATGACTCAAATTGGCTAAGCAATTAGCTGCTTTGTTACTTTCCCGATAATTGTGCTCCAAAATACACTGCCACTCTTGCTTGAGAAGCTTCTTGCAAGCATCAATGAGAGATTTGTGGGGGCTATACGGCTGAGTGGAATTATTTAGGAGGTTAACTACCACCTCAGAATCAATGGCCACGAGAACTTTCTTAAAGCCTTCAGCCCAGGCTATGGTGAGACCATGAAGTAAGGCCCAAAGCTCTACTACTGTAACTGTGCAGCTGCCAATATTCACCCCAAAACCAACAATCCATTTACCTGCTTCATCACGAAGAAGACCACCTCCAACAGCAGCTCCTGGGTTTCCTTTTGAGATACCATCAGTGTTGAGTTTAACCTAAGAAGGGGGAGGACACTTCCAAGCAATATAGCAAACATGCTTCACTTTATTAGTGCCTTCTGAAAGTTGACTTTCCTCCCATTCATGAGTACGGAATCTGATAATTCCTATAGGATCTCTCGGCATAATGAAATTAGGCTCAAAATTTTTTTTATTTCTCCAATTCCACAGCGACCACACTGTGAAAGCAAAAAACATCTGCCAAGAGGAAAGATCATTAACCTTAGTACTGCAGCCCTGAATATTAGAGTTGAGCCACTCTTGGAGGTTGGTGGAGAAGAAGGTAGCCTGATCACACTAGGGGAACTAAATCCCTCCAGATTTTAGCAACATAAACACAATCTCTTAACACATGAAGAGTATTTTCTACATCATGACCACAACTGGGGCAAGCACAAGTCTGGGATAAATTTCTATCTTTTCTAACCTTGTTAGTCAGCAATCTATCCTATCTGGCCAACCAAAGGAAGAAACGAATCTTCGGCGGACATTTAGACCTCCAAAGCCGATACCAATTCTTCTCATCAATACTACAACTCTGGTCCAACACCATAGAATAAGCAGACTTCACTGAAAATTTACCATTCGGACTCATGTAACCAACTATAAAGAATCCTTAGCCTCGATATCTTTGAAGGGATGGATGGCACGAATTTGATCAAGAATGGCCTAAGGGAGAAGATGGCTAAACTTATTCCAGCACCAACTCCCATCTTCATACGAATACTCCCAAACAGTGGCTTGCAACTCTTCACTTGGATCATCTTATTGGGAGTGGCTTTACTATGCCCCATAGATGTATTTTTTGTAAAGAAGATGCTGGAAATGGTGGATCATCTCTTTATTCATTGTAAGGTGGCTAGGAGTCTATGGATGTTTACTTTCAATGCTTTTGGAGTCTATTGGGTTCTTCTTTCGTCAACCTATGCTCTTCTTTCTAGTTAGTGGTTTAAAGGGGGTAACAAGAGGCTAAAGCGGTTTGGAGGATGGCCCCCATGTAATTTTTTTGTGCCTTTGGAGGGAGAGGAACTATAGGACTTTTGAAGGGATCGAAAAGTCTACCATTGATCTCAAATCCAGTTTTACTAAGGATCTTTTTTTGTGGTACTCTTGCTATGCTAAGATCAATAAACCTTCTTTTGTTCTTTTCTTAGTTTTTCTTAAGATTTAAGGGGTTTTGTGCCTTGGTGCTTTGTTATTGTATATGTCTCATGTACTTGGGCATTGTCCTTTGTTTTTAATACAATACATTTTTTACTTGATAAAGAAAAAATGAGTGCTTACTGGGTCTGTTGGGTTCCAAAACAGTTATATATGTTACTTGTCAAGTAGAGTTTTTACCTGCTGCTGATCTCATCCTGGTAAGAGATTCATATTATTTTTCTTCCCTGCCTTTGTCATCGATCCAAATTTAATAGATGTTATTTACCCTATTGTCAAGGCATGAAAGATGGAAGTATTACACAAGCTAGAAAGTATCATGACACTCTTAATTCAGGAACCAATTTTACAGAACTTGTGGGTGCACATAAAAAAGCTCTGTTGGCACTCGATTCCATGGAGGCACATTCTGAAAAATCAAATGTATGTGAAGGAAGATAGTGATAAGGGGAGTACTAGTGTGGTTGAGCAAAAAGAAGAAGACAGAGATGTTCAAAATGGTAAAGTAGATGATATAGCTAAGCCAAAAGGACAGCTTGTTCAAGAAGAAAAGAGAAAGAAATTAAAGGTAGAGTTGGATTTTTTATTTACTGGAATTATTTCACGACAGCATATGGAGGAGCTCTTGTACCCTTTATATTACTGGCACATAGTCTGTTTCAGCTCCTTCAAATTGGAAGCAATTATTGGATGGTTTTGGCAACTCCAGTTTCAGAGGATGTGGAATCCAAGGTTGAAAGCTCCATTCTCATTATTGTCTACATAGCTTTGGCCATTAGAAGTTCTTTTTTGCATCTTTGCCAAATCCACGCTTCTTACAACAGTTGGGTACAGCTGGTTAGCAATTTCTGTTTATTTATATACCAATTTTGTAGCTCAGGTGAACCAAAGTTCTATTCATAATTTGGTGGGGTTTTTTCCTCTTTATCTCTTCTTATTGCCTTTTTATAGATGGTGCCAGTATTTTTAGTATCCTCATTTTCTCTTGGATGGGTCCTCTGATTGCCATCAGTAATAAAAAAAAACTTTAGTCCTTCAGGATATTCCTCAGCTTGCTAATGGCGAAAGCATTGTTGGGGCCTTTCCAATTTTCAGAAGTAAGCTCGAGTCTGATAGTGGTATAGGTAATGGAATAAGCACACTTAATTAAGCTGGTGAAAGCATTGATCTTGTTGTCATGGAGGGAAGTCCTATTGACAGCTTTATTTACACTTTTATATACATCAGCTTCTTTTGTTACCTTATTGAATCCTTTGTTCAATTATACCTCGATGGGAGACAAGAGTTTGAATACAAAGGGTACATTTTGGTTTCCACATTGCAAGATACATTTTGGTTTCCACATACCCTAATAAATAAAAAAAATTGACTTTGCAAGATACCTCTAAAATGCTCTAATAATTGTAAAAATTCACTTTGCACCTCTCTGCTTCTCTAACCACATTACTACGTTAGCGCAAAAAGCATGCATGCAAGCAACTAAGCGATCATATGTAGATATATATGCACAGAAAAGTAAAGGGTTCAGTGCTTTGATCAATTTGAAGAGAAATCTGGGCATAGAGATAGAAATTACAGAGAGAGAGAGAAAGATGAGTCAATGCAACTAGGTGGTTATGGCTCACAAGACAACTAGTGTATCCCATTCTTGCATCGGCAATATCACCAAACCTCAAGAAGTTAATCTCATTATAGGTATCCTCCGATCCATCTCGTTCACATTTTCTCTGATTATTTTCCTTTTGTTTCAGTCTTCTCTGTTTTCAATTTTCTTTTTTTCTTTTTTTGATAGTTTTCTCTCTGTTTTTATCTTTCATGTTTCTATTGTGTTTGTTTACTCAGAAAATTTATGTGCAAGATTCTTCTCTGCATGTATATACTAATATACATACATATCTATATATAGTGTTTTTGCGTACAGTTTTTGGCTTCTTGAATTGTTAAGTATAACCTAGCGGAATTGTAAAATAACTCCTTTTTGATACTGTACAAAATACACCTTACACAAGAGTCTCACAAAGGAATTGTACAAAGGACACCTCACTCATACACTACTTTTCTATGCTTGCTATACACACTAGGAACTCACACACTCACACACAACTTATGATACACACAAGTGTACTCTATGAACACTCTCACTCACATTAGGATTTGCTCCACACTTACACGGTCCAAATGGGAGCTTAGCTTCCCTTTTATAGCTGCTGTTACCGACCTAAGCAAGTCAGTGCTTAACTTGCTGGAAGCTCCTAGATATATCATGAATAATAGTGGAACAAGAAGCTTCAAAAGAGAAGAAGAAATAAAGAGAAAAGGATCTAGTAAAAGAGAAAGATCTAGAAAAAGGAGGAAGAAGAAGAAGAAAGAAAAATCCAGATCTGGGCAAAGTCGGTGTTGGATCTTCATGAATAAAATTGCAACTCTTGATGGAGCAAACCCTTTTTCTTTTTTTCTATAGAAATGAATGGAGGGCACATTTCAATCTGTTCATTACGAAAACTCCATCCACGGACAACCCATAGTCACTTGATCCCTAACCCTCCAGTCAAGGTCAGTTGATCGATCAGCATTCTCTAATTTCCTTTACATGTACTCCATCTCCAAGTTTAACTCAGAATCATGCTCTAAGCAATACGGAGTAATATTACACCACATGCTCTAATTCATTGGGCTTGAGCCTGTTTTGTAACTTCCCAATAAACAAACAAATTTGGGATATGGACAACTATTTAGAAAGCCCATTAAGTTGAAATTGGATATACTTACTAGTTATACTAAAAGCTCATAGAAGTAGGCCCAGTCATGGTTGTTTCAAGTAGAAGAGGTCTATATCATTTGTCCAAGGAAAGCTAGGAGGTAGCAAGAAATTGGATATTTGATATTGGTTTTGACAAACCTTTAGGCTATGTTTGGTATGTCTGACAGATCGGTTAGGAATGCCTAAATGAAAAATAGACTACTTTTCCCGTTATCTATTCGGGTATCCTAAATTTAGGATGTCCAACATTTTTGAGTCACAAATCCTTGAAATGTGGGCAAGTGCCAAAATGGTCACCTAAATTTGGGGTCTTTTCTTGTAATAAATTGGTAAAATGCCTAACCAATTGGTAAACATGTATGTTGATGGTATTGTACTCTAGTGACATTTGCCTCACTTGTTATGCGAGTGAGGGGTGATTTTGAGTTCAATCTTATGGAGAAGTATTGATACACATTTATTGATATTAAGGAATTAGGGAAAAAGATGGTAAATTGCCCGAAACCCCCTTGTTGTTTGTTTGGCCTAAAGTGAAAAATTGAAAATTGCATCAATCCCCCCACCCCACACCCCACACCCCACCTAAACAAGTATCCTTTCCATTGCAATGGACGGTCCATTAAAATTTGAACCATTCATATTATATGGGTTCCACATGTTTAGCCTAAGCCACCGACTAATACTAAAGCCTAACTAGATACAACCGGAACTTAATTCAACCCACCTAAAGAGCAGTGTGTATCAACTGGTACAAATAAAAGAACTATAATGATAAATAACAAGCATTTCGGTGAAACAAGCAGCATTCCCTATCAGGCTATCATCCTATGTTTGCCCTAATATACTTGACCAGGTTACTAAGACCCCTCAATTAAATGATGACTCACTTTGGACTGGGCTACACATGGGCCATTCTTAGGCTCAGGCTCAGCTTAGCCCAAGCCCAAGCTTGGCTAGCCTAATTTTGTCTTCATCTTTTGCACTAAAATATAAAAATTATAGCCTTTTAATTATAGCATTAGACCATAGGCCTAGTCATTGCGGTATCTCTCTTTAGCTTGTAAAGGGAGGATAGAGATTCAAAACTCGACCTCATTATTTGAAAAAAATTGGATTGGAACCCTAGGGGCCTATTATTTGGAGTTAGGTACTAGGGTTGTGCAAAAAATAATAATAATAATAATAATAATAATAATAATAAAGAATATAAAGTAAAAATGAAAATAAAAATGCAACATTTAGACGAAACCAAGGAGTGAGGGGCACTTGAGGTGGATTCTTCAAGCACCCCTTTTGCCCAAATTGTGTCCGCTGTGGGCGTCCGAAACTAATAAAGAGGATTTTTTTTTTTTTTTTTTTTTTTTTGTTGTCATTAGGGGAATCAGACAAATTATGGAAAAATTATTATTATTACTAACTTTTATAGACAATTATTCTTATGTGCACCCACAAGTTCTTAGGTACACAATTATTATTACTAATTTTATGGAACTTGTGGGTGCACAAAAGAAGAAGACAGAGATGTTCAAAATGGTATAGTAGATGATATAGCTGGGCCAAAAGGACAGCTTGTTCAAGAAGAAAAGAGAGAGAAATTAAAGGTAGAGTTGGGTTTTTTGTTTACTGGAATTATTTCACGACAGCATATGGAAGAGCTCTTGTACCCTTTATATTACTGGCACATGGTCTGTTTCAGCTCCTTCAAATTGGAAGCAATTATTGGATGGCTTTAGCAACTCCAGTTTCAGAGGATTTGGAATCCAAGGTTGAAAGCTCCATTTCTCATTATTGTCTACATAGCTTTGGCCATTGGAAGTTCCTTTTTGCATCCTTGCCAGATCCACACTTCTTACAATAGCTGGGTACAAGAATGCCACTATACTCCATTTCATGTTTCACCATGAACATCCTATTTCAAAAACTGTATACCCAATTTACCCTAAATGACTCACTTGTAAGGGTACTATTGTCAATTCACAAAATTAAGGGTATGTATCATGTTACACTTCTTGGTTATCCATGATCTTATGCAAATTACATGTATTATCTGAGTTTTATTAAATAAAAATTTTAGATTGCGTGGGAATTAAAATCCCAATACAGGATAAAATAATAATAATAATAATAATAATATAATATAATAAAGAAAAGGAAACAATATTTGCTAGGGGTGCTCATGGATCCACTCGGCCCGCGAAAACCGCCCAATCCGACCTTACTCGAAGGCATTAGGTGGATTTAACAGATGGGGTGGGTGGGTAGTGGTTTAAGATTTTATTTTTTTGCGGTTTCATGAGTGGTTCATGGTTTTGAAAGAAAAAAACCGATTCAAATCCACCTGTCCGCATATTTTCATACTTATTAAATTATACATGTTACATGTGATGGTACATCATTGATTCTGGACTTTTATTTCTTTTTTAAGAATTAATATACGTTTTATAATTTTTATTTTACTGTTCGTGTGCTTTCTCCCTCTTTTTATATATATATATATAATATAATCAACATATGTCTTGAATTATTTATCCTTTTGTTATCTTTTTCTGTTTGTGTTTTTAAGATATAAAATGGTATGACCAAATTAAGGGGGGGGGGGGGAAACCAGTAAGATCCAACTAAAATCCCAACCCGTAAACCCAACCATAACCCACCCACAACTCGATGTGTTACATGGATCAAAACAGCCCGCTTGTGTGGGCGGAAGTGGATGCGAATTTAGTTCACCCGCCAAGACGTACGTGAGCGGATGGCAGATGAACCCCAAACCCGCACCCACTCGACCCGTGACCATCCCTAAATATTTGCAATATGCATCCAAAATAGTCATAAATTAACCCGAGAGGGTAGTTTAGATGCCGAAAGACCTGTTTTTGCACTATCGGATGCATATGTTTGTAGGTGATATGTACATCATAAGCGATTGGTCTGGGCATAATGATTTAGGATACCTCTCGTTTGGTCAAAATAAAAAATTAAAAAAACTTATAAATTTATTATTATTTTAAAAAGTGTGACCTCTCTTCTTAACAACACCATTGGTCCATAATATAAAGTAAAAGAAATTAATACAACTTTTCCTGCAAGTTTCTTCAAATACGTTCCATTAAAGCAAATAAAAAATGCAGAAGTAACCCTTTAGAGAATGTTTAATGAAAATTTGTCAAAAAGTCCACTTAGTAATAGATTTTAGAAAAATTTTGTTTTATAAAGTTGTTCAAAATGATATTTTGTAGGAGACTAAGTAGTCAGTTTTCATGAAAAAATTTTCTTAAAATTTTGATAAATTTAAAAGAATGATTAATGGTTGTAGGATACCGACATGCTTTAGTTGAATGAAAGATGAAATTATAGAATCAGTCATGTTTATGAAGCTTGCGATTTCAATAAGACATCAACTCTATATGCAGGCTGGATTATATGAAAATTCATGACACTAAAGATAATGAAGTAAAATCCAAGATCAACATAATCAAATAAAATAAGTAAGGCTATATTAATAACATTGTATCTTGGTTGGTTTGATGCTTTAAGAGCATGGAGAATTGTATTGATGGTATTATTGTTTGTGCCAAATATATCCTTTATTCGTTAAACTATCTTCGATCAGTTGGTACTTAATCTCTTCTTTCGTAGAGGGCATGAGTTATTATCATTGTTTTCTTTTAATCGTGTGGTTGATTGGTTGTTGTGTAGGAAATGACACCAGAGATTTAATTCTTTGAAGCTTCATCATGAATGTTGTCTTGATTTAGCATTGGGAATCAAATACAAAATTCTTATTATTTCATTTATTTTGATACAAGGATTCTAATTTTAAAGCCAAGTTTTCTATATATATGTGTGCATCTGGGTGGGTACGCTTGAGCCTTTAAGATTGTTTCAGAGTCATTGGATGCTCCTATATGCTGATGTGTCACAATCTTAAAAACCCAATTACACCCAAGTACAAAGCAAAGGATCTAAACTCCATTCTATTAGGGTGTTATCCTTTGCACATCGATTGGTTGAACTATATATATACATTGATCGAGGTTACTTAGATAGATGTAGACATGTTTAGAAAACATTATTTTGAATAACTTTGTAGAAATTTTTTTTTTTTCTAAAATCTGTCGTTTAAATAAACTTTTTAGCCATTTATAACTTTCGTTTTTATAAAAATAAAAAGATACTATAAATGGCCTAAAAATGCTCTTAAACGACAAATTTTGAAAAAATTTTTCTCTACAAAGTTGTTTAAAATAATGTTTTTTAGTGTATATCGCGGCTAGTTTTTGTAAAAACATTTTATATTTTATATAAAATCTTGAAAAGTGAAAATAAAAATAAAATAAAAATAAAAATAGAAATAGAAAATAGAAAATAGAAAAAAGAAGAAAGAAAGAAGAAGAAGAAGAAAGAAAAAAGTGAGATTGACAAATAAAATTGAAAGGGTTGCAACAAATCCCCTCATTACTTGGTTCAGTGGCTGGCCGTCCAATAAATCAGCCCAATGGTACCTATACCCGGCCCATTTGTAGATATGTATATTTGCAATATGGAATGATCTTAAGAGATTTAGAAGCTACAATTTAAGAAGACTTAGACGTCATGTAAAAAAAATACATAAATCTAATGCATACACACACCAACACACGTAACACACCCAATTCATCTACCCAATGGGAGTTTAACCCCTGAGCCCATATTTCTTTAAAACATGCCACTAGGCTCAAGCCCTAATGATTTGAATTTTAATATATGTGTGACTAAGTGCTCTTATGCGATGACTGTAACTGGAGCTCAATGGTTGGATGTATCAGGTTTGGCTTGAACTCGAAACTCTCCTTCGGATTGGTTGATTCATTTCACTCGAGAAGCACAAAAAATTGGAAATTTCATGGGGCCAGCTAGTTGACTTGTCGGCCCATTAACTTGGTGAAAAAACAAAAAGATAAAAAAAAAATTAATTTGAGAAAAAAAAATGTAAAATCCAAATTTATTACTACTTGGAGTATAAAATGAGAACAATGATATTATATCAAGAAGAAAAACACTTCCATAACAATTTTATTATTACAAAAATAATGATGGATAATTGGATATCTAGACACATAGATATATGTCTATAATATCATGTGAGATCTATGTGTTGGACCTCATATTCGAGTGCACGTCATTGCAGAATAGCAAACTCCAAAGGAGAATCAGCACAAAAACTACCTTCTCAGGGAAGTATAGGCCATAATTCTTTGCTATTTGCTAAGGGCACTTCTTGAATGATTTCAAGAATTAGTTGCCCTTAACATAGAAGTAATGTAACATGATTAGGTGATAGTGAGATCCTAGTCCAAACATCAGCTGTGTACTCTTATGTGTTTTTAGAAAATAGATTGAGAACATGTTGTTCTCAATGGTTTTAATTTTTCAAGAAAATATAAAAACAGAAAGAGAAAAAAAATGCTGAAAGCATTATTTTCATGCTTTCTTTTTATTTTAAAAACCAATTTTTGAGAGCATATTCACAAATATTCAAATACTAAAGCAAACATTGAGTCTTGTCTTATGGCCCAAAGTTCTCTTGCATCATCTAATAAATTAATCAAACAAAATTAAGTTAATATATAATATGATTACTTGAGTCATTCTGATTTTACTAGCCATTGTATGATGCTGATTTTTCTACCCATTGAGGCTTATAAATATCAGCTTCAAAATGAGGAAGTTAGGTATCAATTTCATACTACTACTACTACTACTACTACTACTACTACCACTATCATCATCATCATCATCATCATCATCATCATCATCAGTGGTAAACACATTACACTAAACATATGCCCACTCCCACGTTGCTCATGAGTTGGTCTTATGGGCTGCCAATTGTAATCGTTTTGGTTTCATCCGTACCTTTTAAATTGTCTATTCTGTTTTGTCAACAGATCTGATAACTAACTAAAAATTTGAGGATGGATTGCACTCTGTTGTTTCTTTTGGTTTAATATATTTGCTTATCACCAAAAAAAAAAAAAAAAAAAGGAGGTAAATCTTACCTATAATTGAAGAGGAATTTTATATAATTTACCCATTGTAAAATTGTAAAAATAAATAAATAAAAATAAAAATTCACATTGCAAGATACCTTTAGAATGCTCTAATAATTAAAAAAAGGGCCATGCTATTGCCACCATATAAAATACTCTAAGCTCCCTACTTAATTTATATTTTTTAAGTTTTATGAAAAATATTAAAAATATTTATGAAAACTAATCACGTATTCTATTATAAAATATCATTCTGGACAACTTTATAGAAGAATTTGTTTCCAAAATTTGTCATTTAAGTACACTTTTTGGCCATTTTTCATGAAAAATAAAATAAAGATTGTAAATGGCCAAAAAGTCTGCTTAAATGATAAATTTTGGAAAAACTTCATTCTAGAAAGTTGTTTGGAACAATGTTTTCTAGTAAATAATATAATTAGTTTTTGTAAAAACCTTTTATATTTTTCATAAAATCTTAGAAGATATAAACTAATGGGGGCTTAAAATACTTTATGCGTGGCAATAGCCCTCTTAAAAAAATTAACTGAGGTACACTATGCGAGGAAAACAAAAAACTAACAACGATAAGGTACCCAAACCAAATAAATTTTCATATTGCGGGGCGGCCTTTCATTTCAATGGAGGTGGTTGCAGGCTCTGCTTCTGCTTCTTTCCTCATCGGAAACTCTAACTCCACTCCCAAGTCCACAATCCTTCAGGTTCTCTCTCTGAATACATACTCTTTTGTAGTTGCCCTTCTTGATCAGTTTTCTGTTACCTTCCGTTTGGTTGCTGAGAAACTGAGGAAAAGAAAACAAAATGATAATTTTACTCTTGCGATTCTCGTAACATATTTTTCGTTTCCGAAAATCGGGAAAACCTACGCTAACGAAGCCAAATTTGTTGCATTACGCTTTAGCCGACTAGAGGTTAATATTTTCTTGGGTCCCAAATGGTATAAATTGTCCTTTCATTTTGCTACATTTTCTCAGCAACCAAACGGGTCGTTAGGATTTAGCTTCTGCAGACGACATTATGGTTCAAAAGCTTAATATTATGAGTAATTTGATTTGTATTAGTTGATCGTGTTGTAGGAAACACAAGTGAAAAAAATTTCAGAGTGTCAGATTTTTCTATATTTTAAGTTGAGTGTCTGTTGGGTTGTCGAGAAAATTGAGGAAAAGAAATCTGAAGTTACATGGTTTGTGCAGTTATGGTTCTAAGAAAAGGAGAAACTTCAACTTAACTCTGCCAAATAATTGGACAACACTCAACTGAGTTGATTGATTCCTTTTTTATTTTCTATTTAAAATAATCCAATGAGACAACGGAATATACAAGTTTTAAATTTTTTTTTTTTGCTTCTCGTTGTTTTCTTTGCAACCAAACGGAGCATAATTGAGATCTTTGAACAGCAAGGTTGCTTAACATCTTATCCAACCTTTCCTTGATGCTTGGGGTGCAGGGATAACCTAGCCAAGTGGCTAGGCTACCCTCTTCTGCAATTTACCTGAAACATGGTCTTTGTGAGACCATTCTTAATTGGGATATCTTAAAATGCCAATGGATGAAATGAGGATGTTGAGATGGAACATGTATGTGGAGCAAAACCATAATTGGTAGAATTAGAAGTAACTACATATGGGCAAACTTGATTAGACTAGTTGAATTGTTGGTGATTTTCCAAAATAATTTGAGAGCTTGCACCAATATAGGACTCGTGAGTTAGCTGAGATGGTTTGGTCATGTACAATGAAGGTTGATTATTGTAGTAAAATTAGTAATATGGTTCCAGTTGAAGATATTAAAAGTTGATGTTGATGGAGTTGAATGTCAAAAAAGGAATTTTGTGCCCAGTCGAATTACTTTCAATGTGAAGAAAACAAGCATTTGTAACAACTGATTTTGGTTTAGATACACACACATGGGAAAGTTGAAGATGTCTGGTACATTATGTACAAATTTACTAGAAAATGAGCAAATTTAGGTGAGTAATAGGTTTTTCAACTAAGATAAACTTATCAAAAACAACAATTGTGGTATTATTATTTATCTGGACCTGAATTACCACTTGAATTGTCTTCTGCCCAAAACACACCTTGATTGGAAATATATCTAATGGCCCAGTCATAACTATAATTCTAAAAAGAGGAACCCCAACCCCCCCCCCCCCCCCCCCCCTAAAAAAAAAAAATCGAAAAAGAGAATACAGATAGATGTTATATGCATAGTCTTCTATTGATAGAATTAATTAATTCAATGCTGTTAGGCACTTCTTCTAATGCCCCCCAAAACCTTGGAAAAATATTTTTATGTCTTCATGCGAACCTTTTTAATAATGATGGAGGGGCCAATGTACTTAATATTTCCTATTCAAATAGTTGCAGGTGCTGCCATGCAAATCTCTACATGGAAGGCTTGTAGAAGCTCGACTATGGAGTCCCTTCTTGTGTATAAAAGATAATTCTATTGAGAGGCCAAGAAGTTGCAACAAAATTGGCAATTCGGAGGGGGCTTCTAGATACAATTTCTTGCTGCAGCCAATATGGAGGCTTGATAAAAGAGCTTCATCTCACTGTGGTTTGTTTTCAATAAGTTTTGGATGCCATCCCAAATTGAAGAAATATAATGGCAGTCTTCAAAAAGTAATGAGTTGTTCGGAAAAATTTAAGCGCCATGTCTCTGTTTTTGTCTGGTTGGTTGTTGGAGTGATGCTGGCTATGTCAGTTTCTGTTGCTGTTAGCAAGACTCCCTCTTGTGAGTTTGATTGTTCTGTAAAATGAATATCTGATTCTGCCGTGGACCTACAATAATTTCTTTGTGACTATTGGAGTTTTTATTTCATTTTCTGTTACAGTATACTTGCATGTTGTCTTTGTGCAGGGGCCCTTACCGAAGAGAATCTCCTTTTCTTAGAGGCATGGAGAACAATTGACCGTGCTTATGTTGACAAAACTTTTAATGGGCAAAGTTGGTTTCGGTACAGAGAAAATGCTCTGCGTAATGAACCAATGAAAACTCGGGAAGAGACATGTATGAATTCCATTCTTGGCGATCATTTATCTGTGGTGGTTTGCATGGTGCCCCTCGACTAATATTGGAATAGCAGATTATGTGAGCATGTGTGTATATTTTGATAGTGACTTTTGTGTCCCAATAATTATTTTATTAAAATGCTTTAACTTAATTAGGAATACAATTTTTGTAGTGTCACCAACGAGAGAAAAGTATAATGTGGCAATAGATACAGCCCATGACAATTAAGATACATTCATTTTCTTGGTAACTTTTTTTTTTTTTTTTTTGGATAAGTAAATATGTATATTAAGTAATTTGGCTATGGGTTCCTGCTGAGATATATGATTCTGACATTGTATGAATTTGCTACTGAAGGGCTAGGGCTCTCATTGAACTTGATAGGAATGCTACAATATTTTCACATTTTAAAATTTATTTTAAGGGTTTTTTATTTATTTTATTTATTTTTTATCTCAATTTGATATAACTATTGATAGTTTTGTTCTCTCCCAGCCTCCCAGGTGCTCTCTCTCTCTATAAATTTGCTTTACAATGGTGAAGCAAATACCCTTGTTCCACTCTGTTGATATATCTGCACCATAACAATATTGCCTTTTCTGTTTCTCATCCTTTTGGAACTTTACTCTCTTTCTCTCTCCCCTCTTTTATTTATCAACATTTACATATTTATTTATTTTTTAATATAGGTTTGAGTGCTCAGTTGAGTACTTAAGTGTTCTGGTAGCCTGTGATAGTACCCTGATAAAGGTCCATTTGTTGAACTGACTAAATGTAAACCCTGCTTCATGCTCTGACAGCCGTTTGTGTGCAAGGAACCCACCAACTAACCAGGCTACAAATAGTATTTTTGTCTGCTCCACTTTCAGAAACACATGAACATTTAATCACTGTCATTCAAGCCACTTTCTTGATCTACTTGTTGCAGTTTATAATTGAGGATGGATTTGAGTGATGGAAAAACAAAAATACAAAAAAAAATCTTCTCCAATTTTGGTGAATTTACATGTACTTTATGAAAATTAGGGAACTTGAATAGTAACTGACTCTTGAGACTGTTCTATCTCAAATGTAACCTATAAAATTGTCATAGACTCATGACGCTACATGGCCATTAGTTGACTATTATAATTGTCTTTCTAACGTATCACCCTGGTCCACCCACCTATCTAATTCTTAGCTATGGATTTTTGCATTCAGATATGGCAATAAGAAAGATGCTTGCCACACTAGATGATCCTTTCACTCGGTTTCTGGAGCCTGAGAAGTTCAAGAGTTTGCGGGTACAAGGCTCTTTCTTCTTACAATCTTAAATTATTGCATTTTGGTGTGATTCACAGACCATCATTTATTCTAATTTCAGATGTAGCAGTGTATATTTTTGGAGAAAGTTAGATAGATTTTAAAATGTCCCTAAAATCTGTTATATCTTCTTTGAAGGCAGTCTGGAACTCAAGGGGCTCTTACAGGTGTAGGGCTTTCAATTGGCTACTCCACTGAATTCGATGGATCATCAGCCGGACTAGTTGTCATATCAGCTGCTCCTGGGGGTCCTGCAAATAGGGCTGGCATTTTGTCTGGAGATATAATTCTGACTATTGATGATACAAGTACGGAAACCATGGGCATATATGACGCAGCAGAGCGCTTGCAGTGAGTTTTGTACTTTATGAACCAGTCAATTTGCATTGCATTCTTTTTTCTTTTCTTTTTTTTCCCCAAAAAGGTTATTCAGTCTCCATAAGGGGATGCAAGAGGTAGAGATGCATACATTGCCCAGTTTTCAACCACTATTGAAGGTCACACAAACACAAACTAAGAAATGAGAGGACAAGAGGATCTGTGCTTTCCCTCTGGTTGTGGAAGTAACTTGTTTCATTGCTACTCCTATTCATAATTTGTAGTAAATGTTCAAAATGACTTGTTTCAATTGCACCAAATGTAATTTTACGGTATATATAATGGTTAGATGTATTACCCGCCCATATCATGCTCAGATTGATATTTTGTAATTACTTCTTGTTATTCTTGAGAGAAATATTTGAATGCCATAATTTTAAGAATGCCACAATATTTAATAATAATTGAGATGAACTTCCCCTACCACATTCTTCTGCGAACTAGGGTTTCAATTAATACTAAATTACTAATTATAGGACAGAGAACACCATTTGCACATTATATATAGACATTGTTCCCTTTGTTTGTAAATTTTTTATTAATATTTTTTATTTTAGACTCTACTTTAGGGCTTATAGTATCTTTATGGCATTTAGTTCACCTTTCTGCAGTAATGCTTCAATTATCTTTAACCTAATCTGTTTGGCAGTAATTCTCCTATTACTAGTGCTCGGATGCTTATTGTTGGGTAATCTTTTTTATTACGAGTGAATTAACATTTGAAATTTGAATATGTTAGGTCATAGGTGTATATTAAAGCATGGTTGTATCCTCATTTGTCTTGCATGTGAATGTAATTAGGAGGTATTCCTTATTGTCGGTGCTGAAACTCAACAACTGTTAATTCTTGGATTGTCAGACTCCATTTAAGAATTGAGGTTTAGGAGTAGTGAGACTCTACTCTCACATCACCTTTTTTCATTTGTCTTTCTTCTTCCTTTTTTTGGTTTTACCATTAGAGCTTTCTTGGTAGCTTTCCTTTTCAGTGTAAGGTTCCTCTCCAGTGTCCTTTGCTTGACTTATTTTTATCTCTTTCTCTTCCCCTTGGGGAGTTTTACTTCATTATTTGGTTTAAGATTTAGTCATCTGAGAAATGCTGTTGATTTTTGAGAGTTAGAAGCAGATTTTGTTGGAATGCATTGTTCTGGGTCTTCAATTCGGGTTATATTAAAGTCATTTTAGAGGTGGAAATAATCCACGAACATTTGTGAAATTTTAAAAACCATTATTACATTATTAGAAAACAGGGATTGTTGAGAATTAAAGGTCATTCAAGTGTTAGGATTACAATGGCGACCTGTTGATGTTAACAGCAAGGTCCTTGGTTGCGTGGTCAGTCCAGGTCACATAACTTTGACATGGGCAAGACATGACACAGATAAACTAACACTGGTTTCCTTTAAAAAGTGTATGAAAAAGGATATCTGCCTTGTAGTTGCTGATCAGACCAAATTTGAACTTTTTTAAGAGCAATTAGCTTCTCTGACAATGGTTTTGAAAATTGGAGGGTGCAAATGCTGAAACTTAGGGCTCTGAAGCACTCTTACCCACTTGTCACTACATCTTGGCAATTGAGCATTCACTTTGTTCTTTGATTTAGATGCTATTTTGCCTCATTTCCACAGAGGTATGAAGGGGTTTTAGGTCTGGGATCTGCATCATCAAAAACTCTTTCCTTCAGCTGATTGCCAAAATGTCTTCTCTATGTTTTGCGAGAGAATATTTTCCCTCTTGTTCATTTCATTGCCCAGTAGATTTGGAGGAGGTATTTTCCTCCTTTGTATGGATTTAAAGCAATGCTTTTGGGAAAGTAAGAACTTTTTCTCATTCTTAGAAATTGCTAGCTATTCTACATTTGGTTCACTAACAATCATTAATACATAAAATAGAAAGAAAGTTTTGTGGAACATCTTCAAATCTGAACTTTATAATGATACTAAAAAATGGAACTTCTCTCACAAATATGCACAAAAAATGTAAAGTTGGGATTTGAGGTTTATACTGTTACCCATAAGACCATAAATTATTGCTGTTTGCCTATTGCCTGCTTCAGAGTTTGCACAGGACTATGTCAAATACTGTGGTGCTCAGAGAGGAGAGCACACTTTGTGACATTTCCATGATTAACCTTTTTTTTCTTTTTTTTTTTTTCTTTCTTTTTTTTTTTTTCAAATTGTAATAATTGTTGTTTGTAAATGTTTATCTGTTTTATTTTAATCTGTTACATTTTGGAGGCAGAATAAGAGAAGAAGCTTTTAAATTGCTTGAGGCTTACAATCCTCTTTAGCATTGTCTGGAGTGGGTTTTGGGGAGAACTTAAGATACCAATATAAATCCCTTTGATTACTTTAACTTCTATTTATTGTTTTCCCCAGTAAGTTTCTGCTGTTATTTATTGATGGATATGGGGTAAACATTTAAATGACCTGCAGGGGACCTGAAGGAAGTTCGGTGGAATTAACCATTCGTAGTGGACCCGAAGTAAAGCACTTGGCTCTGACGTAAGTTCAGTGTTTTGTTCATCTCTCTAAAAAAGAGTGTGAACTTTGTATTTAGAATTTAACTTCAATTTGTTAATCAAGGAAATGAACTTTGCACTTATCAAAATAGATCTAAAAAATGAAGATCTGTACTTTGTTATGCTTCAATGCATTAATCTACGCTACCTTTTTCTCTAATGGATATTATTTCAGTTTTTAATTATGCTTTTGAGCTAAGCTACCATTTTATATAATCCAGAAATTTCTTGTTTTTCTTCATGTTTTAAAATCAAATTCCTGAATTAACCAATTTCTGCTTTCCAGGCGAGAGAGAGTTTCATTGAATCCAGTGAAATCAAGATTATGTGAAGTTCCTGGGCTGGGGAAGGATGCCCCTAAAATTGGATATATCAAACTAACATCATTCAACCAAAATGCTTCTGGTGAGTACTGCTAGTTGTTACTTTATTTTTTTATTTTTTTTATATTTTTTATCAACAACAAATAAAGTAACAACCACTGTTCATTTTCTTTGAACTACGTCAACATATTTTCTTATCCTGACTGTTTAAGAATTCGAGGCTCACATATAATTTACCATGGTCTAGAATAATGCCAAAATAGTTATTTTAGTCATTTTGTAATTTTTAGATATTGGAATCATTCTGGTCTTCCTTTCCTTAAAACAAGATACCAGATTTACAGAATCTGATCTGTCTCATTATGCAACTTTTTGCTTTCTGGTGTAAACTTTTCCACAAAAAGCAGTGAGATAATGACTTAATGTCTTGACTCTTGAGCAATTACATTTGCAGGGTCCTGGACCCTAATAAATTCATTTCAAGTTAAGATGATTTTATGATAAAATCTGGTTCGAAGGCCATTTAGCTATTAAAAATTAAAGTTCTTATTCTTTGTTACCTACTATGATACTTCTTTTTCCTCCCTTTTATTGATAAAGCTAATATGGTACAATTTTTATTTGGTAGCGGCTTGGATTTTAAATATGTTTTCATGTAGTTTGTTCTTCATATGTACATTCTTGGTAGGTGCTGTAAGGAAGCAATCGAAACTTTAAGGAGTAATAATGTTAATGCATTTGTATTGGACCTTCGAGATAATAGGTGATTTGCCTTTACATTACTCCATATTATACCTAACGCTTTGGCAAGCTTCTGAAACATTAAATTTGGTGCAGTGGTGGTCTTTTCCCAGAAGGAATTGAGATTGCCAAGATTTGGTAAGCTTCATACAAAGATTAATCATGAACAATATTACATTGATACTACGTGCAATTATTTTACCTTTTTGTTGCCTTTGTTTTTCCAAGTGAGTACAATAAAATTGAATTGGATTATCGTATTGGATATTTGATAGCAATCTAATCTGAATCCGGACCATAGTTGTTGGAATCCATCAGAGTTCACATTGGTATCAGTTTAAGATAATATTTTATTGGAATTTTCATCAAAAGTTTTGTACTTCATAAAATATATATATATATATAATTATATTTTATTGGATTGATCTGGATTTACTTGATTCAATATGTATCTACTTCATTTACCGACGAATTTATTAGGCCGAATCTTTGCATAGAAATATCTGTATTTGATTTATCTAAGTTCATGCAATTGAATTCTATTATTTTTTATAATTATCTTTAGGTCAATCATTGAATCGATTGAATCAATTGAAAGTGAATTATTCCATACAACATCCTTTCGCTTTGTTTCGATCTATTTTCTTTTGTGTGGTCAATCATTGAATTGAATTAATCAATTGAAAGTGAATAATTCCATACAACATCTTTTCACTTTGTTTTGTTCTTTTTTCTTTTTTGTGTGTGTGATTGAATGAATCAATTGAAAGTGAATCATTCCATACTACATCCTTTCGCCTTTTTTCATTTGTGTGTGTGTGTGAGATACCGTGAGAATTCTTTTTCAAATTATGACTACTAATAATGTACAAAGGATCAACTTTCGGCATCCTTTGTCAGCTATAGTTGCAGTTTGTGTGTGCGTGCGCATGTGTGTGTGAGATACCATGAGAATTATTTTTCAAATTATGACTTCCAATAACGTACAAAGGATCAACTTTCAGGATTTCTTATTGGCTATAATTTCAGTTTGTTTGTCTTTGTTAATTTTATCATCAGATATTTATCATGATTTGCAATTCTGAACATTAATCTTTCTAACACAAGCTGGTGTGTCCTTTTATTAAATTCAAATTATGTGGCTCCAGTTCTCATAATAAGCTTCTGCCATTCAGGTTAGAGAAAGGTGTGATTGTATATATTTGTGATAGTCGCGGTGTTCGAGATATATATGACACAGATGGAAGTAATGCAATAGCAGCTTCAGAACCTCTAGCTGTTTTGGTATGCTTTTTTCATTTTTAGCCATTTTAGGACATGGTCATGATTATCCTTGTTGAAACATATTAGCAGAGACATGAACTTAGTAAATTGTCTTCAGGCTCTGTTGATTCTGAGTCTGAGGTTAATGTCTTCTCACAAGATATATAATTCGCGAAATATTGATCTGTGTGAGAACCCTTGTGCATTTACCAATTACTGCTTTTAGATACTCTGGTTTGTCTGTATACCCGGTGACCATGTATCCAGTTTTCTTTTTCTTAAAAATTTGAAAGATTATTTTAGGACTGGAACATTTTCCACTAATAGTATCTCTCAGCACCCTCCATAGCTTACTGCTTTTTAAATGTACTCATGCTTTTGCAGATTGGGTGGGAGTTTCAAGTTCTTATTAGTCCTTATTGAATTTTTCCATTAATATCTCTCTCTCTCTCTCTCTCTCTCTCTCTCTCTGTGAACTTTATTTTCAAAGGACTTGATTATCAAATTTTATGGTGACAAAATCACTGATATCGGTTCTGAGCTTCCATTAGGTGAACAAGGGAACTGCAAGTGCGAGTGAAA
Organism: Liquidambar formosana; assembly: GCA_039720395.1. Taxonomy (NCBI): domain Eukaryota; kingdom Viridiplantae; phylum Streptophyta; class Magnoliopsida; order Saxifragales; family Altingiaceae; genus Liquidambar; species Liquidambar formosana. The sequence goes on from CM077822.1 coordinate 15,895,154, forward strand.
TACTAGCTGGTGCATTGAAAGATAATAAACGCGCAGTTCTGTTTGGAGAACCCACATATGGAAAAGGGTAACCACTTTTGCTTCTGGAGCATACATTAATATTATCATATGTATTCCTAACGAGAGCTACCCATCTCTCTACAGCAAGATTCAGTCAGTTTTTGAGCTATCAGATGGCTCTGGCTTGGCTGTAACAGTCGCTCGTTATGAGACACCTGCTCACAATGATATTGACAAGGTTTATTGCTACTTCTCTTGCATCTCTCTCTCTCTCTCTCTCTCTCCTCTTATGGATGTGCGATCTGTTTGTGTGTTAATATGAGTTCTTATGCCTCAAATCTTCTGTTATTTGCTCCTGTTTAGGTTGGCGTGATTCCAGACCATCCTCTACCAACATCATTTCCTAAGAACGAGGATGGTTTTTGTAGCTGTCTCCGGGACCCTGCATCTTCTTGCTATCTCAATAGAGTCAAGCTGTTTCCAAGATGACAGGACTCCTTAATGATGTGTAAATTTAACATTCATTCTGATGGTTCATCATTTTTTTTTTTTTTTCCTTTTTTGCCTGTAAAATAACAAAAGCTGACAGATCTTTGGATAGATTCTAAAAGGAATAGAAGAAGGACCTTTCATTTTTTAGCATATGTTTCTTTGTGATAATTGAAAGAAAATACCTTGTTGATTATTTCCTGTAGTGCTTCAGTTGGTCACTCCATTATACGGCTCAGTTGAAGCGATGGTGATGACAACCAAGACTTCTTTCATAGCAAATCCTTTTTAAGTACTCTATAGAGGAAAATCAATGACAACTCCTCTTGTAGAAATCTTTACCAAGTTAGGCTTCATTTGGTTTGGGAAGAGTAGATCTTCAAGATTGCCGTCTCCAAAAGAGAAAAAAAATAAAATAATAATGATCCTCAATATCCTTGCGGGAAGTTAGTGTCACATTTCTTATAACATGATTATATAGGCTCCTCGTTCTTAAAGGTTAATGTTCTTCAAAATAATGAAAATGACTTCCTTGTTAAATTCTGGGTGCCCCTTTTCAGGAGATGGACTTCACTTAGCAGCTTCATTCGGCTTATGTTACACTAAAAATTAAAAATCTCATCAACATCCTTCTCAATGATTCAAGCAGCTAATCCACACAGCTTCAACTCATTACTTGTCCTGGATTGTGCTTTTACTGATGCCAACAGAACCTTGGTCTAGATGTAGGTTTTTCCTAGGAAATAGGTGGAAAATTGTTTCCGCCACCGTTTCTAGTGTGAGAAGCACAAATAATATAAATTGTATTATTACCAAAGAAATATGAACTATATTTTTTCAATCAGCCTCCTAAGAATCTAAAATCATTTCCCTGAAGAAAAAAAAAACAATAAAATGTATAAAAAAAAATAATTTTAAAAAAAAGCCAAAAAAAAAAATGTTGCTTTAAAAAAAATAATAAAAAATAAAATCTGTAGAGAAGTAGAGAAGTTGGAAATAATTTTCAAAGTCTAGAAAACAACGGAATATATATGGATACATTATTATCTAAACTTAGCATTACACCCAACAATAATGAAGAGAGATACTATACCAGAACCATTCTAGACTGGTTGTGAAGGCTTCCAAAAATGGAGTGGATTTAGGGTTCAAGTTACATTTTTTTTTTTTTTTTACTATCGATCAAGGATATTTAGGGCTTACTCACGCTAAGGTTTCAGTCCAAACTAATTCCCTAATGGTCCGTGAGAGACATTCCATATCCACACATGCAACGATAATTGCAAGGATTCAAAATAATGACCTTTGGGGAACACACCCAAGGACTAACTGCTCGATTGACTGCTAGATTGAACCCACAGGGGTGGGTTCAAGTCTTACTTGGATTAATCCCACTCAAGGCGCCGTGCATTCTTTTAAAATTTAGGTTAAATCATATATTCTGTTTCCATATATTAAACCAGAAAGTACCAATGACTGAGGAAATTACAAAAAAAATGAAGGGGAAATAGAAAAATTATTGAAGGGTCTATACTCAAGTGAGGGGACAAAGAAACTGCAAGGAGCAGGCGTTATTAAAATCAAATATGGGCTTCCAGTATGCCAACTAGCTATTTATGGATGAATTTCAGTTCCTTCTTTCATTTGACTTGGCTAGGAGGAGATCAATATATAAATATATATATTGATTTGAGGATTTGTTGAACATAACCAAGCACTAGCAAGCACAAAGAAGTCAAACCATGCTCGAAACTCAAACTTGCAGAGAATCCCTAGAGAAATTTAGTCCATGAACCCAAAATTGGAAAAACAGCAATTAACAATCTCAACAGTAAGGGTGTGTTTCCTTTTCTCTCCCTCCTACTCAACCTGCCATTCTCCACCGGTGCCGTTCGTGACCCACCTTTCTTTAGACCTGCCTTCCTCGCAGATCCCATATCATGCTCCATTTGTTTATCCAGCTCCTCCCACCCACCAAAATTGGGTGCATCTTGGCCACCTTTCTCAACTGAACCATCATTTCCAACTACCCATGTCTGATACCCAGTCTTCCCAGTTCTGGTCCCTCGCCTTTCTTCTTGTTCTTCCTCCTTTTCAGCCTTACTTGCAGAGTAGGCTGATGGTTTCTTCTTGGTCCTCCTGGACTTGCGTTTTGGGTTGTTTTTTGTCCTACCAAACAACTTCTCAAATGCTAGAGAAAGTGCTGACTGCCCGAGGGGAAGTGCTAATGCCAGAAGGAAAAGCTTTTAGACCCGTTGCAAAAAGCATGGATAAGATGATGACTGGAAGCATCCAACCAAAGGACCTGAATACCTGCACTGGCCAAAAAGCAACACATCAAGACATTTTATTATGTATAGATTATAACATTGTCAATCCTTTATCAAAAGCAAGCCACTTGTGATTTCATCAAGAGAGTCATTTCTCAAAAAATATTTTTCCCAGGGTGCAAATTTGACTGGCGTCTTCTAACTCAAATATTCATCACTGTGGATACAGAATTGATGCTTTAGTGAAATTCAATTTATCAGAAATGCTCAGTTATAAAGAAGCAAAGGCATCACATAGCCACAACTCTCTCCCTCAAGGGAAAACATTACCTAAGTGACATTGATGACATATAGAAAATATGGGAAGAAATAGGCGAGCAATTAAATTTTAAAAGAAAAAAAAAAAGGTCAGTTTGATAGTGAAGGTAATGAGAAACAAAATTCTCACTACTTAGCACAAAGCCATGGTTCAAAGTCTCGTCCGAGATGGACGAGATCTCGCCGGGTTAACCTGGTTTTATTCAGGGATGAGATGATATCTGAAAAACAAATCAAGCATATGGCAGGGTTTTATTTATTTTTTTTAAATGAAGTCTTAATGAATGCCCATTGATCAGAACATCTACTTGATCATTGATATGTCATGTTATTTGCGTTATTTGGGATTATTGTAGGTATGTAAAACCTAATTAAATTGTATTTTCAAGTTATAGTAGCGCACTAGGGCATGTTTTGATATTTTTTACCATATTATGTGTCCGAAGTTATTTGTGTTGCTTATTTAATGATTCCAATATGATTTGTCCTTTTTTTTTTTTTAATATGATTTTTCTATAATTTTTTTGAATTTTTTAAAACATTCTTTAATGCGTAAAGTTACGTCTCACCCAAAATACGACGAGATGGACGAGATCGAGATGACCAAGACTGAAATGTGATGACGACCGAGACCGAGACTTTGAACCATGCACAAAGCTGACAGGCTAGCCAAGTGCCAAGAAGCTATAGAAGCAATAGACATGAAGAATAATGCAAGTGCCTTCATTTAAACATTATGTGAAGGCACAGAATAGTTGCTTATGATAATTGAATCAATCTGGTTAGAGAGTGTTGTGTGTAGTTACATAAGTCGTTAAGAAAACGTACATAAACGATATTAACGTAATCAATTCATCACCTCTTAACCCTTTGATATCATGTTCTAGTAATTAGTCTTTGCAAAATGCTTCTGATTCTCTCTTTTGGGGAGGGCAGGGGGGGCACCTATTCATGTATATGAAATAAAAATTTTATTTTCCATTGGGGTATTGACATATTGTCGTCATACACACACACCACACCCACACATATATATAGATATATATATAGTGGGGGAGGGACTGAGGGAGTTAATGTCAAAAACAGGATAGTTCGATAAAATGGCAGTAACATCAACAGTCTCTCCATAATTCTGTCATCCTTCGTATACTAATCCTCCTAAACTAGGTACTTTATGTGTTGTCAATCCTCAAATTGTAAGATTGGGAGCATATATTTCTCTTATCCTCAATCCAACAAGGTTAGAAATGTGGATTCAAGTTCATTTAATTGACAAATTTTGAGCATATATTTCTCCAACCTCACTACCATGAGATTGGAAATGCAGATTCAAGGTCATCAAATTGTCAGATTGGAAACATAGACTTCTCGAATCATCACTCTCATAAAGTTGGAAGGTGCTCCACACCATGATTTTCGGCCTATTCACCTCAACATTTCTTTTAGTTGTTTCGCATCAAGTTCCTTTAAGTTTCCAACCAAAAAACACAACCCCATTGACATGAAAATGTTTTGACTTATTTGTACACTCAGGCAACGTTGGCACTCACCATTGAAGTCTTATTCCATTCCATTCCAATTCCCCCCGATTCCAGCCATACAAATGTGCCATCAATGTTTTCTTCTTCATTTTTTTTTTTTATATTTTTTTTATGTTATTCATAAATGTATATTTCTGCAGACATTTTGTACAGATAAGCGTACCACAATACCATACATGAAAATAACTGCTTTACAGAAACTATAAGAAATTTCAATACCCACCAAATAATAACATTTTTTTTTTCCTGCTTATCCAGAAAAAAAAAAAAAAAAAAAAAAAAAAATTCCATTGATAAAGTAAGTGCACTATAGAAACTATGAAGACTGATTCCTGGGTTTTGCATATTATGAGGAGATGATTTATTTACCCAAAACTAAATAAAATTGCTCTTAATTTCCAATACTATCAAATCAAAATACACAAAAAATGAAAAGAATTCATTAATTAAATGAATTACCTTAAAAATATAAATGCTATCTATAAATTCCTCCAAAATCCCAGACGCTTGGTCACCGTCGTCATCTTCGTCGTCGTCGTCGTCATCGTCGTCGCCGCTTCGGAAATTGAAGCTGAATCTCCGGGTTCGGACGTCCTCGGCATTGGCGTCCCGTCGACGGTACCTGGTAGTAGTGCATATACGGCGAATACGAGACGAGAGATTAGGGTTTGGAGAAGCACAGGAGCTGTATGAACTAGGGTTTCTGTGTGGCCATGAAGAAGAGTGAGGGAGGATTGAACAAGCTGGTTGTTGGTATGTGATTGTGAGGAGGAGGAGACGAGTCTCCATTTCTTATTTTCCATTTTTTTTGCCACGTGTTTGTTTTATCTTCTCCCATGACAAGCTCGCTGTTGGTATGTGATTGTGAGGAGGAGGAGGAGACGAGTCTCCATTTCTTATTTTCCATTTTTTTTTTTGCCACGTATTTGTTTTATCTTCCCCCATGACATGGGAATGGGATTAGTAACACGGCGTTGGTTTGAAGCAATGACCAAATCTCTACGGTGCTACTGTGACTGTTGAAGCAATGTCCAAATCTCTACGGTGCTACTGTGACTATTGACTTTATTTATTTATTTTTTTTTTGGACAATGGATAAAATTTAACCTTATTCATAACCCTAACATCAACAAATGAATATCGATGTTTTTTTATAAATTCGAACTTGAAATCACTCACTCAATAAATTATGAGAATGTCATTAAATTATTATATCGTTGATAACTATATCCAATGGCAAATGTCAATTACTTACCCAAAAAAAAAGGATGTCAATCCTATAATTTGACATTGTTTATAGAACTAAAATGTTAAATCTGGCACATCCGTTCTAATAAGAGAGTACCAAATAGGTGCCGATACTATTATATTACTGAGTAGAAGTATTGAACCCCGCATTGTATTTGGTTTTGATGGATTTAATAGTATGTTACCTGAGTGGGACTTGCATTGCATTTGCCATTGATGTATTTACTAATTTACAACTATCTTATCATTTAGCAATGATGCCAATTTGTCATCACTTTTGCCATCATTAAAATTTGTTTTGTTAATCCATTTGCATAGCATACTCTCCCCCATCCCCCCATTTTTTTTTTCTTTTTCTTTGTACCAAATTATAGTGTTGCCAATTTGGCACCCCATTTGATATTGCTCAAAGAGGGATAGAAAGTTGAACTAAGAATCTTCTAATTTTTCAAGTAAAGTTCTATTAAGCACTAATCCTTTTTTAGGGATTAACTTTCTGATATTTTCGCATGTAATTTTATAATTTTTTTCCTTGTGCCAAATGAGTTGCATTTGTATTATAATCACTAGATACTTGGATCGCCAGGTTAATACTTTTCAATAAATTTCAATTCGAAATCATTCACTCAATGAATAATATAAATACTATCTAATACATACTAGATTATAATACCATTATACAATCTCTATTAATTATTGGAGCTATTATTATTTTATTTTTCTCTCTCTCGTAATAGTGGGATGGGTTGGAAAGTTCGACTTTTATTGGGAACAATTTTTTATTTTTATTTTTCACTCTTGTAAAAATAGGGGGTCGGTTTGTCAGATTTAAAACGACATCGTTTAAAGGATTTACTCTGGTGTATGTATATGCACACAGTCTCGCAGATATTGTATATAGCACCGATTGGTCTGGAAGCCATTGTGGCAGACAGAAAAGAGGAGAGAGAGAGAGAGAGGGCGAGAGGGAGAGGGAGAAGGAGAGGGAGATGAGGTCATTGCCAATGGACTACTTCGCGGACATGGACGAGCAGGGATCGACGGTGGCGATGGACGTGGACGACGTTGATCCCACTCGAGCTCTTCGGAGAAGGCGTCATCGCTCAGGACAGCAGGCTCGCCGACGCCGACTTCTTCAACTGCTTCGAAGATGACTTCGACGACTCCGACATCAACTGAACCACCTTCAACTATCCTTCTTTCTTTTAGGGTTTGTCATGTGACAGTTTTTCTGTTTCTTCAGTGCTTATTTTCAATGGGTGAGGAAAAGGATCTATTTGGAAACCATCTGTTGGTTGGAACTGCATATACTTGAATATTTATATCTTTATATATATGGAATTTCTCTCCTCTTGAATCTATGTTTGGATTATGGGTATTTGTTCTTTATTTATTTTTTTAATTTTTAATTTTTAATTTTTTTGTTGTTGGTTTTTAAATTGATGAATGTTAGGGCTTTTCTTCTTCTTCTTCTTCTTTTTTTTTTTTTTTGGGGGGGGGGGGGGGGGTGGTGTTAGGGTTTCTCTGGTGATTGACTGTAGAATTTAGGGTGAACCAGTTTTTATACTCTCTTTCTTAATTTTCTGGTATATACCCTAAATTCTTCCTAATTTTCTATATATAACCTTTTTGACAACCCTCAAACTCTTTAACCCTTCTTGATTGTTTATGGGTTTGCTTTCAATCCTTCTGCGCTGCTATTATTGCTGTTTCTCGACTATTTCACATGCGATTGTTCTTCGGCAAAATTGATTTTTGATTGATTCAGGTTTTGTTATAATTTTGTGGTTTGAGTCATGATTTTGGTGATTTCAGGGTTTCATTATTCGAAACCCATCTCTTAACTTCATGTGATAAAAGTATGTCTGATGTTATCGTAGGATTAAATTAATTACAGAGTATCTTGTAATAATAAATAAAGGGTTTTCTTAATAGCCTGGGCAATAGCTGAATCGAGCCACTGGATTTTTAGGCCAGGACTATCTCTACATGGGTCCTGAACTAGCAAAAATAGAATTGCACTCATGCCAGTTGGAGCCGAGGCAGCTTAATCACACTTTTAGGTGACATGACATCTTAGGTTAGGTGATGAGTCAAAGTTTAAATTGGGCTCTTCCCCATCCAATGATATGAATATATCATGCATGATAGATCATACATTATAGGTGTTAATTTATATCCGTAGTAAAATGAAAAGAACATTGAAAGAAGAATTTCAGATGATTAATCGATTAAATTACCTTCAATATGTGAACACTATTATTAAATTTCTCCAAAACCCTAGGTCCGTTGTCCATCTCTCACAAAATGTTGCCATCATTTCAGAAATTGAATTGAATTTTCGGGTTTGGATGTTCTTCTTAGCATTGGAGTTTGGAGCAATAGGTGGTGTATATATGGCGAATACAAAGATTTAATATTAGGGTTTTGTGAAGTGCTCCTACATAAACTAGGGTTTTCGAGTGGCTGTGAATGAGAGTGAGGGTCTGAGGGAGGATTGAATCTTCTGGTTCTTGGCATGTGATTGTGAGAAGGAGATGAGTCTCCATTTTTTGTTGGTTTTTTATTTTCATTAATGTTTTTGGCATTATCTTCTTCTTAGTCATGAAAAAATGATCAATGAAATGACATTGTTTTAAAGCGACGTCCAAAACTGAACGTTGTGTAGGAGCAGGGCTATAAATGCACTGAGGTAAACAGCTGCTCAAGCTTGGTTTGATAAACCAGCAAGTTCAAAGTCATGTTTGAGTTGGACTTGTTTATCTTATAAGCAAACTTGAACGAGCCTTTTATCAAGTAGTTTAGTTATTTGAAGTATTTATGAGCTTATCTGACTGAATAGTACTCTACTCGAGCTTGATTCCATAAATAAACGAGCTCAAAAATAAGGTTTGAACTTTACATGTTTACCTAATGAGCGAGCTCAAATGAATATTTTATCGAGCCATCTTGAGCCAAACCTTAGCAGCTTGTCTTATCTTATAGGCTGCTGATGTATAAGTGATAAAAGGGGCATGTTTGAAGGTTGTTTTGGAATGTGTATATGTAGCTAAACAGTGTTTTGTGTTTGGTGAAAACACCAAAATGGTTTACATGTCTAATTCACTAAGTTGGATTTCAGAACTACCTTGTTCAATAGAATCTAATATATATATATATATATATATATATATATATATATATTATATGCACTCTTGTTTTGTGGATTGTATTGCACAATTTATTTGGAAGCCGTTGTAGAAAGAGGGGAGGGAGAGAGATAGAGGGCATTGCCAATGAACTACTTCGCAATCATGGACAAGCAGGGATCGATGGTAGTGATGGATGTGGACGACATGGACTCACTCGAGATTTTCAGAGAAGGCATTTTTTTTGTTAGCAAGAAGCTCACCGCCACCATTTACTTCAACATCTTTGATAACTACGACATCAACTAAACTGACAAGTTCGTTGAGATAAGGTTAGACTCTGCATTTGGCAGTTGATCTCTCCCATGAAAGCCTCCATCAATCTGGCCACGGTTGCCTATCGGTAAACGACGTCTCATAGGAATCTCGTGTCGAGCACAATCATCACCGCCAAGGGAACTCTGAATCGGAACCAGAGGTGGAGATTAGCAAACGCCAAATGCAGAGATCTCAATGAACTTGGGAATGGAGCTAGAATTTTGGGAAAGAGATTTTTTGTGGAATAATATGGGGGGAGAGTGGAAATTTTATCTTGTCGATTGGCACTCCATGTGTGTTCCAAAAAATTTGGGAGGTTTGGGTATTAGATCTATGTCTAGTACTAATCAATCTCTTATGGGTAAATGGCCTTGGAGGTTTGGGAAAGAGTATCATGGTTTGTGAAGGGATGTGGTGGGTTGGAAATATGGCTTAACTAGTGAAGGTTGGTGGACTAAGAAGGCTAGAGGTACTCATGGCTTGGGCCTTTGGAAGGTGATTATGCAAAGCTTTCATGATTTTTCCAAGGAGATTAGTTTTAAAGTAGGAGTGGGCGATAGAGTGAGATTTTGGAAACATGTTTGGTGCTCTAACTTGCCCCTAAATTGGAGTTCTCTACTTTGTATGACATTGCCTTCAACAAAGATGCTATGGTTAGTGATTACATAGATGGGATATAATGGAACCATTGTTTGGAATGTCATTTTTTTTGAGGTGTTTCAATGTTTGGGAGTTAGAAAGTGTGATGTCTTTTTACCAAGTTCTTTATGATAGTAAGATTTTGGTGGGCGAGAATGATTCCTTGGTGTGGCATAAGGACTCTAAAAGGTCATTCTTCGTGAAATCTTTCCATAATGTTGTTAGACCTCAAGGGGGTTCCTTTCGTTCTGGCAAAAGCTACTTGGGTTGCTTAAGTTCCTACTAAAGTGGCGTTCTTTAGTTGGTTAGTGGAAAGTAACAAATGTTTGACTTGGTTAGTGGAAAGTAACAAATGTTTGACTTTGGATCATCTTATCTGGAGAGGGTGGCCTATGCCCAATAGATATATCTTGTGCCCAATAGATGTATCTTGTGTAAAGAAATGACGGAAATGGTGGATCATCTTTTCAAACATTGCATAGTGTCTAAGAGTCTTTGGATGCTTACTTTTTGGTGTCCATTGGGTTGCTCCTTTGACTCATGACTATCTCGCAGGTTGGTGGATAAAAGGTGGCAACAAAGAGGCAAAGATGATTTGGAGAATGGCTCCTCATGCCATTTTTTGGTGCATTTGGAGAGAAAGGAACTGTAGAACTTTTGAAGGAGTTGAAAAATCGATCCTTGAACTTAAATCCTCCTTGATTAAGAATCTTTTTTTGTGGTATTCTAGTCTTTCTACTAGTCGAAAGCTTTCTTTTATACGACGGCTTAAGCTTTAGGGGGTCTTCTTTAGTGCTTGTATATGTCTTATGTACTTGGGCTAAGCCTTTTGTTTTAATACACATTCACTTGATCAAAAAAAAAAAAAGGAAGAGGAAAGGATATATTTGGAAACCATCTGTTGGTTTGGAACGGTATATGGTTGATCACAAACACACACACACACACACACATATATATATATATATGGAATTTCGCCTCTTGAATCTATGTTTATCTAATGGGTATTTGTTTTTGTTTTTTCCTTTTTACATTGTTGAATGTTATGATGTTAGAAGTGTGTTTTTTTTTTCTTTTTTTTTGGGGAGGGGGGGGGGGGGGGGGGGAGTAGGGTTTCTCTTGGAATTGATTCAAGAAAGAAAACAATTGATATTTTCTTAGTATTATTTTTCCTATATTTTCATGCAATGTTTTGAAATTACCCTCTGGTTGCTGAGAAAACTGAGGAGAAGAAAAGAAAAATTGAATGTTATGTTTACGTTATTGTGGTTTTAAATAAAAAAACATATTGAAAACTCAGCTCAATTAAGCCAAAATAATTCTGTTTGGAAGCTTAGTTCATTGGAGATTTTGATTCTTGGTTTTTATTTTGATTTTCTCTTTTCTCTTTTTATATTTTACAGCAATTAACAGTGTATTAATGTTTTTGATATGTATAGAAACTCTTTTCTGTGTGGGGAATGATTCACGAATGGTTTCAGGATTTTCTGTTGCTAAAACGATCAACATTTAGAAATTGAATGTATCCTTAGTGAAGAAGGAAGACTGCCTAGGCTGCAAAGATGGAGACCATCTGGTTTATGCATCATTTGGTGTTAGTAGAACATTTTTTTTTTCTTTTCTTTTTTAACCTTTTGTTTGTTTATGGCTCATAGAAAAATGGATTGACTTGTGTTTTGTTTGAGTCTATTGGTAAATGGTTATTCCGCTTGATATTGACCTTTTTGGTTGCATTCTTACAGTGTATTTGATATCCGTAATAAGTGCTGAAAACTGAACACTTAATGGTTTCTCTATTCAGTGGGTGCGTTTGATCTTCGCACTAAATACTTAAAAAGGGTCAGAATTTTCCAATTGGGGAGACCTAATCGCAGACAAAAGACTGAACTTTTCTCCACGGCTCTATACAATTTTAGGTGTCTAGATATGATTTTTATCATGCAGGACTTTAGTTCTCTTCATTTCTCTGTTCAGTGCTGTGAACGTGTTTTTTCAAATGCTGGTGATGACAATTAAAAAGGCTTAATTGTTGGTGTTGAGCTTGTGAATAACTAGGAGAATTTGCAATGCCCTCTTGGGAGTCTTGGTGCATGATGGGTCGCTACTTTTGGCTATAGTTTTAAGAAAGACTGAAGCGCCTTGTGGGAACAAGAGCAGGAGGATGTAGCACTTCTTGCTCTATCTTGAACTGCAAATATCGTTGTTGTATTTTCATCGTTTTCCTTCTTTTTTTTATTTTTTATTTTTTTATGGCTCCCAAATTCGGAAGGATCGGTGAATGATGTTTATCGAATATCGATGCTAGTAGGTGGTGGGTTTTTGTCTTGTTGGTAATATCGGAAAATAAAAATTAAATCAATGAATAATATTTAACAAAATGTTCTTCATGAGTCTTGTCACATGATTTTCACATTTCAATGTTAACTTGTCACCTTACTTGACGAACCTTGTGAGGAGTTTGGACAACATGGGGCTTCTAGACTTCTAGACCTGAAGAACATCTGTTGGTATTCACGGGTAGTATACCCACTACATACTAGATATGTGTCAAGTGGATGGTAGAAATCAAATTTTCTTTTGATATTATATTATAATGATGCAACTTTTTTTTTTTTTTTGGGTCACCTGGTGGATCGTAGATGATCTCTTGGCATTGCCAAATGCAAGATATGATTCACAGACCTCCAGAAATGGAGCTGAAAATGGAAATGGAGAGGAGGATTCTTCTGTCCATGTCTACTTCATCCCCAATTCAACCTCAGCAACGCCATGTTTGGGCATCATATGAGCACAAAATAATTTCCTTTTTTATAATGAGGAAAACCTTAGGCCGAACCTGAGGTCCATATAAGGCCTCACAAGTCATAACCCATATGAATTAGGTAAGTTTATAAGTTCAAAATTAAGGAGAATCATGAAACCTTGTGTAGGTGGCCCTAAGGGGTTTAGCAACAGTTGAAATTAAGGGTTTTGTTTCCTTGCCAAATGTCAGTCTTGACTAGATCCTCACATTTATTATTACTTGTATAGGTATGGGGTATTTCACACGGGTCATTAGGTAATTAGCTTGATCCCTAAAGCACAGCGAAAGTAAGACCTATAACATGAACCCGTATTTGTTGATGAAAAAGAAAGGAAAGTCTATTAAAGACAAGTCAAACCCATTCCATGGTCAGCTCTCATTGTTTATACAGGTGTGTCGTATTTCACACAGGCTATTAGGTGATTAGTTTGGACTAAAAACTCGATGAAAGCAAGATCTATAACAATAACTCCAAACTGTTGTAACTTCTCAACTTTATTTGCATATTTTACTTTTTTCTCACTTTTCATGATTTTATGAAAAGTACAAAAGGTTTTCATAAAAATTGGTTGCATTATCTACTAAAAACATTATCTTGAACAACTCCGTAGAATAAAGATTTTTCAAAATCTATCAATAAAGTTGACTTTTTTATCATTTATAATCTCTATTTCATTTTTACAAAAACGAAAACTGTAAATGGCCTAAAAGGTCACTTAAACAATAGATTTTGAAAAAAATTTCTTTTATGAAATTGTTCAAAATTATTTTTTTCAATGCACAATGTGACCAATTTTTTATGAAAATCTTTTATATTTTTCATAAAATCTTGAAAAACTTAAAATAAGTGGGATGTATAAATAAAATTGAGGGGTTGCAATAGCGACCCACATTATTAATTAAAAAGAAAGAAAAGTGTAATGAAAATAAATCAAGCCCATTCTATGGTCTCCACTAATCGAGTGAAACGGTTACCACAAATGTCAAGCTTTACAAGCAAAAGGATTGAAGAATACTTATGACGAGTAGAATATCTATTTCTGAAAAATCAGTCCATAATCCACTAACCCAGTGAAATGATTTTAAATAGCCAACAAGAATAAAGGGATATATACTAGCAGCAAGTGCGCCCATTTATCTACCCTCTCCACTCAAATCTAGATGGTTGGTAGTAGCTGGGACCCAATATCAGTGAGATCCTCCCTAACCCTCACCCCACCTATAAAAACTACGCTCTCTCATGCCTCCTCTCTCATCTCTCTCTCTCTCTCTCTCTCTCTCTCTCTCAATGGCAAAGAAGATTATCCTTTCACCTTATGCTTCAACACAAGTACTGTTGGTGCACTGTTGGGTGGCTAGCCTAACACTAGCTATGTCCTTAACCAATATAGCAGATGAACATGCTCTTCTTTCCTTGAAGGAGCACATAACATTCGACCCCAACACCATCTTAGCAACGAATTGGTCAAGCACGACCTCCTTCTGCAGTTGGATTGGTGTCTCATGCAACACTCCCCATGAAAGAGTGACATCCTTGAATCTTTCTGGCATGGGTCTTAGAGGTACCATTGCACCACAAGTTGGCAACCTCTCCTTCCTTGTATCCCTTGACATGAGCAACAACTACTTCCACGGCCGATTTCCCAATGAGATTGGCAAACTTCATGGTTTGCAGATATTATGTCTTGGTGTTAACCACTTGAGTGGTGCAATTCCAAAGGAGATAGGTTATCTTCTTAGCTTGAAGATATTGTCATTTCCAGTTAACAACCTAACAGGCTCCATCCCATCTGCAATTTTCAACATATCTTCTTTACAGAGCATTAATCTGACGAGCAATAGCCTCTCTGGGACTCTTCCAAAGGATATGTGCTACCGCCTTCCAAAGCTCCAAGGGCTTGATCTTTCTCACAACCAATTGAGTGCAGAGATACCAACTAGTTTAAACAAGTGTGGAGAGCTTGGGTTAATATCACTATCGTACAATGAATTTACGGGAATCATTCCTAGTGGAATCGGAAACTTATCGAAGCTTGAGGAGCTATCTCTTACTCAAAATATGTTGACAGGTACAATTCTACCTTCTTTATTTGGGTTCTTGGAGTCAAGGGTAACTTACACTTATACCCCGTTTGGCGTCTTGCATGAATAGCTTTCATAATTTCTAAATTGCCCCTCTATCAAATGCTTTTGTCTTGTAATGCAATTTTGTATTTATGTTTCTTATAGTTGGATCCTCTTCTCTTTTTCCTCTTTTTTATTACGGGCTTGTATGGATTAAAAAAAAATGGAGAGGAGAAGATTATAGAATATATTATAGACTCATATCTAATGGTGCGATTGTTGATGGCATGGAATTGTTCGGTCATACATCCAAAACATATAGTTAGAGAGAGATCGATGTATTATTATAGTTGATTTGAGTTGAATTCATTATGTATATTTCTTCTTCTTCTTCTTCCTCATTATTTTTTTTTATTTTTTATTTTTTTTTGGCCAAAGGAGGAGTATTCTAAGCCATTAGACTTTGACTACTCCTCTGTAAACCACAAACCATCCACAAGCCTATGCATCCGATAGTGAAAGGGTGAAGACTCAAACTTGGGATTTACGGCTCCTGAGTGGCGATCCTTTATGTATATATATTTCATACATATGTTTATAACTTTTATTTTATTTCAGTCATGTGAAAAAATATATGGTAAAGTATTCGTGAGAATATTTTTATCAAAGAATATGCAGATAAAATGATTATCATTCATCCAATATATCATGATTTTCAATTTTACCCTTAATTTTTTAGATGAGTCTAATTTAATAATCTGAGTTTTTACTGGTTCGTACATGGTAATACTTAATTAGTTATTAGTTGTTAATGAAATTCACTCAATTATTAGTTGTTAATATAATGGGCCATAGATGTTTAGTTGTTCTATAGCTTTTTCTCGAAGTAACATCGGGAATTTCCAACAGACAGCACGCAAATTATATGGCTATCATTTACTTAATCTTTTTTGTTTTTTTTTTTTTTTTTGGGTCTTGTTGTGTTGATGAGGATCATTTACTAAATCATCATTATCTATTTTTAACATTTAATGCTGTAAATGGACCAATTTATGAGGTCTGACTCAGTGACTCTCTAGCTTTGCTGACAGAGTGAAATTTGATGAGTATTTTACTTCATTAAAATGATTTTACGTACAACAGCACAATGAAACAAGAGAGATTAATATCAAAGTAGGTTTATAAAATATTGTTATGTCAAGTGCAAATAAACATTATTATTATCGAAAATTTTGTGGTTATATTTAGTAGATTAATTATATGTAGTACGGGTTGATTTAATGATTCTAAATAACTAATATCAATCCAGCTTTTCGGAGAATATAAATCTTTGGAAATTATTTTGAAAATGGGTGTCAAAACTTCTATTTTTTTTAACATTTAAGGTAGATTGCAAAGGTGAGGTTACTCTGTGTGTGTGTGTGTGTGTGTGTGTGTGTGAGAGAGAGAAAGAGAGAGAGAGAAAGAGGGGCAGGGGGAAATTTGGGGATATATATGCTTCAAGAAGGCTAAAGAATGTGATTTGCATAAAAATTACTAGCTCATTTTAAGGCCATCTAACTGACAACAATGATAGGAAGTGTTGGTCTAATTATTATTATTATTTTTAAAAAAAAAGAAAAAAGAAAAATGGAAGGGGTGAGAATATATCTGTCTAATTGAAGGGGAGTATAGTTAATATAAATCACCCTTCGAACTTGTCAAAGTTTACAATTAATAAATTCCTCCTATTATTAATTTTGCAGGAGAAATACCTGAAGCACTCTTCAACATCTCTTCACTAAGGATTTTTCGTATGGGAAACAACAGCCTCTTAGGAAGTCTCCCTATGGGCATGTGCTATAACCTTCCAAAGCTCGAGGTCTTTAATGTTCCAAAAAATCAACTCAAAGGCAAAATCCCATCTAGTTTATCGCATTGTAGAGAGCTTCGATGGCTTTCTCTATCAAGCAACCGATTCATTGGTAGCATACCAAGAGAAATTGGGAACTTATCGATGCTTGAACTGATTCATCTTGGCGGCAATGGCTTGACAGGTTTCATTCCACCTTCAATAGGAAATTTGTCAATGTTAAAAGAGCTTGATTTACCGTTCAACAACATTCAAGGTCACATTCCAAAAGAGTTGGGGCATCTTTTGAACTTACAGGAATTAAGTTTTGCCTCGAACAATCTTATGGGTGTCATACCAGAGGCAATCTTCAACATCTCAAGCCTACAAATCCTTGTTTTAACAGCTAATCGTCACCTTTCAGGCAATCTTCCATCAAGCATTGGCCATTCCCTCCAAAATCTTGAAATGTTATATGTGGGAGGAAATGAACTCAGTGGAATGATTCCTACATCTATTTCGAACCTTTCAAAACTCACAGGCCTAGACCTATCCTATAACTCCTTCACTGGTCATGTGCCAATGGATCTAGGTAACTTGAGACTCCTCAATGATCTCAGCTTTGGAAGTAATCAGTTGACCAATGAACCCTTAAACCCTGAGCTTAGCTTTCTTGATTCTTTAACAAACTGCCAATTCTTGACACAACTGTACTTTGAAGATAATCCCTTGAATGCTATGCTTCCAAATTCGTTCACCAACCTTTCCATTTCTCTTACAAGTATTGATGTAACTGCATGCCAGATAAAAGGTATGATTCCTAGAGGAATTAGTAACTTGACCAACTTGATAGATTTGCTCCTTGGAGAAAATGACTTTACAGGAGTGATTCCAACAACAATGGGACGGTTGCAGAAGCTCCAACGGTTACGCATTACTGATTCAAAAATAAACGGATCCATTCCGAATGATCTATGCCATTTATCAGACTTGGGTGAGTTGCTTTTGAGTTCAAATAAGCTTTCTGGATCGATCCCGAGTTGCTTAGGGAATCTTAGTGCACTAAGATACCTCTTTCTTGACTCCAATGAGTTCACTTCTGAAGTACCTTCATCTCTGTGGTACCTTAGAGATCTCTTGGCTCTTAACTTGTCTTCAAATTTCATAAGCAGTCATCTACCTGTGGAAGTTGGAAACATGAAGTCCATTACACAATTGGATCTATCAAAAAACCAGTTTTTAGGTTCCATTCCAAGCATGATAGGGCAACTTCAAAAATTAGCTGAACTCTCCTTGTCAAAAAACAAATTACAAGGCCCTATACCCCAAACTCTTGGTACTTTGGTAAGCTTGGAATCCTTGGATCTTTCTTGGAACAATCTGTCAGGTTCAATTCCCAAGTCTATGGAAGCCCTTGCAAACCTCAAATATCTAAACCTCTCTTTCAATAAACTACAAGGAGCTATTCCCAATGGAGGATGTTTTGCAAACTTCACCGCCGATTCTTTCATGTCGAATGATGCACTATGTGGACCACCTCGGTTTCAAGTAAGAGCATGTGACATCGATACTCATCGACAATCAAGGAAGATAAAATTGCTCCTCCTAAAATATATTCTGCCATCTATTGTGTCAACAATGGTTGTAGTGATCTTTGTTGCTTTACTGATAAGATGGCGATATTGGAAGTCAAACATGCCACCAATTCAAGCAGAGCCATCACTTCCTACGACACACAGAAAGATTTCATATTTGGAACTTCTTCGTGCAACAAACTACTTTAGTGAAGACTTCTTGATTGGGAAAGGGAGCCTGGGCATGGTATACAAAGGTGTATTATCAGACGGGTTAGTTGTTGCAATAAAGGTTTTCAATTTACAATTGCAAGGAGCAATCAAGAGTTTCGATGCTGAATGTGAAGTAATGCGAAATATCCGCCATCGAAACCTTGTCAAGATTATCAGTAGTTGCTCTAACCTTGATTTTAGAGCATTGGTGCTTGAGTACAAGCCTAATGGGAGCCTGGAGAAGTGGTTGTACTCTCACAACTATTGTCTAGATATGGTTCAAAGATTAAATATAATGATAGATGTGGCATTGGCATTAGAGTATCTCCATCACGATTACTCAACCCCGGTGGTGCATTGTGACTTGAAGCCAAGCAATGTTTTGTTAGATCAAAACATGGTCGCATATGTAGGTGACTTTGGCATTGCGAAACTGATGATGGTGAATGAGTCTACTATGCAAACCAATACCTTAAGCACAATTGGGTATATGGCACCAGGTGACCATCCTTATTGTTTCTATACATGCTTATTACTTGTTGTTCAATTCTCAATTAATTTCCAACCATCATTTTTTCATACTTTACATGACATATGATATAAGTGTAGATATCAGCATCGCACCTCTCAAGTGAGTGAGTCTTCCATGTAACTGTGACATGGCCACGTGGTGTCACAGACCAACGGGAGAGAAAGAAAGTGGGATTGTAGGGTCAAAAAGTACTCTAACAATCCCACTTTCCTCCTCTCCTATTGACTTGTGACACCAGGTCAGCTGTGTCACAGTTACAAGTTTTCTCCTCTCAAGTAAATTAGAAGATGGATTCATGATAAAGTTTAGCCTTATGTTCCCTTTCTTGTTTTTTCTCTTTGACTTCATGAAAAACAAAGAAAAAATACAAATCTATTGGTTCTGCTAGAGTAGTACTGATTTATTTTCCTCTTAGTATCTTATTGTCTTCCTTTGAGAAGATAATCACACTTTTTTCCCATTCTTTTTCCTTTCTGATGATCACTCTCTTGTTAACAACATATTACTCCTGTACATCCTTATTTATTTTTCTTTTTCGGATAAGCAGTCACTCTTTATAGAGTCCTCTTGCATAATGTACATTTTTCACATATTTGCTTTCTATCAAAACCTTCTCACTATGTCATTTTATTTTTACTAATTGAATACTAAAAATCACAAGCAAGCAGAGTATGGCTCGGAGGGAATAGTATCCACAAGGGGCGATGTTTACAGCTACGGGATTATGTTGATGGAAACATTCACAAGGAAGAAACCTACAGACGATATGTTTGCAGGAGAACTGAACTTGAAGACTTGGGTGGAGTCATCAGCCGGTACAGTAATGAAGGTTGTGGATGCTAATATACTAACAACAGAGGATGTACATTTTGCTGCAAAGGAGAACTGTGTCTCCTCCATCATGGCATTGGCATTGGAATGTACAAACGAGTCACCTGAGGAGAGAATCGACATGAAAGATGTTGTAGCTAGACTCATGAAGATCAGGATCAAGCTTTTGGTGCAATGAATACTTACAAAGTAGCATTGGATTATTGAAAGAGTATCTCCCATGCCCATTATACCTACCATTCTAGCCCAGTATTGAATTACTGCTTTGCTCATATCAGAAAAACATCTTTTTATGTAAGTTATGTTTTATTGAGACCACACACCTCTGGTTTTATTTTTTCCTTTTTCTTTATGAAGTTTCAAATCTTTCTACAATTATATACGTATCAGGTACCAAGTAACAGTCCCTATTTCTGTTGAATTTTTTCTATTTTTTTTATTAGACTATCTCCATCACAATTACTCAAAATAAATATTTGATTTTAAACCCACCCCCCCCCCCCCCCCCCCCCCCAAAAAAAAAAAGAAAAAAAAAAAAAAAGGCAACGCATACACACACAACATTATTTGCAGTCAATACTCATTCTTACAGCAGAGATTAATGATCATATTCTAAGAAAAATAAGGTAATCTAATTCTTGTCTAATGTATAAGATTATAAAACCAACATCTTTATTTATTTTTCATTTTTACAATGAAGGCCCACATTTAGGGGCTTAAAAGCAAAATGCCAGTCTATAAATAAAAGTAAAACTCAAAACATTCCTAGTAGAATGAAACCCAAAAGTACATTCTTTTCGTCAGCATTGCTGTTTAAGCAGATGACTTCAGAGAATCTGCAATAGAATCAGAACAAGCAGATACAATGACATCGTTTCACACATTAGGCTTCACGCCAGCCCATCTGTCTTCATGTTACATCGACTTCCTAATGGTGCAAAGATATCTCTAAAAAAAACAGTGAGATATACAGCTTTATATTTTATATATTAAAAAAAAAAAAATTTTGAGCATTACACAAGCATTTCTCTGGACACACGGAGTATGGTTTAGGTTTCACTATCGTAGGGAAATGAAGAGTGACGTATTTCAGCGATTAGCTGCAACAAGCACATGATCGGTATACCATGATCTCATCCTGAAACATAAAAACACAACCAATAAATTTTCAACCCATATCAACTGGAAAAAGCTAGTATATCAGGATTCAACAAAACACCATCAGAATTGGAAAGTTCGTGTTGAAAAGCCATAGAAATAACAAAACATATAAAGGCAAAATAATAGGTCTCTCACAATGAGATCTACCTATACAGTAACGGTATTTAATTATGAAGGCAAGCTAGTTAATTGGTGGATTCAACAATACATGAAGAAACAATAGAACATTTAGAGTATGAATTTCAAAGAACTCTAACCCATACTAAAAATGGCTCTCAGAAAATATTGAGAAAAGAAACAAAAAGAAACCTCGAGGGCCCGTTTGTTCATCCAAATGGAAATTAAACAAATATAGTGTATTTTACATAGTATTGAAGGCACAAATGCACTACCTTGAATGAGAATATTTTAAAAAGTTGGAGTCCGCACTATACTTGATGTTATAGGATCAATTTTTAGAAATTCATGAAATGCCACTATTTTGAATTTTAACTATCATTTGTGATGTTGGCCATCAAACTCTTTACTCTTTCCATTCAAGGTTATGGATTTGAGCTCAATTGTATTGACCACCAAGAGTGGTGGTCTAGTGGTAAAGCTGTAGGAGGCCAAGTAGTCAAGGGTTCGAGTCTCGGGGACGGTGGCGTGACGTGTATTTGTCCCTTGATGGTCCTACTAATGCACTAGAGCCACTAACCTTTGGTGGAGCTGACGTCAGGCTATGGCTCAACCAACTTAAGGGAATGCCTATGATTCCCTCCTTTGTGGGCCCGTCTAGGCCCCTTCTGTCATTGGTTCCTCAGCGGGTAGGGGAGCTACAATTTGTCACGCCCAAGTAGAGTCACCACCACTGATTGCCCTCCTTCTACCCTTTTTTACTGAGCAAAAAAAAAAAGAAGAAAAAATCTCAACTATATTGACTGAAGACTTAGTCAAGTGAATATTTTTGGGAAGAATCCTAATAAGCTAATAATGATTATCACTTTCTCATGATCTGCAACTATTGCCTTGAACCAAATCTGTAGATGGCAATACATGTCACTTCAAAGAAACTCTTAAAGATAACATTTAGCATTAAGAGAAAGGTAGGTATACGGCAAGAATCCCATTCTAAGGGCTAAGGTTCCACTGTTGAAATCTCATCGCTATCCCACCCATTATAACTCCATATATGGCAAAAATAAAGCAATGCCACAAGATACCATAGTTGGGAAAAGAGCCAAAGCACTTTATCAGATTTAACAAAACAAAATAAAGTTGGAAAGTGTTCACACAGTGTTGACATCTCATTACAATCCCACCTGCCACCTGTTAGAACTCCATAGATGGCAAGAATAATGCAATTCCAAACAAAATTTCCAAAGCACTTTATCAGCAGGGCTTTGTTGGCTTTTGTGGAATGATAGGATCAATACCGAGATCCCTGTTTTTTAGGGAAGAGCACACCTTACAATTGATAGGATGATATTTTTTTTGAAGTTACACAGGATGGATATCTAAACCATCCTCTCCACTGTTCCAATAAAAAAGTGTCTAATCATCTTACCCTACTAACCAGGAAACTGGAAAAGGAAGTACGAAGCAAGGTCCAATAAGGCAATAACGCAGGTGACCCTCACCACCCTTTTCTAAAAGCCTGCATTTCCAAACAAGAAGGCATTTTTCAAACTGTTCAAGAATGGGGTCTATATACATCCAGATTTGCAGCCTGTGGGTAAAGCCTGAATAGATAATCAGAAGGTTTCCCACCCCACAATACAAGTCTGTCGTGAAAGAGGAAAAATTAACAGAAACACCTTCAGGGTTAGAGGATTCCTTTATTATATTTTTATCTTTTGAATTATTGGTTTTTGGAAAATAAGGTGGTCATAATGTCTCATTCATCTCACACCATGCAAATACTTAACAAATATAGCATACCAAAATAAAAAAGATACATGTCTCATCCAGAGGAACTGAAACTACTTTTCATGATTTCTTTTTCCCATTGTGATAAGCAAAACCAAAATAATGAAAGGATAGAAAAAGTAATTTACCAACATCTGAAAGTCAGAGAAGATATAGAAAGAGAAACCAACCTACCAAGCGGAGTTGTGCATCTTAATGTGGGTAGATTGCCAAGCTATTAGCATTCTAGAGCATATGTCGGGACCTACAACAAAATAATAATAATAATAGTATGATCAAAATGCACTTGCAACGAATAATAAATATATTCCAAACCACTAGCTTGTTCATAAAATGATAAGTAAAGCACAGGATAATCAAACAAAGCTAAAATCATTTCTTAGAAATATGGCCGCATGCCCAAGCTCACTTTTTCATTGAGCAAACACCTAGTGTTTGGTACTTAGGATAATGATTTCACTCATAATGTGTGTGTGTGTGTGTGTGTGTGTGTGTGAGAGAGAGAGAGAGAGAGAGAGAATTATTCATAATCTTTATATAAGTATATTACAAAATATTATATATCACCAACGTCCGTTGGCGACACGTGCGGTCGTCTAAGGACAGATGTGATCATCCAGGATATCCCACACTTGAACAACCCTCATATATATGTGTGTGTGTGTGTGTGTGTGTGTGTGTGGGTGTGTGTGTATATATATCTTACTAGCTTTACATATAAACAAAGCTTACCATGCAAGCCTCTATGTGTGTTTGGGGGGGGCGGGGGGGTATGGGTGTGTGTGTTTTCTTTTTCTTTTTTTGTGAGGGACTTTGTTAAACCGGCAATGTTGCTCTTTGATGTGAATCAATTTGTTAATTGAGTATGTAATCAATGCTTTACAGAGTAATTTCTAATGCTTGATTTGGCCGACTGTCATTCACATTATATATATATATAAAATGCAGAATTTTGCAATATTTTTGTAACTTCAGGCATGGTTTTGAACTTTTTGCTTTTTCATCCTCGTTCCATTTTACACATAAATTTTCTTTTTATATTGATAAATATATTTTATTCACAAAAAAGAGCTGAGACCCATGTACAAGAGTATACCAAACGTATACCAAGGACCACCAAAAAGGACTATAAAAGCATGGATTCAAAAAAGTTTTGGAAGTCCGTTTGGTTATCTAAAAATTCTGAACGACTCAAACAAAAAAGCAGCCCCATAGATGTATTCATTAGTTGCTCCAAAGTAGATTCCCGGTCCTTAAAAATCCTCTTGTTTCTTTCCTTCCAAATAGTCCAGAATATCGCATGTGGGGCCAACTTCCACACTAAGAGTCCTAGCTTGGTTTTGCTCCTACATATCCAAGACCGCAACACATACTATTGTGTCCTCCATCTCCCTCTCCATCTTAAAATCATATAATTAATCAAGGAACTCCTCTGCCTCCTCTAATTCCTAGTTTTGTAGATGTCAGAAAAAAATCATTTTTCAAGGAGTCTATCCTACCCAAACCACGTACTCTGCAATCCAACCCTCTCTATTTATCGAGATATTGTAAATAGAGGGGAACGTCTCCAACAACATCCTCTCTCCACACCCATACCCATGATTCAAAGTCTCGGTCTCACCCAACTTGTCACATCTCGGTCTCGCCTAACCTATCATGTCTTGGGTGAGAAACAACTTTATGCATGAAATAATGCGCTAAAAAATTCAAAAAAATCATAGAAATTTTTTTAAAATAAGATGATCACATTAGAACCATCAAATAAGCAAAATAAAATAAAATAAAATAACTTGAGGCACATAATATGGCAAAAACATCAAAACAGGCACTAGCGTGCTACTATAATATGAAAGAACACTATCTTTAGGTTTTAGATATCTAAGATAATATCAAAGGACATAAATAAACGTGGGCATTAATGTATTTTTCATATTTTTTTCACCTTTTTTTTTCAAAAATTAGAATTAAAAAAAAAATCAAGAAAAATATAATTTCCAAATAATTTTGAAAACAATTATAGGTATACGTTCCCCAACCATTCACGTATAACATGCCTTAGATCCACGGGCATTCATGCATTTTTTGTTTTTTTGTTTTTTGTTTTTCAAAAAACAGAATATTCAAAATTCCAAAAAAATAATAATAATAATAATTTTTTTATAAAACCCATCTCTACCATAGATCTTCAACACATAGCAGTAGAGCTAGAGCCAACTGTAGATCTATGGATTTCCCTTTACTAATTATAAGTATATATGGAAAAAAATAAATTAAAAACATTCCCAAGACTTCCGGAGGACTCTTCACAGATCGTAGAAACATAGCAAACTCGAGACGAAGCTCGAACCCGACAACTGGAGCAACCCACCTCCACTGATCAAGCAACCCACTAGTCAAGACAAAGCTCGAACCCAGTCAAGCAATCAAGCACCCCTGATTCAAAAGAATCCAATTGAGCACAATTTTTTTTGATAAGGAAATCCAATTGAGCACAATTGAGGCCACGAATCCAATCGACCCTTGACCCTTGATCCTCGACCACAACAACTAGATCGTCTGAGAAGTGGGAGCAATGGGTATTGTCTACAAGTTCGTGCAAGAGAGAGACAGGAAGCTTGAGATGGTCTCGACTGTGCGAATCATTTACATCTTTTGCATTTTCCACTGTGCAACTGCAAATAGGTTTTTTTATTCCAAAATGTAAATCTCGCACAAGCAGGACGAGATATCATTTGAGACAAATCAAAAGCCCGAGATCTCGTCTATCTCGTCCCGTCTCCAGCGAGATCTCGCCCATCGTGTCCAAGAGATAGTCTCATGTATATTTATGTAACGATATGTAATCTCGTCTTGGCCTTAGACGAAGAGACGAACAAGACTTTGAACCCTGTCACACCACATATTTGACCAAAACTTTCACCCGTTCTCTATTCCTCATTTTTGAATTTCACTTGTCTCAAGGGCAAATCTCTATATCCATTTCCCCAATAACGCTTTATTTATCTACACCAACTACCTTAGGCCCAACCCTCCCACCTCTTTTAGAGAGCAAATGATGCTCCACTTAACAAGGTAACGCTTACTTTCACCTCCTAGTCCTTCCCAAAAGAAATCCTTCTAAAGCTTTTCTAGTCATTGGGCCACTGATGATAGAATTACGAAGAGTAACATATGTGGGTAGGCTTGCTAAAGTGCTATGAATCAAGGTGAGTTTACCCCTTTTTTTATGAATAGCCCTTTTTCCATCCACTCAACCATTTTTCAAATCACTCCATCACAAAATCCTAGACTGCCTTAGATTTGAAAGGAACTCCCAAAAGAAGCCCTAGGTAAGAAGTTGGCAAAAATCCCACCCTACAACCCAAATTTGTTGCTAACTCTTCAACCCTAACACCTTCACCAATCCCAATCAACTCATTTTTACCCAAGTTGATACTTAGCTCGAAAACTGCCTCAAAGCAAAACAAGTACGCATCTCTGATATTGCAATTGGACATGGTTTGATTTGCAGAAGACAATAGTATCGTTTGCATACAACAAATGGGAGATACATTGCGATCCACTTCCCCAGCCTTCAATCCAAAAACCAGTATAAAGTTTGCTTCTATTGCTTGAGAAATCAGTTTTCTCAGAGCCTCCATGAATATAGTAAAGAGAAAGGGTGACAGTTGTTCACCTTATCGTAGACCACTAGAACCCCTTGGAAAAATGGTGGGAGCTGCCATTAAATAGGATTGAGAAGGAATCTAAAGAGATGCACATCTCGATCCACTTTCTCCAAGGCCCATTCTCTAAAGAAAGTACAAGAGAAAACTCCAGTTAATATGGTCAAAGGTTTTCTCGAGGTCTAACCTGCATATGAGCCCTAATTCCCTTCTCTTTGGTCTAGCATTTTTTACCATTCATCTTACATTTCCTTAGTTTTTATGATCTTGAGAAAAACGACTTATTCAACCACGCTACACCACATTGCCAACACACATTTGAACATCAATTATAGATCTACTAAGTACTAAAGTCTTTTCTATCCATGCCTTAGATGTTCGAATTTCATGCTAATAATCATCAAGGGAATGTTGACATCCAATGGAAATCGAACCATTCCATTTCAATTTCCATGACTTTTGGGTAAAGATGGTGATTCAAGTTCAACATGGAGACATCATCATATTCATCAAATAAAATAGAAATGGAGTTAACTAGTGGAATTCTAGAATCCATGTATTCTAAACACATTCAATTCAGTTCAACAAAGCAGTAATCCCAACTATTTGGGTTCAGTTGCATGAATCCTTTTTGCCATTTAGCTCTATACATATCCTCCATTAAGTCATTAGCAGCCATGTCTGTCCACACCGCCTCAACTTGTGGAGTCTTCAACTTGTTTAAATCACTCTTTACTAGTTAGTGCATCATGGTTCAAAGACTTAGCCAAAACCAAGTTGACTAGGCCAAGTCATCTTGGTCTTAGTAGGAAACAAGATCGATTTCCCTCAATTCAATATATATGTAGGCAGCTGGGATGGCCAAGATTTTGGCAGGGACTGAGGCGCAACATCAAGATCTTAGCAAAACTGAGACATGACGCCAACATCTTGAACGAGATGACCAGGATCAGATTTTTGAATTAAAAGCGGTACAAAACCCCTATCTCATATCCTCTCTCTCTCTCTCTCTCTCTCTCTCTCTCTCTCTCTCTCTCTCCATTTTTTCTGCAACAAATGAAAAAATTCACATTCTAAAAGGACAAATCTCTCAAAATGCCTCACTTTCAGACTAGGAATAGCCATCGAAGGCTAGGAATAGCCCCTCAAGGCTAGATAGTCTGAAGTCATTTCGGACTAGGAATAACCATTGAAGGGTAGGAATAGCCTCTCAAGGCTAGGATAGATAGTCAAGATTAATTGGTGTAGGTCCCATTAATGATTAAAAAATGCTATATTTGTGCATGACATAGATATAATTATTTGAATACTGTTCTACGAAGGACAAGATAATTAGAGTTTTAACTTGGCACCAGAAAAGAAGTGTTATGATTCAGGTCAGAGAATTAATCATTCAAAACAATGAAATTAAAAATTCTACAATGCACAACTTCATACTTTTTAATATGACAAACATAATCAGAATACTGAATATATGAAAAAATGGGACTACCAAGCAATCAACTTTTCTATCAAAATGCAAAGTAAAATTTTATGGCATAACCGCATAACATGTAAAGAAAGCCTATGCTAATTCTGTTGGACAAACGATATTAAATTTCTTTAAAAAACATATAAATAAATAATAAATAAAAGAAAGAAAGAAAAACAAGGCATAACTCTATCAGAAGAATATAAAGGAACAAGAGAACAGCAATCTTGGGCTTTTTTTTACCTCAAGCATGTTTTCATCTGGAAAAGAGGATGCTGTATAATTCATGCCATGAGAACTATCATAGTTGAAGATCCTAAGCTTCCCTTCCTGCATTTTACAGCAAGTCAATATTGAAAGTTCAAGAAAATAGTTGCAGAAAAACAAAGATGGATAGTCAACCCAAATCTCAGTTGTTCACCTTAGTTCCATAGACAAGACCACCTCCAACTGAAGGATGAAAGCAAGCTACATTGACCTCATCCTCTGCACTGGGAAGAACTCTCACAAGTTCCATATCAGAAACTCTGTAGACCTGAATGATAAAAAAAGATTTGAGTGGTGGAAATTATCATTATCACTATATAAATAAGAGAATAAATAAACATTTCTAAATGAGTTTTAACTCCTGAATTACAATATTAACTTACATATAAAGCATTCAGCCAATATACAATAGAGAATTAGCAGTTACCACTAATACTCATACTGCATTGAAGTCTATATTATGGCGAGGCCACTAGGACTTCATGATCAATAAAAGGAATAAAGGAATTAAAATCGGAAAATAAAAAATTAAAAACAAAAATTAAAAATAAAAAGCTACAAAAGTATAGAGAAAATCCCTCCACAACCAATACATGTAAAAGTGACATCATTCTTATATGCATTATATAGCACAGTTATCTACTTTGAGATATTCAGCCTTTGATACATTAGACATCAATGACCTCTGTGTTTTCCTGACTAGGGCTACTTGAGAAATGGGTAGTGCCTCTTGTTTCCAAGGTGGAGAGATCTTTTTGCTTTGATGGACCACTTTAGCAAGATCCTAGTGATCATTGAATATCCACAAAGAGGACAATTTCTCAACTCCTAACAGATTTTCTAAGTGCAAATCAAAGAAAGGAGTGGGGAACTTCTACATTCTCAGGATTCTTTCATGCACTCTGATGCAGTTCATGCACAGGAAGATTACTTTAGAGAGAGAATTACAATTTACAACACAGATTGATGATTGAGAAACTGCTAGGACAAGCAGGAAGGCATACCTTAAAAAAACCACTTCAACCCAAGCAGTTCAATAAAGTAACATTACAGTTTTAAAAAAATTTCATGCTAGTTTCAGTTTTCCACATTTCCTTCTTATATTAGACATATGACCATCTCTAAAATTCATTTAGGATTCCTGTAATCAAGTTTTGTCACCTAAATAATTAATTCCATTCCTGGCCCCAAACTAACATTAAATAGACCAGTGAAGCAACTTATTATGATTGGACTAATTCACTGGAGAAATAATCAAATCTGATCTCCCTGGTTCAAATGAATATGGAAGAACACTGCCCCAAGCATGTGGAACTTGTTGTATTAGTAGAGCATATTGTAGTTGGGTAGCTGATCTAATTGCTCTTTAGTTAGTTGACGTTATTCACTTATTGAATACAATGGTAGTGCTATAACCATTATGATCAAAATAACATATGATGTCTCACTGGATATGGCTAGGGCTCGCTGGATATAGCTAGGGCTAGCAACATCCAAAACCACTGAAAGTTTGTGACTAGGACACAGTTCAGCAAACTGTTGAAGAGCTAATGCATTACAGCACATAATTGTTTGGTAAATGAAACCCAATATGATATCGCTATAAATAACTTGCTCTTAAATGTTTTAAAATTGGTGCCAGAGCAGAGTAACAGCCTCATGTCGTCAACCTATAAATTGTTTAAAGTTTATTTTGAAAACTATAAAACAGAAATTTAATATAAAATAAAATAAAATAAAAAGCATTTAATATTCATGATGACATACATACAGGGAGCTCAAATGAAAACTAAAGCAAACCAGTATTCTTGTGCAAAAGCATTTAACAATTATGAAGAAGTAATTAACGAAAGACCAGGAAATATTTCTGATGGTAACACAAATCAAGTTGATCTTGAATGGGAGCTCCATTCGAGGTTAAAAGTTAACAACTTTTGAAGGACCAATTAACAGGGTTCAAAACATCAAGCCACCGTCAATGGTAGATATAGGTTAACATATAAGTATATTACACTTCTACCAAGATGTCAATTTCCAACATGTCAACATGTTAAGCAATCTCTATAATTTCCACATTTGGTTGATGTTGTCGCAATTTTCTCCGCATTCTTGAGAAAAAATTAAAATTACTCTGAATAGCATATATTAGCGGCAACTATTTAAGAAATGAATCCCAGCTTATGCTTTGCTCGTTTATATCTCAGCTGAACTTTTAAAGTCCAGTCTCTGTGCATGTGGCTGTGTGAGCATTTGTCTCCAGAATCCCTCAATGTCCCAGCTTCACTTTTTATTATCTATAGTTCAAAAATTCATGTTTGTAGCAAATACTACGTTGATCAATTCACAATCACTCAAAGATAAGGTTACCATTGCACTTGGAGAAATTAATTGAATCTCATGTAAAATAAGCAGGGAAATATTCAAGGTTGCTAGCGACATCTAAGTGATTGAACCTCTTTAGGCAAAGCTTGGCCTAGGCAACAAATTAACCTCACGTATTCACACACAAGATTGATGCATCTATATTATTATATAAAAGAAGAGAAGTGTAGTGTCTCACAATTCTATTCTGAAAAAGTCCCTTAATATTTTCATATCATTCAACAGTTATTATGGTAATAGTAAATTTAGAAATTTTAGATAGTGCCAAGTTATCTCCACATTTTCTGCATGAAAGCCACTACCCACTGTTAATGATAACTGTTTTAACCTACCTAACAGATAACTGAAAATAAAAAATGTGATAAAGTGGGGTGAAGTGCACACATAGCGTGTGCCACCCCTCTATCATTAAAAAAGTACACAGTGGAGGAAATAACATACCTACTTGTTAAAATTATCTTGCATTGTATCCCAAACTCTAGTATCCACTAAAGGGAAACATGAAATAAAATAATTACAAAAAAAGAAAAATGCAAAATGCACAACTTAATTCTTATGAGTGCCTTTGTTTCACTTATACAATACAGCAATAATGCACCTCTTTTTAAAGAGTTCCATATTCACAACACATTTTTTAATTAAACAGGTATACCTTACACTAGTAGGCAGTACAACTAAATTACTAGTGCCCCAAGAGTTGTGAGTCCAACTTAAGAAATCTACATAATAAGAAATTACACTTCTCAAATAATTCTAGAGAAAATTTATTTCATTTAAACATCAGACAGTCAATATAATTTGGTTCTTGGCAACTCCTAGAAATGAGAACTTCTAAAAAAATCTGATCAGATGTCCTACCAAAGTGCTTAAGATCCCCATAGGCTGCCTCGTCATCAATTTCTTTGTTGTCAATGCCACACTACCACCACCCAAATGGGCCCTAAAAAGGCAGTAGGTCATCTAACTAGGCAAGGCAACACGTTAAATTCATTGGAGTAATGTTGTAATAGACTAGTTGGTTTTTTTGCTGCATTCCTATTTCATTATCGTATTCTGATGATATACATGGTATGTACCATGCCAATCACTACAAAAACCCAAGATAAGAATGAAATTCGAGGTAAAAAGCTTCCTACAAGTGATATACACATCAGAAGTATAGAACTAAAATACAAACACTCGCACTGTCTTTCTAAAATATATAAATCAATATCTTTATCTTTATCTTTATCAAAATATATAAATCAATATATGGCCAGATGTATAATTAAATAACAGCAAAAATGTATGAACTTTACCTCCAGAATTGTGTAAATAGGCACTGTTGTTTCTCCATCAATGACAACACTTTTAAGAAGTGAACTATGGCGGCGTCCATAAGCAAGTAATAAGTGCTCTGATGTGGGTGAGAACTGCGAATACAAATATTAATGTACAAGTTCAATACATGCCGAACAAGAGTATAAAGCTCTACTTCCAAATTTACAGATAACATAATAAGCATCTTTTACATATAGATGAACAAAACATTATTAAGTCTCAACATCCTTTCACTTCAAAGCACTGCA
The DNA here is from genome assembly GCA_039720395.1 of Liquidambar formosana. Taxonomy (NCBI): domain Eukaryota; kingdom Viridiplantae; phylum Streptophyta; class Magnoliopsida; order Saxifragales; family Altingiaceae; genus Liquidambar; species Liquidambar formosana. The sequence goes on from CM077822.1 coordinate 15,927,375, forward strand.
GAGATACAAAAATCGATACTTGTACACACATAATTTATATCAGCAGCCTTATACAACGAAGATTTGAACAATTTAAGAGTTCTAACTTGAAGCAGTGTATGCAAGAACATTTTGTGACATTGCATGGACTTCTATGTATTATTGTTTCACTTTTATCCTCCACCCACCCCGACAGATGTATTCATAGAATCATAGGGAAAATAATAGAAATATTTTTTGGGGCAAAAAGCATAAAACATGAACCAGGAACGGGTGGAGTGACTAGCTTACCAATCCCACTGGATAGTCTGGTCCAATTCTGATGACATAGGTCTTAATAGTTGGATGAGCAACATTCGGGTTTACTCTGTGAGGTTCACAAGCAACCCTCGAATTATCTTCGCAACATTCACTTGAGCAACATCTACATGGCTTCAAGAGGTAAAAGGAGTTCCAAAGATGTACATCGATGGAAAATCAATATTCCCAGTGGGAAGAAAAATAAACTTCCCAGAATAAATGTCCAAAAGTACGATTATTATGATTGATTAATTGGTCAATATCAGTAAGTGCTACAAACAAGCTAAGACATGTCAAACCCCTAGAGGTACGAGATCGCCTGGGGCTCGGAATAAACATGAACAACCTTGTTCGAACTTGTCTTGCCAATATATATCAATGCCCAGGCTAGGTGTAGTTTGGTTCACAACCGTTTGCAGCCTCTGCTGTCTGACATCTGTGACAAACAACAAAGGGTTTGCTCTACTTCACACAAAGACAACCCAAAAGCGAAAAAAGATGAAAAATGATGGTAACATTGTCTCAATCAGTCTGACTGTCAAAAGAAGCCAAAGAGAGACAGAGTCAAACTGACAGAGGGAAGAAGGGTGACAAACCTCGCTGTGAGTCCCTTTAACCATCAGCTTGTCATGATAAAGGGCCTCAGCATTAAAATTGTATACCAAGAACAGAGTAGAATCCAAAAGAGGGAAGGGGGAAGAAGAAGAAGAAGAAGAAGGAAGAAACCATTAAAGAAGTGAAAAGACAAACTTCCAGTGGCTTGTTTGGTTAGATAAGACAACATATCTAGGTTGAACATGAGGAAAATTGTGTAATGGAAGGAAACCTGTTTATTACTTTCTTTCCTTCAAAAAGTAGAGGTAACCAGGGTCCACTGATCTTAAGCTTATGTGAGCTTGAAAAATGAGACGACCATTAGCTAAAACAAAATCTGTTCCTCTTTAAATATTTAAAATAGTCCAAACAGACATGTTTTCTGGCTGAACAGTTATCTAATTAATTCTCAAAACCCTTCCTAATCCAATGCACGGCCTGATACAAAGCCTACCAAAGTGAACCATAGGCAGTTCAAGTTTGGCTTGTTAAGCCTGGTTTCAAAGTTTCAAAAAGAGCATGCATACATTTAAAGAATAATACTATATATGTGTGTGTGTGTATAGAAATATATATATATATTAAAAATAAATAAATAAAGGAAGAAGAAGAAAAAGGATCCTCACAAGTTTCATATGGGAAAAGAAGTAAATAATTGAGAAACTAAAAACTTGGTTAATTATATGTTCTTTTAACCCATTTATGGGTTCTTGAGAAGAATCAAGATACTTAAGTATCATTTGTTTGTGGAATTTGTCCAATATTCAAAATACCACCACTTCGTCTTTTTTGGGTATATTTAAAAACTCAGAACCTTAAAACATGAAACATTAAATCCCTACCTCCATCCCAACCCCCAACAGAACTCGGAGCTGGTTACAACTCCAGAGCTTTTACACCGAAGACTCCTGGGACACCATCTAGATGGCGAGTTACAATCATTGGTATTTTACTCTTGAACAAATGAGAAAGTTATGAAAAAAACAATTTCAATTTTTTAAAGAATTTTTCTTACAAATTATATATTTCACAAAGTTCAGTACTTTATGTAAGAACAAAAATGTGAAATACACACACATTGTAAAGGACAGGTTATGCTTGACACCTAATTCCCATCGAGAATAACAATACGATTTCTATTTTGTACTTGATAATGAAGAAACTAGAAACAATAAAGCACATAAATTTCCAGAAAGCAACCAACCTGAATTGATGTTAAACAATGAGCAGCTCTTATTGCCCGTGATGCAAGCACCAAACCAAATCTAGATTAACAAAAAGAACATCAAATTATTATACAAACAAGGAAAAACAAACATTGAGAGCTCAAAAAGATATAACCCATGATGCAAATTTATAAAAGGTTTAAGCTTTACGTTGCCTCCTCAAGGGAATATATCCGAAGCTCATACATGACTTGATGGGCTGAAATTGGATGTCTTGTTGGAGATGTTCCAGCCCCTGTGACATCATGGTGCACCTGACTTTGCAATCCAGGATCAGCTTCCAAATGAGGTAGCATGCATGCAACACAGGCTGCTAAAAATCTCCCACAAGGCGAAAAATGGGCACCCATTTCACTGCAAACAAATTCTTACATGTAAATATTCGAAAAGATATTACTTCTAATACTATGCAATCTAACTGTGATGATAAAATGAGGGAAAAAAAAAAGCCACAGTAACTGATTACTTCCAATAGTAATATGATCAAGCTAAAGTATTGTTCACATGAATAGTTGTGTTCAAAAAAGTGGAAGTACCAACTGATATTGCTTCCCTGTATAGAACTTTTATTTTTTTTTGAGTGGTGATAAGCTAATAACTGTGAGATGTAATATTTTAGTTTAGTAAGGGTAGTTTAGTATTTTAGTCAATTAGGGTTACTAGTGTTAGTTTCCTAATATTAATGTTAGTCCTCTATATATATGCTTGTAATAGGTCATTTTAATTAATAAGAATTATTCTTTCTTACAAAAGTCAACACGGTATCAGAGCCGTACTTTTTCTTTCTCCCTCCTTAGCAACAGCAGATCATCCAAACGCTAGCAGCAAAGCAATTGTTTCTCTGATCTGCTTCTTTATCGCATGTACCTTCTCTGTTTCTCTTAGCTGCATCTTTTTTTGCAATTGTTTCTCTGTTGCATCCCTTCCTCAGCCACGAAGCCCCAGTTCTGTGCATTAGTGGTATCTCCTCTGTTGCATCCCATCAAACTAGAAACTCACCCTCTTTGCAGTTGAATCTCAGCATCTTAATCGCATCCTAGCAGTTGCAAGTCTTTACATCACTTCCAGTGATTGTTCCCTCAGTCTTTGTCGCACAGCAGTCACACTTTGTTCTCTCATAGCATCGCAATTGCAACCTCATAGCAGTAGTCGCTTCTTCTTCTTGCACAAGTTAGCAATCTCACCCTTCTGTTGCAAATTTGTAGCTCTCTCTTCAGTCGCATCCCCTTTGCATCTTCACATCAGATTCCACAGTGTTGAACAGTAAATCCATAGTCAATCTCTCTTGCATCTCTCGAACCCTCAGCCTTCAAGCATCCTCTGCATCAATCATTCTTCGTATTGAAGCAGTTGCACGCCAGTTTCTTGCACAAACCAATCAAAACTCTCCTTCCCAGATCCGTTGCGTTGCATCACACTAGCCCCTTTGTTTCTCAAAATTAGTCGCAGCAAGCCCTAGTCGCAAACACTCTTTCTCTTATGCATCGCATTTGACATATTGTGAAGTATTCGTGAAGCATCTCTCTTAGCACCTATCGGAATAGCAAGCCCTTGCTTTCGTCGACACCCAATAGCATCTCCGTTACAAGCCCTTTGCATCCTCTGCCCAATCGCACCTTCACAGCACTCGCACTTCTCTCTCTCAGCCTTTATCGAATCATCCCTTTTGTTGCATCTCTACAGTACTTATCGCACCTTCGTTTAATTACAAGCCCTCGCTTCAATCCCTTTCTTTGTCTAGTAGAATCGTGAAACTTTGATTTCTCTCTTTTTCTTCCTTTACATTCACCTTTGTTTGGCTGCAGTGTGGTTAATAGCTTGGTGTTTGGTTAGTTGTACTTGATTTTCTCAAGGACGCTGTTTGGTTCTGGGTAGTTCTTTGGCCACTTGGAAGTTAGTGTTGTTCTCATTGATTACTAACCACAGTTTGTGTTTGGTTGCTGTTCTATGACCAGTCCTTTGTTGGTTGTTTGGCATCTGCTAACCATTTAATTGGCTATCTTTTGGCAACATGACTGTAGCAATGGAGGCAAAGAATGTTATTATTTTGCCGGATTTTCTGCCTTCTCAGTCTCAGAATCTTCTGACCGTTGCACCTCATGGATTATGCAGTCTCATACCTCTGCTTGTTCTTGATTTATTCTTGACAAACTCTTGATGTCTCGCGCATCATGAGTTTGAGGGAGGGTGTGAGATGTAATATTTTAGTCTAATAAGGGTAGTTTAGTATTTTAGTCAATTAGGGTTACTAGTGTTAGTTTCCTAATATTAATATTAGTCCTCTATATATATGCTTGTAATAGGTCATTTTAATTAATAAGAATTATTCTTTCTTACAAAAGTTAACAATAACAAGTCACAAAGTTAATAATTAATATAGTAGGAGAATGCCATGAATTTAAAATGATACAAAGGATATACCTACAAAGTACAGCATGTGGTATAGTTAAGCGACATCTTTCTGCATCAAGTGGGGCACATGGATCCTTTACATCATGTGTCCATATCCTTAGCTTCACAGTGCAAGGTAATTCTGCGGCTGCTGCTGCAGCCAGTGAGGTGGCAAGTTCAGATTGGATTCTGCTAACAGGTTGAGGATCATTTTCATCACGTGCAATATTATTAAAAGCAGCACCTTCACCAGATTCAGATGTGGACATCAAGCGGGAACGTGAAGCACGATGTCGTGTACCAGATCTTCCAGCAACCCTAGCTTGGCCAACACTGGTCATCATCATGGGGGAAATCATTGGAGTAGGATTTTCCACTTCACCAATTGCAGAAGAAATTTCATAACTACCACTATTAACTGGATGCATTGTACGTTGACCAGCTTGGCTCTGTCCAATTAACCACCCTTGCAAGAAAGGCAGTTCCCAATATGTTGGATCACCAAAAGGAAAAAACTGATTACTTCTCTCCTCAGGCTGCATTTCAATAGTCTCCATAGTATCCATGGCAGATTGAGGAACTGCATTTTCCATTTCACTTAAGAAAGAATCAGTTCCTGTTTCTTCTGGCAGAGGAGATGAGCTGTTAGGTTCAATAGGAGACAAAAGAAGTTCATACTGCCCCGATGGTGTTGAATATGTCAAGAGCCGCACTGAAGCAGAAGGATCAACTCTCTGTTGCGCAGTACCCGAACCAACATCCCCATCCATATGCTGCAAAGATACTCTCCCATCATCTCTAGCAAATGAAGGCCACACCAAAAAAGGAAAAGACATGAGAGGTAGTCCATCTGCCAAACTAGAACGATCACTAGAATGAGCATCTGCCAAATATACAGTAGGAGGAGGATAGCGCAAGTAACCCGGAGAAGTTGCAAGTGTCATGGAGGAATCTGACGAGTCAAGGTCATTGACCTGAAAATCAGCAAACCTATAGGATCAACAAGACAGAAGCTAAAAGCAAACAATTAATTTGATGCCATTAACTAGTGTCACCTCGGCAGTTAAAAGAAACGGAGCAGCATGTGGGTGAAAATGCACGGCCCGAAGTGAACGGCGTGTCTTCAGTACAATAGTTGGTGAGGATGTCTCCCCTCTCCTGTTGTAATGCCATATGTATAGCTAATACAGAATTTAAAATATCAAAGCCATTAGGTAAAAATAGAAGAATAAAACCCTACGTAAAGTCCCCAAATATAAAATTATCACCTTGTGACCTGAAGCTACAGCAAGAAGCTCTCCTTGGGCATGGAAAGCAATAGAGGCAATAGGACGGTCTGCATAGAGTAAAAGAAAAGGAAAAAATAAATTGAGCTATCATGTCCACCACCATACAAGATCAACATATGAGCATAAATATTGTTTTAAAAAGGTTACATAAGGGGATCCACAGGAGTAATTACAAAAATCACGGAATTGTATGCACTCAGCAGTACTCGCATCCCATATGCGAACTTCATGATCCAGACTTCCGCTTGCAAGAATTTCTGGATACAATGGATGGAACCTAACCTGCAAATTTCCACCAGCACATTAGTTGGAATGGGGGTAGCTTAGCAGAAATTGCATATCTATAGAATGGCATATATGTTTATGCATGAAACATAGGGTTTAAATGATGTCCAAGGATTAAAGCAGATACTCCCAAAACACAACCAAAACAAAAAAACAAAACCAAAACCAAACAAAAAAAGGAAAAAGAGGAAGAAAGTAAAGAACCAAAAAAAAAAAAAAAAAGATACAACAAAGAAAGAAGAAGAAGAAGAAGAAAACTAACTGGAATATGCAAAACAACTAATAATGGAGATCTTGACACACTATATAGTAGACAAGAGATTGTAATATAAGATAGAACCATACATATGGTACTATAATTTGTTAACCTAAGAATGCTTGGATACTGGTTCTGAAGAGCCCAAACAGCATGTCCACAGAAGATAATAAAGAATCTATTAATGTTCTATTTGACATAATTATAGGTTTTCTCCATATATATTTGCATCACTCTTATAGAAAGATGGAGAGATGATCTGATGAATAACCTCTCTGTTTGGTTCTTTGGATTACAAAACAACCACGGGACCATACCCTATGGCCCTACCAAACCCACACAATCAACGCCAAACCCAAGGGCTAAAGAAACACAACCCATCCACACCCAAGCATAATCTGAAAGTTTGGGACTCTCGACTAATGAAAAAACATCCCTTCAAACCATGGTAGGGTAAATGGTGGCTGCTTCCTTCTCTAAAAAGAAACTGTATAACAATCAAATAACACCACCAGAGATTCCATGATCCCCTGACTAAATCAAACTGAAGATTTCACAGAGATGGGTTTGGCTTATGCTCTCTCTCTATCCAGACTCCAATATGTGATCCATGGATGATATACATTTTATTTTATAAATATCCAAACTTCTTAGTGGCACAAAAAACCTAAATGGAGGACACATGCTGCATCTTAAATATGGTGGCAGAAGTAAGACATATGCAATGAGTAGTGATTCGTTCTTTCCTCTTCTAAGTTATTAAATTTCAATAGAATTTTCCTTCTTCACATTTTTACTTTAGGCAAGGATCTGAAATTTCAATGAGATAGGAGAATCCATTTTGATTTTGACCACTAATGAGGCAAATTCAAAGATTTCGGTTGAATTCAGAAATACCTTATATGTATATGTAAACACACACATATATCCCAACATGCTGACAACATGTCAAACCCACATCTGCAAGGCTCAAATATAAAAACAAATAAATATTATTTTAAAACTCTCAACATGACAAGGGCTTGTCCAACACGTAATCAAAGTCCAGGCATGTCAAGTCCATGTTCATGTCCAACACATTCTGAAAAGGACACAACTTTTAGACGTATCAAATCTGCCAAATAAACACACTCCTTTTATCTATATTAAGGATTAATTAGGCAATGTCCTCTCAAAAATAGCTCCTACTACTTGGTCGTTTGGGATCAACTACAAGTTTGCACCCACCAATCCACCCTTCCCCTCTGATCTTCTTCTCTCTATTTATTCTCCTCTTAATTCTCACCCAAAAAAAAAAAAAAAAAAAAAGGACACTTTATCTAGAACTTCTAAGAAAAAATATTTTGGAAGGTGTAATTTTGTATTAGCGAAGCCGATATTATAGTTCTTCTCAATAAATTAGCAACTAAATGTGTATGATAAATTCTTGTAATTAACGCAAAATTCTCGTAAGGCCAGCCATGCTTTTTCATACAGAATGTTGGGCAATCAAGCATATGTCCATAAAATATGCCTAGTCAACATGAGGATGTTGAAATGGATAACTTGTGACAAAAGAAAATATATAATGATAAATGATTATATGAATACATTTGTAGGAAGCTCGAGAAGAACCACTTAAAGACAAAACCGGAGAAATTTTTCTACTAGTTTCTCATTGCACAACAAAACCAATGACTGACTGAAATGATGGACTAGATTGAGTTATCATGAGAAAGGATTCATCTCGCTGACCCCAACCAATTGAAATACAAGGATTCACTGAGTTGAGTATTGCAAGAATCGAGAAATCTTCAAACTCAAAGGTTCAAACATGATAAGTCAAAATATTCTGTATGTAGACGTGCATTGTTGTATTTGGAGAGGGGGGGGGGGGGGGGGGGGGGGGAGGAAGATCCCTCAATAGTGATTCACTCTTCTTACAGGCCATCAATATAAAATGTAAAATAGGTTCCAAATTGTAGAAAACTAGAAAAACTAGTTATTTCACCACTATAATTGACCAACTACATCTCATGGTAGAACAATGTCAATTAATGATATTATAAGGCAGATTTATTTAAGAAGAAATAATTCAACCCATGTTGTCTCTGGCTGAAAAAAAAAGAATACAAAATTGCAGAGTGAAAGACCCTTTATTCAAATGGTCGAGTCACATCATTCTCATGCATGAGGTTCTGGGATCAAGTCCCAATGAGCGTGAATGAGATGGCAGGTTAAGCCCAAGTGGGCTTTCCCCAAGGAACCACAACAAAAAATTGATAAATAAATAAATAATAATAATAATAAATGTAGGGTTGTTGCAGTTTGACAATGCAACCTTACCACCCAAGGTGTCCTCCGATGACCACTCAACAACTTTAAGCAGGTCCCAGTTTGGCAATCAATTATCTTTACCGTGTGGTCTCCACTGCAGGTATGGAATCAAATGGACTCTTAGAAATACAAAATCTGTTGACATAAACATATCTCAACAAATTGTTATCCTAAACTTCAAAAACAACAAAATAGAGACTAAAAAGAGCAACATACTGCGTTGAAGCAAGTGTCTTTCCATCAGGACTGAAGGCTGCAGCAATAGTTGACCTTGGAGGAGGTAATAATGGACAATATTTAGCTGATAAATGCCGCAATGACTCTGCCTCCACCCTAAATATAGACAAATGTTCAGAGTATCAACTGAGATCCCAGCTAAGAGGTTATCCATCAAAAATAAATAAATAAACATCACTATCTAACATTGCTCAAAGATTACAGAAAAGCAACTTAAAACCCGTGTCTTACCATGAGACAAGACCATGTCTTGCATCTCTCACTGCTTCACACCTTGGCCCAAATGAATCAAGATGCAATTTGGAAGCCTTTCCCCATAACCTTTTCGATGAATGCTTTGTTCGAGGACAAACCTCTCTTCGTGCTAACAGCCGAAAGACATTGGTGCCACTGGTAAAATAGTAAAACCAATTTTGAATCAGCAGAAATAAAATCAGATACATGTGAAGGGAATAGATGCTGTTTCCAAACTTCCAAATAGCTAAACCCCATAGCTAATCCAAGTAAGCACACAAAATTGAAATGCATGATATGTAAACAAATACTCAAAATTGTTTAAATTTCGACACTGACACTGCATGTCTGATCATTTAAATGAACATCCAAAGTAAATATCAAACTCAAAATAGATCATTTTGAACAATGAATAATAATAATAATAATAATAATAATAATAACCCCCTCAAATCTAGACTCCTAAACGTGATTGGATGATCAAAATATGATATTTGGGACCTTCTTGAGTGAGTTTGACAGAAAAAGAATTAAATCCACAAGACGGACTATAATTTGGCAAAAAAAAAAAGAAAAAAAAACCCTACAACACCTTCGCTTCGCGTCATCACGTCAAACACACAGAAAAGCTACATTAAAAACTAATGTAGCTAGCAGATGGTCACTATAATAAGACCGAATATACAACTACAAACATAAAATGAGTGCAAATGCAAACAAATCTACGTGCTACCTAGGCACATAAACCCTAGATCAAACATTGATTCCCACTTGAATTGCCCATAAACTCATCTGAAACTAATCGAAAACTCCATAATTGCCTCGAAACCAAGAAGAATTATCGCAATCTCATTGAAATTTCGAGATCTTCGCCCAACAAATGCAAATTCAGAAAAAAGAGACCAAATTCAGACACAATTCAGCGACGACAACAACAACAACGCCATGAGATAAGAGAGAATTAGTGATTAATTTTTCACCTATATTTGCTTGTAGGGTGGTCGTGCTGGTGGTGGCTCGGAACACCCTGAGGAATCCGTGGCTGTGAACCTGAGGTTGATGGAGCATTCGCATCGTCTGCCCAGAACGATCCCCTCATTATTTTCTCGAGCAAACCTCATACTCTGCAATTTTCCGGCATTCTTTTCTGGGAAAAAAAGAAAATTCTTCCGGGAAAATTCGAAATTGGAGTTGAATAAATTAGAGGAGAGGGGTGAATTTGATGTCTGTGGTAAGTGCAACCTTGTTTCTATAAGGATCTCCTCGAGATGGACGAAAATGGGAAGCAAACCTAAAGGAGCATAGAACTCACTTTCTCTGGTTTTGGATTGAATTTTTGCCATCGGACATATATATAATTTTCGTATTTTCCATGGATTTCTGTGTTCAGGTTTATCTTTAGACCAAATTGCCCTTTTCGTGTTTCAGGGTGGGATGGACCGATTATATGGGAATGGCTATTGCAACCCTCATTCTTATTACCCCACCCCCTTCCTTTAGGTTTTTAAGATTATATGTAAAATATAAAAGGTTTTTATAAAAACCGATCGTGATATCCACTAGAAAATATTATTTTGAACAACTTTTTAAAAAAAAAAATTTTCCTAAATCTATCATTTAAATATACTTTTTAACCATTTATAGCCTTTATTTCATTTTTTACCGAAAAGTTTACCTAAACGATAGATTTTGAAAAAACTTTCTTCTGTAAAGTTGTTCAAAATGATGTTTTCTAGTGAAGCAAATGATCGATTTTTGCAAAAACCTTTTATTTTCTTCATAAAATCTTAAAAACTAAAAAGAAATGGGTGGGGTTATAAGAATGGGGGTTGCAATAGCCGTTCCCTTTTGATTGCGCATTTGGGCCTCATGGTAAGCCCGGTCCATAAAAGCCCAGCCTCTTTACATGCCTGGGCTTGTTAGCTAGGACTTTCCATATGATTATCATGTATCGTTCTTATGACATCATATGTAGTATTGTGCATCATCACACCAATATTCGTATCTACGGACACTATATGTGAGACATATAATATGGACTTTCTAGTTCGGATTTGGTGCTGGGGTGCAAAAACCTACACCATGTTGGGGTGAATGGGATCACGCCATGTGGACCATTTCATGCAATATACGATACCGAGCTTTTGCACTGAGGAATGCATCGCTTCACTAAGGTGTCGAGTTCTTGGCACCAAAGAGCGCATTGTTACGTGTGAGCTTCCATTGTTCTAAATTGTCCCACATGTCACCATGCTCTGCGCCCATGTTGGATTTTGGTACCCAGCACCAGCTTTAAGGGCGTCGATGCATAAGGCATTAGTCATTGAGCCGATTTCTCAACTCATGCTTCCACATAGCGTAATCATACCTTACACATTCGTGCATGGCGAAATCATGTTTTTAAACCTTCGTGTATTGCTTAATTGTGCTTTGAAAGTTAGCGCGCATTTTACTCCGTATAAGCTCATAGCTTGCACGCTCATACTTACTCTGACTTGCTTGCACTAGGCTTGCCCATGTGGAGCTTGTACCTACCCAAGCAAGGTTGGAGCTAGTACGACCCAAGAGGCGTCGGTTGGCCCCGTTGAATCTTTTATTTTTTTATATTTTACACTTATATTTTTTCTATTATTTATAGATTTTGCCCTTCTCAAATTTTTTTGGCCCTTTTATATTTAGTTTTTACTCTTTTCTTCCTATAAATTTCTTCATTTTATCCCTACTTAAATTTTGTTTTTTACCCCATATTTTATTGTTTTCATCACTTTTCTTTTGTCCTTCACTCATTATAATTATTATTATTATTTATTTATATAGATGAACAATGTGATACAGTCCAAATTTTTTTATCCAAATCAACTTACCCAAAGAATGTTACAACCACCACATCAATTCACTACGGATAATTATTCTTTTAATAAAATTTTTTATTGATTAATTAGCCAAGTTGCCATCTCATTTGGGGACAAAAATTGGCTCTTAATCATTATATGTTACTCTTCTAATTGTTTAGTGATAAGAAAAACTTGTTACTAATTCAAAAAATTTCTTTTGTCTTGTGGTTGTGAAGTAGGATAAAAATGCGAAAAAAATTAATTATACCCTGTAGTCATTTTGAGTGAAGATAAAAATATATAAATCAATTAACGTTTAGTCCTCCTCCGCCAAATTCTTGACTCCACCAGTGTGCCCAAGCCCACTTATATATTAAAGCCTGTTCCAACTAACAACTTATTTTGGTAACCACATGCAAAGGGTTTGGTGAGTAAATTTTGGTCAAGGATGCAAATGAAACCTAGAACTCTTGACAAGGCAAAGGGTTTTCTTTCTTACCATTATGGGATCAAAAAATTGACAAGGCAGCATCATTTTAAATGTGTCAAAAATCAAATTGGTTGATGAGTTATGATCATCCAATCAAAACATTTTTATTTTGCCTTATACTACTCAAACGAGTTTCATTTAAGCAAACCAGTTATTAATATATTTTGCTATGTGAGGTTAGGATTTGTGACTCATCTATGGGTCTATTTCAACTAGATCTCTTAACAAAAATCTAGCTCCGATTGATGAGTTTTTGGCCATTTGATTTAAAAGTTATTTTTTCAATTTCAAAAAAAAAAACAAAAAACAATACACCATCCTCTTGATTGAAATAATTTAATTGAAATAATTGGTCGAATTGAAATAATTGAAATAATTGGTCAAATTGAAATAATTTCTCTTGAGTAATTTCTCATGAGTAATTTAATTGAATTAATTGGTCAAAAAAACAATACACCATCCTACAGAATTTAATTGAAATAATTGGTCAAATTGAAATAATTTCTCTTGAGTAATTTATATCTACTAAGTGAGAACAAGTAAATGGTGGACTCCAAACCTCTTCTTTGTTTTAAAAAAAAAAAAAATGTCTTTTTGGCGTGAGACTAGAAAATATCAAGCGAATTTTCTACTTAATACTGAAAGTTGAATGCTCCTTTTTGCTTGTCTAGTTTTCCTTTTTGGATCATTCGTATCTTCTAAGGCTTGCTAATAGAGTAGCCTTTTTTTTGGCTAAGGGGCAACAAAATGTAATAAATTTGGTGCCACCCCATCCTAGATATTCTTCCCTTTGTTTTTATGTATGATTGAGACGGTAGATGGTGTGGAATCTCATTTTGATACTTATCCAAAAAAAAAAAAAAAAAACAAAACAACTTATCCAAAAAAGAATCTCATTTTGAACGTTTATAGAATATTTGATTATCCAAAAAATAAAAAATAAAAAAATTTGCAAGTTCAAACCAAGTGCGTGCAAAGAAACCTCCGGAGAGTGGAGATGAGTACCAAAACATCCCACACGGACCTTTCTTTGTCTTATTCCCCCACCACCAAATCTCTCTCTCTCTCTCTCACATATATAGCCCAAATCTTAAGATAAGACTTCTAGTTATCAATTCTAAATTTTAAACCTCGCTAAGATGTAGTCTTCCATCCTTACTAATTCTCTTAAACTAATAGTATTAGTATTGAAATGATAAAAGTGATCTTAATGGATAACATTTTCTATTTTGTATCTTTTAATTTGAATTTCCAAAAATTTGATTTAACGAGTTGGATTAAACTTATCACGGTGTACAGAATCCTTTTCCCCCTAATGATAAAGTCTGGATTGAGTTGTGGCCCACCACAAAATCATTCACATATTCCTCAAGATCCGGGATGAAAATTGTCTGACACCTGCTCAAGAAGTTGGTCCTCACGTGTCATATTACCGACTGAATGTGTCCTTATTCGCAATCCTCCCACGCTCATCGCTTGCCAAGTGTTAGGTCGGCCTTTCTCAACCTCCCCTTCCCTTTTTATCTTACGTCGTGGACGTCAAAGCTTCCGTAGAAAGCTAAAAGAGTAAAAGACGAACCCCACAACCGGAACGGGATCCTCTGCCATAGCATAGCAACAGAACAATCGTGCCATACTTAACATAGTTTCGACACGTGGCTTAGTGTAGCATCCAACGGATCAGATTTGTTTTTGTTTTTATTGTACATTTTATCCCAAAATGTCCTCATTAGATGTTTTCTTTCTGTACGTTGTCGATGATGATGATGGCTAAGGCATGAATGATTCTATTCCTAAAACCTAACTCTTCAATGGTTGACTATGTTCCTAAAACTCAGTCTCTTCTTCGTTGTGTGTCGTCGGCGGCAGCAGCTACCCCTATGGCTAACACTCACTTTCTTTGTACTTCTCCGACCTGTCATCCTTAATAGTGAGAACGTGAAGGCCGTCAATGACTGCTTATGATAAATGATTTAAAAAATTAAAAAAATTAAATAAAAAAAAAATCCACCCACTGACACAGAACTAAACCAGATTTGATTTAAAATCCTTGATGGGGAGAGCATGAAGGCAAGGCCATGACCGCTTACGATAAACCAGATCTGATCTAAGAACACAGATCTAAACCAGTTTATGATGGGATTTTATTTTCTTCGTCGACGAGGTGAAGGAGTTTCAAGACTCGCCGACAACGCTGCAACCTTGAACACACAAAAGATCCCAATATCAAAGCAAAGGAGCTTGCCCCAAGATCAAATTTCAAAAGTTATTAATATATTTTGCTATGTGAGGTTAGGATTCGTGACTCATATATGGGTCTATTTCAACTCGATCTCTTAACAAAAATCTAGCTCCGATTGATGAGTTTTTGGCCATTTGATTTAAAAGTTATTTTTTTCAATTTCAAAAAAAAAAAAAAAAAAAAAAAACTAACTAACTATAGAATTTAATTGAAATAATTTCTCTTGAGTAATTTTTATCTACTAAGTGAGAACAAGTAAATGGTGGATTCCGAACCTCTTCTTTGTAATAAAAAAAATGAAAAAAATGTCTCTTTGGGCCTTTGGGGTGAGACTAGAAAATATCAAGCGAATCTTCTACTTGATACTGAAAGCTGAATGCTCCTTTTGCTTGTCTAGTTTTTTTTTCTGGATCATTCGAATCTTCTTAGGCTTGCTAATACAGCAGCCCTTTTTTTTGGCTTAGGGGCAACCAAATGCAATAGATTTGATGCCACCCCATCCTATATATTCTTCTTTTTGTTTTTATATATGATTGAGACGGTAGATGGTGCGGAATCTCATTTCGAACGTTTATAGAATATTTGATTATTCAAATAAAAAAATAAAAAAAATTTGCAAGTTCAAATCAGGTGCTCAAATCTAGATTATTCATTTACATTTTTTTTTTGTTTGATAAAACTAGATTATTCATTTACTAGGGCAAAGAAACCTCTGGAGATAAGTACCAAAACATCCCACACGGACCTTTCTTTGTCTCATTCCCCCACCCCCAAATCACTCTCTCTCTCTCTCTCTCTCTCTCTCTCTCTCTCTCACGCAGACACACATAGCCCAAAGCATAAGATAGTGCTTCTTGTTATCTCTACTCTCTAGATCTCAGCCTGTGCTCACCACATCAACTAGTCTCATTATCGATCATATAAATTCTATTTTTTATTCTTTATTTTATTTTTTTGTTAAACAATAAGAAAACACATTCATCCACCCTTTTATTTATGCGGAATCAAAATCAAGATTTTCACAATCCCCACATTCTTAGCCATTGACATATCAATTCTAAATTCTAAACCTCCCTAAGATGTAGTCTTTCATCCTTGCTAATTCTCTTAAACTAATAGTATGATTAAGCCATTGTGAGTAAATTAGTGGTGAGGGAGGATGAGGATATATAGGGTTAAAGATAGGATTGATTAGCTAGAGATTCGAACCCTTCTAATTGTATAAAAAAAATAATAAATAAATAAGACCAAGGTCCGTAGTTTGAATATTATCGGGCTTGTTTGGGATATCTGTGACTTTTGCAACTTTTGCTGTGAAAGAAGAAAAGTAGAAGCTTGTGCTAATAAATGACTACTATGTTGTGTTTGGGAACTATATTTCAAAAGTGTTATGAGGTATTGAAAAAGCTTTTTTAACTTGTTTGGCAAAACCAAGTCCTGAAGTAGCTTATAACCTTGAAATAACACCATTAATTGCCCTTACAAAAAGTACTTATATTGCCTATTTGGCAATAAAAATTTGTTGAAGTGCTTTTGCTATGATTTTATAAAATTACATAAGTTAGTTAAAAAAATTTTAAAAGAGGATTATACCATTAATCACGAGCGACCATAGTCTATAATACTCTTCTTTCTACCCAAAAAAAAAATATCTATATATATATATTGATATAAAAATGTGGCATCTATCCACTATTAATTTCTCTACTCCACATAAAAAAGGATAGCCACAAACCAAATTCATGGCCACACTTCATATTTATTATTATATTTATTTATTTGTCTGGACCGAACTTGTAACCATTCATTTAAACATAATATCCATTTTTCATTCATTATTTTCATTCAAACACAATGACCATTAGTAACCTATAGTATTCAAACTCAACCTATAGCATAGCATCCAAATTGAACCTGGAGCTAGCAATGATATGTATGTATGTGTGTATTAAAATAACAAATTTTAATGGGCAACAAATTTATAAAAAATTCTTTAAACCTCATGTCCTCTCTATTCCATAAACTTCAAATCACCATTAAAAAAAAAAAGGGTAAATTGTAGAAAACCCCCTTAAAGTATTGGGGGATCAACAGATAACTTCCCTTATATTTTAACTTTGTCAATGTGTCCCCTAATTCAATTGGAAGACTAAACCAATCGTTGATGGTCGGCCATGACGCCAGTAAAGGTTCCGACGATTTTGGGCAATACAGGTCCGTTAACAATATCACGTGAGTAGTCACGTGACTAATTTTCATCAAATTTTCAGCAAACCTAAAGGAGCATAGAACTCACTTTCTCTGGTTTTGGATTGAATTTTTGCCATCGGACATATATATAATTTTCGTATTTTCCATGGATTTCTGTGTTCAGGTTTATCTTTAGACCAAATTGCCCTTTTCGTGTTTCAGGGTGGGATGGACCGATTTTGATTGCGCATTTGGGCCTCATGGTAAGCCCGGTCCATAAAAGCCCACCCTCTTTACATGCCTGGGCTTGTTAGCTAGGACTTTCCATAAGATTATCATGTATCGTTCTTATGACATCATATGTGGTATTGTGCATCAGCACACCAATATTCGTATCTACGGACACTATATGAAAGACATATAATATGGACTTTCTAGTTCGGATTTGGTGCTGGGGTGCAAAAACCTACACCATGTTGGGGTGAATGGGATCACGCCATGTGGACCATTTCATGCAATATACGATACCGAGCTTTTGCACTGAGGAATGCATCGCTTCACTAAGGTGTCGAGTTCTTGGCACCAAAGAGCGCATTGTTACGTGTGAGCTTCCATTGTTCTAAATTGTCTACATGTCACCATCCTCTGCGCCCATGTTGGATTTTGGTACCCAGCACCGACTCTAAGGGCGTCGATGCGTACGGCATTAGTCATTGAGCCGATTTCTCAACTCATGCATCCACATAGCGTAATCATACCTTACACATTCGTGCATGGCGAAATCATGTTTTTAAACCTTCGTGTATTGCTTAATTGTGCTTTGAGAGTTAGCATATTACTCCGTATAAGCTTATAGCTTGCACGCTCATACTCTTTTTTTGGTAAACTGGACATATATAGTATTAAATTATAGAGTTACAAACGTCACGAGGATATAAATTTCCTTTACTATCTGCTTCAAACTGAGCATACAACCATATAGGAGGGAAATCAAAAATATTACAATAATAACCCAAAAATACATCTTGTCTAACTAGAATATCTGCACATTAGTTAGCTTTCCGATACGTGTGCCACATCTGTATCTCCAAAAAACGGTTCATGAGACACCTGCAATAAAAGATAACACTCATACTTACCCTAACTTGCTTGCACTAGGCTTGCCCATGTGGAGCTTGTACCTGCCCAAGCAAGGTCGGAGCTAGTACGACCCAAGAGCTGGCCCTGCTGAATCTTTTATTGTTTATATTTTACACTTATGTTTTTTCTACTATTTATAGATTTTGCCCTTCTCAAACTTTTTTGACCCTTTTATATTTAGTTTTTATTCCTTTCTTTCTATAAATTTCTTCATTTTATCCCTATTTAAATTTTATATTTTACCCCATATTTTATTGTTCTCATCACTTTTCTTTTGTCCTTCACTCATTGTAATTATTATTATTATTTATTTATATAGATTAACAATGTGATATAGCCCAAATTTTTTTATCGAAATCAATTTACTCAAAAAATGTTACAGCCACCACATCAATTCACTACGGATAATTATTCTTTTAATAAAATTTTTGATTGATTAGCCAAGTTGCCACCTCATTTGGGGAAAAAAATTGGTTCTTTATCATTATATGTTACTCTTCCAATTGTTTAGTGATAAGAAAAACTTGTTATTAATTCAAAAAATTTCTTTTGTCTTGTGGTTGTGAAGTAGGATAAAAATGCGAAAAAAATTAATTATACCCTGTAGTCATTTTGAGTGAAGATAAAAATATATAAATCGATTAACGTTTAGTCCTCCTCCACCAAATTCTTGACTCCACCAATGTGCCCAAGCCCACTTACATATTAAAGCCTGTTCCAACTAACAACTTATTTTGGTAACCACATGCAAAGGGTTTGGTGAGTAA
Source organism: Liquidambar formosana (assembly GCA_039720395.1). Classification (NCBI taxonomy): domain Eukaryota; kingdom Viridiplantae; phylum Streptophyta; class Magnoliopsida; order Saxifragales; family Altingiaceae; genus Liquidambar; species Liquidambar formosana. Next base: position 15,946,145 of record CM077822.1, read on the forward strand.
ATTTTGGTCAAGGATGCAAATGAAACCAAGAACTCTTGACAAGGCAAAGGGTTTTCTTTCTTACCATTATGGGATCAAAAAATTGACAAGGCAGCATCATTTTAAATGTGTCAAAAATCAAATTGGTTGATGAGTTATGATCATCCAATCAAAACATTTTTATTTTGCCTTATACTACTCAAACGAGTTTCATTTAAGCAAACCAGTTATTAATATATTTTGCTATGTGATGTTATGATTTGTGACTCATCTATGGGTCTATTTCAACTAGAACTCTTGACAAAAATCTAGCTCCGATTGATGATTTTTTGGCCATTTGATTTAAAAGTTTTTTTTTTTTCAATTTATAAATTTTAAAAAAAAAAAAAAAAAAAAAAAAAAAACACCATCCTCTTGATTGAAATAATTGGTCAAATTGAAATAACTGGTCAAATTGAAATAATTGTTCAAATTGAAATAATTTCTCTTGAGTAATTTAATTGAATTAATTGGTCAAAAAAACAACACACCATCCTATAGAATTTAATTGAAATAATTGGTCAAATTGAAATAATTTGTCCTGAGTAATTTATATTTACTAAGTGAGAACAAGTAAATGGTGGATTCCAAACCTCTTCTTTGTTAAAAAAAATATGTCTCTTTGGGGTGAGACTAGAAAATATAAAGCGAAATCTTCTACTTAAAACTGAAAGCTGAATGCCCCTTTTTGCTTGTCTAGTTTTCCTTTTTTTGGATCAATCGTATCTTCTGAGGCTTGCTAATAGAGCATCCCTTTTTTTGGCTAAGGGGCAACAAAATGTAATAGATTTGGTGCCACCCCATCCTAGATATTCTTCTTTTTGTTCTTATATATGATTGAGAGTGTCAATGGTGTGAAATCTCATTTTGATACTTATCCAAGAAACAAAAAAAAAAAAAAAAAAAAAACTTACCCAAAAAAGAATCTCTATTTGATCGTTTATAGAATATTTGATTATCCAAAAAATAAAAAAAAATAAAAAATTTGCAGTTCAAATCAGGTGCTCGTATCTAGATTATTCATTTACTAGGCAAAGAAACCTCTGGAGATAAGTACCAAAACATCCCACAGTTGTCTTATTCCCCTACCGCCAAATCTCTCTCTCCCTCTCTCTTTCTCACACATAGCCCAAAGCATAAGATAGGGCTTCTAGTTATCAATTCTAAATTTTAAACCCCCCTAAGATGTAGTCTTTCACCTTACTAATTCTCTTAAACTAATAGTATTATCACTGAAATGATAAGAGTAATCTCAATGGATAACATTTTTTATTTTGTATCTTTTAATTTGAATTTCCAAAAATTTGATTTAACGAGTTGGATTAAACTTAGCACGGTGCACCGAGTCCTTTTCCCTCTAATGATAAAGTCCGGATTGAGTTGTGGCCCACCACAAAATCAATCATATATTCCTCAAGATCGAAGACGACACCTGCTCAAGAAGTTGGTCCTCACGTGTCATATACCGACTGAATGTGTCCATTATTCGCCATCCTCCCACGCTCATCGCTTGCCAAGTGTTAGGTCGGCCTTTCTCGACTTCCCCTCCCCTTTTTATCTTACGTCGTGGACGTCAAAGCTTCCGTAGAAAGCTAAAAGACGAACTCCACAACCGGAACAGGATCCTCTGCCATGGTATGGCAGAGAACAATCGTGCCATACTTAACTTAATTTCGACATGTGGCTTAGTGTGTCATCCAACGGATCAGATTTGTTTTTGTTTTTATTGTATATTTTACCTCAAAACGTCCTCGTTTGTTGATGGCTAAGGCATGAATGATTTTGTTCCTAAAACCCAACTCTTTAATGGTTGACTCTGTTTCTAAAACTCAGTCTCTTCTACGTTGTGTGTCGTCGGCGGCAGCGGCTGCCCCTATGGCTAACACACACTCTCTTTATACTTCTCCGACCCATCATCCTTAATAGTGAGAACGTGAAGGCCGTCAATGGCTGCTTATGATAAATGATTTTAAAAAAAAAAAAATTCACACACCGACACAGAACTAAACCAGATTTGATTCAAAATCCTTGATGGAGAGAGTATGAAGGCAAGGCCATGACCGCTTATGATGAACCAGATCTGATCTAAAAAAAAAATTAAAAAAAAAAAAAAAAAAAGACACACAGATTTGAACCAGTCCATGATGGGATTTTATTTTCTTCGTTGACAAAGTGAAGGAGCTTCAAGACTCGTCGACAACACTGCAACCTTAAACACACAAAGGATCCCAATTTCAAAGCAAAGGAGCTTGCCCCCGGATCAAAATTTCAAAAGCTAAAAATGTATACATCTCGTGTTCAAAGGTTATGATGAACGAGATCTAGATAAGTACGCTTGTGTTCAACTGTTCATCTTCCTCTTTCGTCGGAAAAGAGAAAGAGGAGCTTGGAAATCAAAACGGCATCATTTTAAGCATAAACACGTTCAAAAAAATCAAATGAAATCTGATCCGTTAGATTATTGAGTTGACCACGTGTCTTGCCTTCTTCAAAGTATGGCATGATCGCCTCTGCCATAGAATGGCAGAGGATCTTGTTCCCCCCCGACAACCGTGTTACTTAACCCGAAAGGGCGGGACACGTGAGCTCCATGTCACTTTCTCGTGACGTGTCCTCACCTCATTCGTCATACAATCTTTTACTCAACGTAAGTCGCGCGTTTACTGGAACCTTCACGCGCAACAACATCCCACCGTCCATCACACGTGAGTGGGACACGTGTAGAGAGGATGAAGGTGCCGGAAAGATTATTTTAATCTTATCTGATCTCATCACCTATAAATAGAGTCGTGGAGCTCATCCCAACTTCTCATTTCTGACCTCACCTTCGCAAACACGAACAGCAAGAAGAGCTTCCTCTTTCTCTCGCTTTCTCGTTGAAAGTTTCTCTTTGGTTCGATTTTCTTGAGAAGATTTTTTACGGACATGGCGTTGAGTATGACGCATCAGATCGGGAGCCTAGCCGGGACGCCGATACCGTCGGAGGCCGCAAATAGTTCCGGCGAGTCGACGGCGACGGTGAGTGCAGCGGCGGTGTGGAAGTCGCCGGTGTCGAGTATCCGTTGCAGAGTGCAGAAGCCGGGGACGGAGATCGACGCGATAACACCGCCGTTGAGCCCGCGCATGGCGACGTCGCCGGTGATCGGCGGGATCAGGCCGGATCTGTCGGTGGCGTGCCTGGCGTACGTCACCGATATGGAGGCTCCGGCGGCTGCGACGATGGAAGGGTTGTCGACGGAGGTGGTGAGGGAGTATAAGGAGGAGGTTGCGCAGGTTAAGGGGAAGGGGGTGCCGGTTTACGTGATGATGCCGTTGGACAGCGTGACGATGGGGAACACAGTGAATCGGAGGAAGGCGATGAACGCGAGCCTGCAGGCGTTGAAGAGCGCTGGGGTGGAAGGGGTGATGATGGACGTATGGTGGGGTTTGGTGGAGAGAGATGCGCCGGGTGCGTACAATTGGGGTGGCTACGCCGAGCTGTTGGAGATGGCTAAGAAGCACGGCCTCAAGGTTCAGGCCGTCATGTCCTTCCATCAGTGCGGCGGAAACGTCGGTGACTCTTGCACGTGCGTATGATAGCTTTTCCTACTTTATCTTATGCCTTTTGTTTCTGATCTTCCCCTTTTCTATGCCCTTTTTTTTTTAAAAAAAAAAATTGTTTTACTCGCCTTCAATGAGCGTGGAGAAAACGCTCTTTTGCAGCATCATTTTTAATTGGAGTATTTATTCTTTTTTTGTGGTTCAGAATCCCTTTACCGAAGTGGGTTGTAGAAGAGGTCGATAGAGACCCGGATCTAGCATACACTGACCAATGGGGGAGGAGGAATTATGAATATTTATCACTTGGGTGCGATACTCTCCCAGTGCTCAAGGGGAGAACACCTGTGAAGTGTTATGCTGACTTCATGCGTGCCTTCAGAGACAACTTTGAACACCTTCTTGGTGACACCATTGTGGTAACTTGGCATCCCCTTCAATCTTTTTGAGTTTGATGTATTTTCGGTTCTCAATGAGTTCTTGACCTACTGCCCTCTGCTTATGGGCAGGGCTATGAGCTTTGAGTACATTCCACTGTTTGATGGCTATAACTAGGCTTGTTAAGCGATTTAACTTATTAGAACTTGGAGATGATGGGCTAATGGCTGGTCCTTTATTCATCATTTTGGGTACTTACGAAAATTTTATTGATAGATTTGAATAGGAACCGTCACTCAATTTTACAATGGTTGAACCAACTGAGCAATAGCTTGTTAGTTGAGAGCATGCCTTGGCTCTCCACGACTCCACTGTCTCTCATATTTGTTTGTTGGGTTGGGTAGTAAAGTGAATCTTGAATTAATAGTGGATGAGGTTTCCCATTATAGTTTGACAGGTAGAGAAAAAAATCAGGAGCTTGGGAAAGAAACACACACACATGCACTCACAGGCACCTCGAAGAACCAGAGAATTTTCATACGGAGTAATATGTTTATACTACCGGTGGAAGTCCATCTCTGATTTTTATTTGTAGTTGTGAAAACAGAAATGTGTCCAAACAAGTCCGTGTATTTTGTGCTAGTTGAGTAGACATTTTTATTCAGTCTATGCTGTAATAATCAACTCATACTGTTTAGTTGGTGCTCACTGCTCAAGCAACATATATTCTGGTAGATGTGGTGTTTGACTGGCTTTTTTACTCTGTTTTAACGTTAAAAAATGTGTTCTTTGTATGTACATAAGATGTGTATGCTTCTGTCTCTATGTTCCAAAGAAATTTCAAATGCATACATTTGGAAGATAGAAATTGAAGAGAAACATCTTCCCCAAGTGGGCTTGAACAGGTATTGAGCCTGTGTTTCTCATTAACCTTTTAGCATCTGAAATTTTTTTTTTTTTCATTTTTTCATTTTTTTTTTTTGTGGTTCATGAAATGCTTTGGTTGTATAAGCCTGTCAGCATTGATGCATTGATTTTGTGTATTATAAAGTTCTCATGTATTAATTTGTATTTTAATGCGGTGTCAAATGCATCCTAGTTTTGTTAGTTGTGACAGAGAGTGCTCTCTTAGCTAGTTAGCTAAACCGTCTACAATTTGTTTCATCCAGGAAATTCAAGTTGGAATGGGTCCAGCAGGTGAGCTCCGTTACCCTTCATACCCGGAACAAAATGGAACATGGAGATTCCCAGGAATTGGAGCCTTCCAATGTTATGACAAGGTATTTACACTTCCTATATTTCTTTTGAGCCAGTAATAACATCAGTACTCTTATTCTTACATATTATGTGCAACATGATGCAGTATATGCTTAGTAGTTTAAAAGCTGCTGCTGATTCTGCTGGCAAGCCAGAGTGGGGTAGCACTGGCCCTACAGATGCCGGCCAGTACAACAACTGGCCAGAAGACACTAACTTTTTCCGACGTGAAGGTGGTGGTTGGGATGGCCCCTATGGGGAATTCTTCCTCACCTGGTATTCTCAGATGCTCCTAGACCATGGCGAGAGAATACTATCATCAGCCAAATCCATCTTCCAAAGTACAGGTGTGAAGATCTCTGTGAAGGTTGCAGGCATCCATTGGCATTATGGAACCCGGTCCCATGCCCCTGAGCTCACGGCAGGGTACTATAACACACGTTTCCGAGATGGGTACCTCCCTATTGCCCAAATGTTAGCACGTCATGGTGCCATTTTCAACTTCACTTGTATAGAGATGCGCGATCATGAGCAGCCACAGGATGCCCTCTGTGCACCTGAGAAGCTTGTTAAACAAGTAGCTTTAGCGACCCGGGCAGCACAAGTACCTCTAGCTGGGGAAAATGCATTGCCCCGATATGATGACTATGCACACGAGCAGATCTTGAAGGCATCATCATTGGATATTGATGGTAATTCCGTAGAGATGTGTGCATTCACGTACTTGAGGATGAACCCAGACTTATTCCAGGCAGATAATTGGAGACGGTTTGTGGCGTTTGTGAAGAAAATGAAGGAAGGAAAGGACACAAACAAGTGTTGGGAACAGGTGGAGCGGGAAGCCCAGCATTTTGTGCACATTACTCAGCCATTGGTGCAAGAGGCTGCTGTTGCTCTTAGGCACTAAAAATTGACGTTAAGGCTTGCTTTCTATACTCACATAGCAAGTTAGCGACAGGTCTGGTTACACGGTTAAGGTCTCATTGCAATAATGATTTTTTGGTATCCCCTGCTGTTTCTTATTATACTTTCTTGTAAATTTGTAATGTCATTAATAGATGGGACTCTGGGAGTGTCCTGTTTCAATGCTCTTTTTCCCTTCGAAAAATTATATGAATATATTATTTCAATCTTTCTCTGGTGGGAGACTGCATAGCATGAATGACCAGATCCGCTGTGACATAAGTAGCATTTATAGTTGAGATGGAATAGACATGGAGCAATGCCTAATCCATTTCCTTATAAGGAGAAATGCAGAGAGTCGTCAATTCCTTTGGAATGTGATGAGCCTCTGAGCATACCAATCTCCGATTAAATGGTCAAATATTTACGTTCAATCTGCATGGCGTCTTACCAAAACGGTAACACCAGAGTCAATTCATTCAGATCTGGAGTCGTGGGTTTGGTTTAGCATTCGATCCATTCACAACTTATTACTTTCCACGACCTTAAAAGAGGGATTACAATACCATGTGAGTATATGATTGCTGGCACTCTATTCCCTCCAAGATAGCATTCTTCAGTTGGGTGGCTATCTGGGGGAAATGCCTTAAAATTGATGTTTTGCAACTGAAAGGTTTTAGGCTAGTTAATGGATGTGTTATTTGCAAGGTAGATTTGCAACTGAAAGGTTTCTCATCTCTGGAACTAGTCTGGAGATTTTTGGGGTGCTGTGGGTAGAAGCCTGTTAGTGTTTGGCAAGTGATGGAGACTTGGAGGTGGAGGAGTAGGAATAAGAAAGGGCTGGGGGTCTGGAAGATGGTTCCGCATACCATCTTTTGGACCATTTGGCGGGAAAGGAACAATAGAACGTTTGTTGATAGAAAGCAAACTGTTGAACAACTAAAACTTTTTTTGTATAGGCCTTCTTTCTTGTTGGAGTCGCTCTGATTTTTTGGAGGAGCATTGTCATTGCAAGAGTTTTTGTACTCCATGATGCTTTAGTTTTTGAAAGGCTGTTTTGGCTTGTGATCCATGCTCTTAGTCTTAGGTTTGTTAGGTCATTGGTGGGGGTTTTTGTTTTTGAGCTTTGCTGCTGTGGTATACTTGTATATGGCTTTTTGTTCCCTTTAATACAATATTACCTTTTATCAAAAAAAAAAAAAAAAAAGATTTTATCTTTTTTACAAGCCACCAGCTGCCATCCTATAGTGGATCCTCAACTTTCCTGTAAGTAAAAGATTTTATGTATGCAACAAGCCGCAATTGGAATTTGACCTAGGTAGGGTTGTAAAATGAGCCAAGGCTAGTTTGAGATTGGCTCGATAAAAAGTTCGCTGGAGCTCAATTGTAAAATAAATGAGTCAAGTTTAGACTTCAATTTTGAAGTCCTTAGTTCATTGAGCTAAGCTTGAATAGAGTATATATAGTTATGCTAGTTAAACTTATTAATACTTTAATTAACTAAATGACTCAAGTTCGACTTGAGATTGGCTCGATGAAAAGCTTGTTCGAAGTTCGCTAGTAAACTAAACAAGTTGAGTTCAAAGCTTATTTTAGGTTAGTTGACTTGATGAGTTGAGCATGAGCAATCTATTATTCGGCTCCGCTTGGCTTATTTATGACTCCAAATTATAGACAAGCAAGAATTTAGGAGCAATACATTCTCTTTTCAATTGTCTAAGGCCATGTTTGTTTAGCTGGAATGGAATGAATGGAATGGAATCTCATTCCAAACAGTATGTTTGGATGAGGTAATTTGAATGGGAATGAAATCAAACAGTGTGTTTATAGAGCCATTTCAAATCCCTTTTTATTCCATACCGCTTAAGCATAGAATCAGATTTTACTCTTATCTATTTCATTCTAACTAATTAAACAAACATGGCTTTTCTGTCTTGTAATCATCCAATTTTCGACTCCGAATTTGATGCTATATGCACACATTTAAGAGTTTGACATTTTGCCAACATTGAGGATGTTTTATTTTACCAATGGTCACTGTTGACAAAATATCAGCCTTGGATGTGCACAATATGACATCTAGATTCCCAATTTCCTACCTTTCTTGTTTTGACCTGTGTGAATTCATCAGAGTCGTGCAATTTTTTTAGAACAAACCAATTTTTTCCACATTATATCATGACACGTGCTTCACATATGGCTAGGCGGGCAATTCCTATAAGCAAGGCTAATATCACACTTTGGTCATCGAGGAAATTGTCAATTGCTCTTTTCAAGAATATAAACGTGGATAGAGCTTGGCAAAAGAATACTGGAAATGTAGGCATATAGGGGTAGAGGCGTAGAGCACTACTATTTTATATTTACATGTCTTTTATTTATTTATTTATTTATATTTATTTATTTATTTATTTTTTCATTCATTATATATATTTACATGTGGAAACTAAGACGTATTTGAAAACCTAAAAACTTCAAATTTTTGTCAAAAACAAGGTATAAATATATGGTTTTTTTTTTTTTTCTTCTTCAAACCAATTATGAGTTGATTTATTTAAAAACCAGATGCCACTTAAAGAGTAGACCAATTTGATCCAATTTTTAAATTCCCAAGCAAGCCCTAATTTATTGGTTATGTTTAATATGCCACATAGAGGCTAGGGAGCCTGTTGCTAGCCTCTTTTTAGATTGTCAAACTCTAATGCTTGACTACCACCATTTGTGCCTCTAATTTTGTTCCAGGGAGGCAAATTTTTTGGTGGAGAGAGAGAGAGAGAGAGAATGGTATATTGTCAGTTGTTCATTTGGGTAATCGAAGAACCTATCCTAATTAATAGGACTTGAATCTTATAATTAAACATAATTTGATAAGATTTCATTCCATTTGAACTATATCTTTATTAATTGAAACCACCATATGATAGCCCGCCTCTGCAACGTAACATCATGTGTTATTTTTTTAATTTTTTTATTTTTCAACAATCATTAGAATTAACTCATACCCCTAATCCCTAAATATCAATAGATAAATATCAATGCTTTTCTGTAAACTTGAACTAGGGATCACTCACACAACGTGTATTATTCTTATCAATGGTGAATATGATAGCCTATGCCATCCCAAAGGGGTCAAGGCAAGAGGTTTGGAAAACGTAGTTTTATCGACAATTTATGGATTAGGAAGTCTCTCAATGAGAATGATACACCTAGAGATCTAGGGGGAGATGTAAATATGTTTTGGTCAATATTTACCAATTATGCTTCCATTATGCAAGATCAAATAGACCATTCATGAGATAGATGGCATCAAACATTCAAACGATCACAATCACAAATTATACACACCATATAACGAGGTAAAACCCCAAAATGGATTAAAAAAACAACCCACCGGTCCAATCAACATCCAATATGAAGGAGATCAGAATTATCAGTTTTGTCATGCTCCTTATGTGAAACATTCAAACATTGCAAACCCTACTAAACTCAACGTATAGGGATATGAACACTAACCGACTGTCTTGTCCTTGTCAACTTTTGAACATTAACAGCCACTATTCAAACATTGCTTTAGGAACTTCAAAATGTAAGTCCTAAACTTAACGCAAACCCTACTAAGCTCAACCTATATAGGGATATGAAGGTCAAAATCTAATACCCTAATAAGGTCCAAAATCAAGCTTCTAAGTCATTTTGCTAGGAAGATTGTGTAAATCTTCGAGAGTTCACTTTGTCTCATCTTTCTCTACACCTGTTGATCTTATTGATCTTAACGTAATCTTCTAATTTAATGAGAAGATTTCATGTCAGAGGCTTGCACCATGCTTAACCATGAAGAGCATTGAGTTATCTTAAGCTTAACGTCACTACATAAGCATGCTCAATCATATCATCTGGTGATCGATTAATGTAGGTCAGATAAGGCCTCGAAGCTCAGTTAGCTTTATCCTTATCCCCTTTAATGCCTTTGATAGGTTGGACAAGCACGTCTACTAGACTGATCCATCTACAAATGTCACTTAAGCATGATTGTTGCAAGTTATTAGCTAGTTAGGGTGGGTCTAAATCCACACTATTTTTTGATAAAATCACACCTCCCATTAATAAAAATGAAGAAAGATGTGTGAAAATAAAACATAAGGGGTGAGGATTTAAATAAAAAAAAGATGTGGATTTAGACCCACCCTATTAAAATAGGATGAGGATTTAACTAAAAAAACGTGTGGATTTAGACCCACCCTATTTAACTAATTAGTTAGTTAAGATGCCCTATCAATTAATGACAAGGATTTTCCCTTTTGGGTGTTTTTACCCTATTGCCCTTGTAGATTGCTTACATGGCAGCCATGTGTATTTCTTACCCCATAGTGAAATCATCACTTGAAATCTAAAGGATTACATAAGATTAAACAATAATATTGTATGACTAATTTAATTAAAGAAGCCCGAAAATTTATACATAATTAACACTAACTCATTTATAACTGCTCACACATAAAGAGTGCTACCCTTCTAGTTACTTAAAGAGGGAAATGGCATGACACCTCCTGAATAACATCACTCATGTTCACAAATAGAAAATACGTACTAATTATACCAATTTTTTATACCAACTCACGTGATGAATGAGATGATCTTAGATCGATATATGCTTTGTTTTTTCCCTTTTTATATGAATCAAAGCCACATCATTAATTATGTACATAAGTTGATAGAAACAATCGAGGCAAAGAATTGATGCAGATAGAACTCTAAGAGACCATGCTTGATCTTTTGGTACACATTTCCATTAAAAAATAATTAATTTGAGTTACATGCATGCAGAGGCCATGGCCATGCTTTTATCTTGGGTGGCAAATTCCTATTCCTTCAGTAAGGCGTGGACATGCATGCTCCCTTCTCCCCACCAAGGACCATATCCACTTTGCCTTTATTTAGCCTGCTATGCCCCACGTCAAATGCAGAAATATACGCTCCAGCACATTCAGTCAACCTCCACGTGTCAGTTCTCCATCCACCCAGAAGCTACTATATAAATGTTATCCCCTAGCCCCACAGATTCATTCAAGAACAAGAGATCAAGAAAACAGAAAAGAAAAGCCAAGTTTTATACAGTCCCATTTTCGGTAATTATTTGAAGAAAAGATGTCCAACTCCAATACGCAGCAAAATTTCAATGCAGGACAAGCCTGTGCCCAAGGCCAGGTAGGGAGGGAGGAGGGTCTTTCCATCTCCAATTAGGGCATAGATGGGTGTTTTTATGACCATTTGGGCCTGTGTGTATGAAATATTGACCATATTTTTTCTTCCTTTTTGGTGTGTTGTGGGGCAGGCCAAGGCGGAAGAGTGGGTCCAGTCCACTAAGAATATGGCCGACGCAGCTCGAAACAAGACTGCAAACGCAGCCCAATCTGCAAGTGATTCTTGCTAACAAATCAGGGACTCTGCCCAACACAATTCGGACCAAAATCCCGGGATTTTCCGACAGGTTGTTGCCCTTCCTTCTTTTTGTGGTGTCCCACATAATATATATATATATATATATATATATATATAGAATAAGATAATGATCAAGAAAGCACGTGTTGATATAACTTATATCAACATCTGCATTGGGAGTTGTACTTTGTGCATTAGTAAGATATGAGGTATATTAGACTAATGCCAAGAATACAACCCCAATGCATGGTGCTGATATAATTTATATCAACACGTGTTGATGGAAACATAACCGGAGATATATATATATATATATATATATATATATATATATATATATATATTTTTTTTTTTTTTTTTTTTTTTGCAACAGTCTTGTATCGTTCATTTCTTTTTTCATCCAATGGTGAAAAAAAAATTATTCAACAATTATCTTCAAGTCAATTTATTTGGAGATCATTGAAGGGATGGAAGAAAAATGAACCATATAATGTCGTGTAAAATAATCTAGACTATTCATTCGGTGGGTCGGACCCAAAAGTTAGCCCAATGGTTTTTACTATTTGATGGCTATATTAAGGGTTATTGACCAGTTAAGGGTGACTGACCAAATAAGTAGCCTTGTACGCTTGAAGACCTCTCTCTTTCTCTTGTAAGGAGGGATTAAGGATTTGAAAGATGACCTTAATACCAAACAAGGGTTCTCTAGTGTGCCCTAGATTTATTCCTCATTAATTAGAAATATCTCAGATAGATCCCATGGTTCGCATTACAAAATAAAAAAAGACAAATCATATGATTAGGATGAACTAGTCGCGTTGATCTTTAGTTTCAATGATCTTTCAAAATTTACTCGATCAAAAATTTTAAGCTAGCATGGGGTTAGATTTGGACTCAAGTCCTTACATTTAAATCCACAGTTTGATAGACTTCCACGATTTGGAGTTTAGGTTTTGGTTGGTACTCATTGTGAATGGTTAATTAAAGTATTAAATCCCTAATTAGATTTCAAACTATTGATTGGGAAGGCATTATTTAGAAATCCAATTACCAAAAATTCAGAAATTAAAATCCCAGATCCAAACCCACTTATCGAAACAAATTCTTGCTCGGAATCACTCATTTTTCAAGAACAATAGTGTGCCTGCAGTTAATGATTTGATTAGGAGCTTTGTAATGAATGTAATGTGCAATAGTTTTGTACTTGTTGCAGACTGGAGGGCAAGTGATGAACATGGCTCAGGGTGCTGTGGACACCATGAAGAACACACTTGGAGTTGGTGACAAGAAGTGAAAGAAAGCGTGCGTACACACCCAATCTCTCTCCCATGAGATGTGAGGTGGTAGGACTGCTTCTATGGAATATTTATTATTTAGGTTTTGTTATGGTTTTGCTTTTTCCTAATCGGGATTAGTGAACTTTGCCAATTGAATCTGATGATATGGGATTTCTATTAAGAGAAGTACTCTTATCTGATGTAATAAAGCATTTTCTTTTTATTTTATGTACAACTTCATTTTTTGAAGAGTATATATGTAATAAAAACTAAATAATAATGCACAATTTGATGCAAGACTTTCTCTCACCCTTTTTTTTTTTTTTGGCCATATCTTTGTAACTTTTTTTTCTTTAATTTTTTTTTTAAATTTTTTATTTTATAAACTAGTGGTACTACTTTCAGTGGTTTTATTAACCTCATTACCTTTATTTGATAAATTAGAACTCTCCACTAATTTTGACTAGTTCGTGTGATCAAATCGCAAATCAATTTTTAATGAATTTCTGTTTGTTGAATTCTTGAAGAGTCCTCCATATAATGTTATAGACATTCATCGAAATTAACTAAAATTCAGGAGCTCATCAATTCATCCATGAGAGCCCCTCATGGCTGCCTCACCCTAATTTAAAATATCATACAATGTTGGAGCAATACTAGAGTTCATAAATTGACCCTTTGACATAATAAATTTGTAACAATTTTTACCCCAGAAAAAAAAAAAAGAAAAAAAGAAAAAAAAAAGTGGGACAAACAAGAGTCTTTCTTTTTCTCTTTGGAGGAAAATTTACATCCTTAATGTTGCACATGCACAGAACCTATGAATGAACACTTAAATTATACTAAAGACTACAATTGATATCATATGTTTATTTGTGATATCGAGCACCTGAATATTATTATATATATATTTTTTTATTGTGGTTTCATTGAAAATTTAAGAATTAATGTTTGATCCCACATCATTGCCTATCCTTATGTCTTTTTGAGAATTCTGAATTTGGGACCCCTAACATTATCCTTGTCTTATCCCTCTTCTCCCCCCCCCCCCCCCCCCCTTTTTTTAGGAAATTAACAATAACCCCTATTAGGGGACTGCTTTTAACAAAAAACCCACCATAAGATTTTTTAACTCCAAAACCCCTTTTTTAAAAGATTCTTTAAGCAAAAGGAAATGTTTTTTTAAAAATACATTCTTCCTCCTTTTTTTTTTTTTTTTTTTACATGTGGAAACTAAGATGTATTTGAAAACCTAAAAACCTGACGAGTTGAAAATAAGTTTGATCAATTTTAATTTTTTTTACTGTTTAGTATAATTCAAATTTTTGTTAAAAACAAGGTATAAATATATGGGTTTTTCTTTTTTTTTTTTTTTTTCAAACCAATTGTGAGTTGATTTATTTAAAAATCAGATACCACTTAAGGAGTAGACCAATTTGATCCAATTTTTAAATTTCCAAGCAAGCCCTAATTTATTGGTTATGTTTAATATGCCACATAGAGGGAGCTCGTCGCTTATCTCTTTTTAGATTGTCAAACTCTAATGCTTGTTGGTTTGATTGTCAAGATGTCCAAGTCAGTTTGCGCGCACCTTAACTAAATCCTTTGCTGGGTAATTTTAAGGGCGCACTCCTCCACATCGGCCTAGTGCATTCAGGAATAAATTCTTAAAGTGCTCCCCAGAGGAATTGAACTCAGGTTAATAGTATAGATGAATTCTCCTCCTACCAACTAGACTAACTCTCTTGGGTCAAACTCTAATGCTTGACTACCACCATTTGCACCTATAATTTTGTTCCAAGGGAGGCAAATTTTTTGTGGGGAGAGAGAGAAAGAGAGAATGGTATATTGTTAGTTGTCATTGGCAAAAGGTATGGAGTGTGATTTTCATAAATTTGGGGATAATACATATATGTTTTCTTGTTCTTTCTAAATTTCACTTGTTATGGTAAAATGTGATGGCTCAAAATCATCTAATTATTTGGCAAACTCCGAGCATATTTTTTCCCATTTTCTACCAAGTATATATATATATTCCACGAACCTACCGCGGCTCTTTGACATGAGATTTCCCAATTCATACACTTGTTGAACATATATGTTCATTTGGGTAATTGAAGAACCTATCCTAATTAATAGGACTTGAATCTTATAATTAAACATAATTTGATAGGATTTCATTCCATTTGAACAATATCTTTATTAATTGAAACCACCATATGATAGGCCCGCCTTTACGACATCATGTGTTATTTTTTTAATTTTTTTTCGACAATCATTAAAATTAACCCATACCCCTAACCCCCAAATATCAACTGATAAAAATCAATACTTTTCTGTAAGCTTGAACTAGAGATCACTCACTCAACATGTATTATTCTTATTAATGGTGAATATGATAGCCTATGCTATCACAAAGGGTCAAGGCAAGTGGTCTGGAAAACCAAGTTTTATCGACAATTTATGGATTAGGAAGTCTCTCAATGAGAATGATACACCTAGAGATCTAGGGGGGGATGTAAATAGGTTTTGGTCAAAATTTACCAATTATGCTTCCATTATGCAAGATCAAATAGACCATTCATGAGATAGATCGCATCAAACATTCCAACAATCACAATCACAATCACAAAATATACACACCATATAATGAGGTAAAACCCCTAAATGGATTTTTTTTTTTAATTTTAAAAAAAGCCCATGGGTCCAACCAACATCCAATATAAAGGAGATCAGAATTATCAGTTTTGTCATGCTCCTTTATGTGAAACATTCAGGCATTGCAAACCCTACTAAACTGAACGTATATAGGGAAATGAACACTAACCGACTGTCTTGTCCTAGTCAACTTTTGAACATTAACCGCCATTATTCAAACATTGCCTCAGGAACTTCAAAAGAATATACAATGTAAGTCCAAAACTTAACGCAAACCCTACTAAGCTCAACCTATATAGGGATGTGAAGGTCAAAATCTAATCCCCTCATAAGGTCCAAAATCGAGCTTCTAAGTCATTTTGCTAGGAAGATTGTGTAAATCTTTGAGAGTTCACTTTGTCTCATCTTTCTCTTGACGTATTGATCTTATCGATCTTGGCGTAATCTTCTAATTTAACAAGAGTATTTCGTGTCAAAGACTTGCGTCATGCTTAACCATGAAGAGCATTGAGTTATCTCAAGTCTAATGCCACTATATAAGAATGCTCGATCACATCATGTGGCATGCCTAATTTGATCGAGTTTGGTGATTGATTGATGTAGGTCAGACAAGGCCTCGCAGCTCAATTAGCATTATCCTTATCCCCATTAATGCCCTTGATAGCTAGATCGGCCAAGCACGTCTGCTAGACTGATCCATCTACAACTGTCACTTAAGCATGATTGTTGCAAGTTATTAGTTAGGGTGGGTCTAATTCCACACTATTTTTTGATAAATTCACACCTCCCATTAGTAAAAATGAGGAAAGATGTGTGAAAATAAAACATAAGAGGTGAGGATTTAAATAAAAAAGATGTGGATTTAAACCCACCCTATGATAATAGGGTGAGGATTTAACTAAAAAATGTGTGGATTTAGACCCTCCCTATTTAACTAATTAGTTAGTTATGATGCCCTATCAATTAATGACAACGATATATTCCCTTTTGGGGTGTTTTTACCCTATTGCCCTTATAGATTGCTTACATTGCAGCCAAGTAGATTTCTTACCCCATAGTAAAATCATTACTTGAAATCTAAAGGATTACAGAAGATTAAATAATAATATTGTATGTCTAATTTAATTAAAGAGGCCTGAAAATTTATTCATAATTAACACTGACTCATTTATTCCTCACACATAATGAGTGCTACCCTTCTAGTTTCTTAAAGAGGGAAATGGCATGACACCAGATAAAATTAGAAGTCCTGAATAACATCACTTATGTTCACAAGTAGAAAATACGTATTAATTGTATCAATTTTTTACACTAACTCACATGATGGATGAGATAATCTTAGATCGATATATGCTTTGTTTTTTCTTTTTTAGATGAATCAAAGCCACATCATTAATTATATACATAAGTTGATAGAAATAATCGATGCAAAGAATTGATGCAGATAGCATTCTAAGAGACCATGCCTCCATCTTTTGGTACACATTTCCATTAAAAAATAATTAATTTGAGTTACATGCATGTAGAGGCCATGGCCATGCTTTTATCTTGGGTGGCAAATTCCTATTCGCTCAGTAAAGCGTGGACATGCATGCTCTTCTCCCCACCAAGGACCATATCCACTTTGCCTTTATTTAGCCTCCTATGCCCCATGTCAAATGCAGAAATACGTGCTCCAGCACATTCAGTCAACCACCACGTGTCAGTTCTCCATCCACCCAGAAGCTACTATATAAATGTTATCCCCTAGCCCCACAGATTCATTCAAGAACAAGAGATCAAAAAAAAGAAAAGAAAAGAAAAGCCAAGTTTTATACAGTCCCATTTTCAGTAATTACTTGAAGAAAAGATGTCCAACTCCAATACGCAGCAAAATTTCAATGCAGGACAAGCCTGTGCCCAAGGCCAGGTAGAGAAGGTGGAGGGTCTTTCAATCTCCAATTAGGGCACGGATGGGTGTTTTTATGACCATTTGGGCCCTGTGTGTATGAAATATTGACCATATTTTTTCTTCATTTTTGGTGTGTTGTGGGGCAGGCCAAGGCGGAAGAGTGGGTACAGTCCACTAAGAACACGGCCGACGCAGCTCGAAACAAGACTGCAAACGCAGCCCAATCTGCAAGTGATTCTTGCCAACAAATCAGGGATTCTGCCCAACACGATTCAGACCAAAATCCCGGGATTTTCCGACAGGTTGTTGCCCTTCTTTCTTTTTGTGGTGTCCCACATAATATATATATATACTAGCTTTAGAACCCGTGCGTTACGGATTAATTTATAAAAAATAATAATATTAGTAAATTAAAATTTTAACAGAACATTTATTCTCTAAAATAGTAAAAAATATTTGTTAATATAATATGTCAATTAAATTGAAAAGATATAGACAAAAATAAATAAAATAGTTCAATCAAAATAAACTTTGGTGTGATGTTAGCATAATGTATCACACAAAATTTAATTATACTCCCGAAAGAGATAAATTATTTTGATAAACAATTAATTTAATGGTGGAAGCTTGTAAAAAATAAAAGAACTGATACGTTATGATATTTGGTGGAAAAATATTAAAATTCTCTAGAACCTAACCCATCCCACAATTATGGTTTTAACATGTTGATATATACCAAAGCAAGTATAGCCGTTGAAGGTGCCTCGAAATCCAACGGTGGAGATTGTAAAACGCATGACAATGATGAATCTTGGCCTTTCATGAGGTTTTGAGTGGATTTCACAAAGAGTGAAAAACCATGGGGAAAAATATTAGAAATTTGTTTGAGATTGAAGCATAAAAAGATGAGAGAAAAGTCTAGACTGAGAAAGAGAATAGGAGAAAAGCCAATAGGAGAAGAAAATAAAAGAAAGTATAAATCTTTTCAACTTTATATAATTAACCATATGGAAGAATTTTGATTAAAATAGATTTATTTATTCTTTTTTTTTTTTCTTCGTGTTGGAAGCAAATCGGGAGAATTTGAAGATTCTGGCGGATTGTGTTTTCTTTTTTAATCATCCTTTCCTCTGTTTGTCTTTTTTTAATTATGACTATTTATAGTTTCATACGTTTAATTTTTAGGAGGGGAAATGAATAGGCATAAAGAAATAGAAAAATATAGTACAGTCTATTATGTTTGAGTTGAACATTGTATAGTGTGGGTTTTCTAATCCTCCCACATAAAAACAAATAAATATACAGTAAACACCAAGCGTCAACTTACATCCATCGCGTAAGAAAGAGCAAGTAATACCAAAAAAAAAAAAAAAAAAAAAAAGGTGAGGAATTTCTCTTTTGGTGACTACTTCCCAGATTGATACCAAATAAAGAAAGTTAGTAGTCTTTTTAAAGCACTTATCAAGTCAATTTGTAGTAAGTTGACAGAGAATATCATTTGTTTGGTATTAAATTGAAAAGTAATCACTAAAATAGTTTTCCCAGAATTTACCAAAAGTAACTTTTTGGAAAATTACATTTTAGTGATTGCTCCTAATTTAATACGAAATAATGAAAGTTAGTTGTCATTTTGGTGCCCATTTGTGGTCAATTTGTAGTAAGTTGATAGATAATATCATTTTCTTGGTATTAGGTTGGAAAACCATTACTAAAATGTAATTTTACCCAAAAAAATGCTTTCTCCCGCTGCCAATGTTTCAGCATGTGAAAGGATCGAAAAAAAATTGAAAAAAATCCAATTATGACACGCGGCACAAACAGGTGAGCTTTCCTCCGTTTTTTATATATATATATATATATATATATATATATATATAGAATAAGATGATAATCAAGTAAACACATGTTGATATAACTTATATTAACACTCGCATTGGGAGTTGTATTTTGTGCATTAGTAGGATCTGAGGTATATTAGACTAATGCCAAGAATACAACCCCCAATGCATGGTGCCGATATAATTTATATCAACACGTGTTGATGGGAACATAACCGGATATATATATATATATTTTGCAATAGTCTTGTATCGTTCATTTCTCTTTTCATCCAATGGTGAAAAAAAAATTATTCAACAATTATCTTCAAGTCAATTTATTTGGAGATCATTAAAGGGATGGAAGAAAAATGAACCATATAATGTCATGTAAAATAATCTAGACTACTCATTCGGTGGGTCGGACCCAAAAGTTAGCCCAATGGTTTTTACTATTTGATAGCTAAGTTAAGGGTGACTGACCAGTTAAGGGTGACTACCCAAAAGTTAGCCCAATGGTTTTTATTATTTGATGGCTAAGTTAAGGGTGACTGACCAGTTAAGGGTGACTGACCAAATAAGTAGCCTTGTACACTTGAAGACCTCTCTTTTTCTCTTGTAAGGAGGGATTAAGGATTTGAAAGTTGACCTTAATACCAAACAAGGGTTCTCTAGTGTGCCCTAGATTTATTCCTTATTAATTAGAAATATCTCAGATAGATCCCATGGTTCGCATCACAAAATAAAAAAAGAAAAATCATATGATTAGGCTGAACTAGTCGCGTTGATCTTAGTTTCAAAGATCTTTCGAAATTTACTCAATCAAAATTTTTAAGCTAGCATGGGGTTAGATTTGGACTCGAGTCCTTACATTTAAATCCACAGTTTGATAGACTTCCACGATTTGGAGTTTAGATTTTGGTTGGTACTCACTGTGAATGGTTAATTAAAGTATTAAATCCCCAATTAGATTTCAAACTATTGATTGGGAATGCATTATTTAGAAATCCAATTACCAAAAATTCAGAAATTAAAATCCCAGATCCAAACCCACTTATCGAAACAAATCGCTCGGAATCACTCATTTTTCAAGAACAATATTGTGCCTGCAGTTAATGCTTTGATTAGGAGCTTTGTAATGAATGTAATGTGCAATATTTTTGTACTTGTTGCAGACTGGAGGGCAAGTGATGAGCATGGCTCATGGTGCTGTGGACACCATGAAGAACACACTTGGAGTTGGTGACAAGAAGTGAAAGAAAGCGTGCGTACACACCCAATCTCTCTCCCATGAGATGTGAGGTGCTAGGGCTGCTTGCTTTTATGGAACATTTATTATTTAGGTTTTGTTATAGTTTTGCCTTTTCCTAATGGGGATTAGTGAAATTTGCCTATTGAATGTATTGATATGGGATTTCTATTAAGAGAAGTACTCTTATCTGATGTCATAAAGCATTTTCTTTTTATTTTATGTACTAATTCATTTTTGAAGAGTATATATGTAATAAAAACTTAATAATAATGCACAGTTTGATGCAAGACTTGCTCTCACCTCTTTTTTTTGGCCATATCTTTGTAACTTTTTTTCCTTTTCTTTTTTCTTTTTTAATTTTTTATTTTATAAACTAGTGGTACTACTTTAAGTGGTTTTATTAACCTCATTACCTTTATTTGATAAATTAGAACTCTCCACTAATTTTGACTGGTTCGTGTGATCAAATCGCAAACCAATTTTTAATGAATTTTTGTATGTTGAATTCTTGAAGAGTCCTCCATATAATGTTATAGACATTCATCGAAATTAACTAAAAGTTAGGAGCTCATCAATTCATCCATAAGAGCCCCTCATGGCTGCCTTACCCTAATTTAAAATATCATACAATGTTGGAGCAATACTAGAGTTCATAAATTGACCCTTTGACATAATAAATTTGTAACAATTTTTATCCCAGAAAAAAAAAAAGTGGGACAAACAAGAGTCTTTCTTTTTCTCTTTGGAGGAAAATTTACATCCTTAATGTTGCACATGCACAGAACCTATGAATGAACACTTAAATTATACTAAAGACTACAATTGATATCATATGTTTATCTGTGATATCGAGCACCTGGATATTATTATATATATTTTTTTATTGTGGTTTCATTGAAAATTTAAGAATTAATGTTTGATCCCACATCATTGCCTATCCTTATGTCTTTTTTAGAATTCTGAATTTGGGACCCCTAACATTATCCTTGTCTTATCCCTTTTCTCTCCCCCCTCCCCCCCCCCCCCCCCCCCCCCTTTTTTTTTTTTGAGGAAATTAGCAATAACCCCTATTAGGGGATTGTTTTTAACAAAAGACTCACCATAAGATTTTTTAACTCCAAAACGCCTTTTTTAAAAGATTCTTTAAGCAAAAGGAAATGTTTTTTTAAAAATACATTCTTCCTCCTTTTTTTTTCTTTTTTTTTTTTTTTTTTTTTTTTTTTTTTACATGTGAAAACTAAGATGTATTTGAAAACCTAAAAACCTAACGAGTTGAAAATAAGTTTGATCAATTTTAATTTTTATACTGTTTAGTATAATTCAAATTTTTGTTAAAAACAAGGTATAAATATATGGGTTTTTTTTTTTTTTTTTTTTTTTTCAAACCAATTGTGAGTTGATTTATTTAAAAATCAGATACCACTTAAGGAGTAGACCAATTTGATCCAATTTTTAAATTTCCAAGCAAGCCCTAATATATTGGTTATGTTTAATATGCCACATAGAGGGAGCTCGCCGCTAGCCTCTTTTTAGATTGTCAAACTCTAATGCTTGTTGGTTTGACTGTCAAGGTGTCCAGGTCAGTTTACGCGCACTTCAACTAAATCCCTTGCTGAGTGATCTTAAGGGTGCACTCCCCCACATCGGCCTGGTGCATTCATTCAGGAATAAATTCCTGAAGTGCTCCCCAGAGAAATTGAACCCAGGTTAATAGAATAGAGGAATTCTCCTCGTACCAACTAGATTGAAGTGCTCCCTTAAGGAGTTAACTCCCTTGGGTCAAACTCTAATGCTTGACTACCACCATTTGCACCTATAATTTTGTTCCAAAGGAGGCAAATTTTTTGTGGAGAGAGATAGAGAGAGAGAGAGAATGGTATATTGTCAGTTGTCATTGGCAAAAGGTATGGAGTGTGATTTTCATAAATTTGGGGATAATACATATATGTTTTCTTGGTCTTTCTAAATTTCACTTGTTATGGTAAAATGTGATGGCTCAAAATCATCTAATTATTTGGCAAACTCCGAGCATATTTTTTCCCATTTTCTGCCAAGTATATATATATATATTCCACGAACCTACCGCGGCTCTTTGACATGAGATTTCCCAATTCATACACTTGTTGAACATATATGTTCATTTGGGTAACCGAAGAACCTATCCTAATTAATATGACTTGAATCTTATAATTAAACATAATTTGATAGGATTTTGTTCCATTGAACAATATCTTTATTAATTGAAACCACCATATGATAGGCCGCCTCTACGACATCATGTGTTATATTTTTTTTATTTTTTTTCGACAATCATTAGAATCAACCCATACCCCTAACCCCCAAATATCAACTGATAAATATCAATACTTTTCTATAAGATTGAACCAGAGATCACTCACTCAACATGTATTATTCTTATCAATGGTGAATATGATAGCCTATGCCATCACAAAGGGGTCAAGGCAAGTGGTTTGGAAAACCAAGTTTTATCGACAATTATGGATTAGGAAGTCTCTCAATGAGAATGATACACCTAGAGATCTAGGGGGGGATGTAAATATGTTTTGGTCAATATTTACCAATTATGCTTCCATTATGCAAGATCAAATAGACCATTCATGAGATAGATCGCATCAAACATTCCAACAATCACAATTACAATCACAAAATATACACACCATATAACGAGGTAAAACCCCTAAATGGATTTAAAAAAAGAAAAAAAAAAAACCCATGGGTCCAACCAACATCCAATATAAAGGAGACCAGAATTATCAGTTTTGTCATGCTCCTTTATGTGAAACATTCGGACATTGCAAACCCTACTAAACTGAACATATATAGGGATATGAACACTAACCGACTGTCTTATCCTAGTCAACTTTTGAACATTAACCGCCACTATTCAAACATTGCCTCAGGAACTTCAAAAGAATATACAATGTAAGTCCAAAACTTAACGCAAACCCGACTAAGCTGAACCAATATAGGGATGTGAAGGTCAAAATCTAATCCCCTCATAAGGTCCAAAATCGAGCTTCTAAGTCATTTTGCTAGGAAGATTGTGTAAATCTTCGAGAGTTCACTTTGTCTCATCCTTCTCTAGACGTGTTGATCTTATGGATCTTGGCGTAATCTTCTAATTTAACGAGAATATTTCGTGTCAGAGACTTGCATCATGCTTAACCACGAAGAGCATTGAGTTATCTCAAGTCTAACGCCACTATATAAGAATGCTCGATCACATCATGTGGCATGCCTAATTTGATCGAGTCTGGTGATTGATTGATGTAGGTCAGACAAGGCCTCGCAGCTCAATTAGCTTTATCCTTATCCCCATTAATGCCCTTGATAGCTAGATCGGCCAAGCACGTCTGCTAGACTGATCCATCTACAACTGTCACTTAAGCATGATTGTTGCAAGTTATTAGTTAGGGTGGGTCTAAATCCACACTATTTTTTGATAAATTCACACCTCCCATTAGTAAAAATGGGAAAAGATGTGTGAAAATAAAACATAAGAGGTGAGGATTTAGATAAAAAAGATGTGGATTTAAACCCACCCTATGATAATAGGGTGAGGATTTAACTAAAAAATGTGTGGATTTAGACCCTCCCTATTTAACTAATTAGTACGTTATGATGCCCTATCAATTAATGACAAGGATATATTCCCTTTTGGGGTGTTTTTACCCTATTGCCCTTGTAGATTGCTTACATGGCAACCAAGTAGATTTCTTACCCCATAGTAAAATCATTACTTGAAATCTAAAGGATTACAGAAGATTAAATAATAATATTGTATGTCTAATTTAATTAAAGAGGCTTGAAAATTTATTCATAATTAACACTGACTCATTTATTCCTCACACATAATGAGTGCTACCCTTCTAGTTACTTAAAGAGGGAAATGGCATGACACCAGATAAAATTAGAAGTCCTGAATAACATCACTTATGTTCACAAATAAAAAATACGTACTAATTGTATCAATTTTTTACACCAACTCACGTGATGGATGAGATAATCTTAGATCGATATATGCTTTTTCTTTTCTTTTTTAGATGAATCAAAGCCACATCATTAATTATATACATAAGTTGATAGAAATAATCGATGCAAAGAATTGATGTAGATAGCATTCGAAGAGACCATGCCTCCATCTTTTGGTACACATTTCCATTAAAAAATAATTAATTTGAGTTACATGCATGTAGAGGCCATGGCCATGCTTTTATCTTGGGTGGCAAATTCCTTTTCGCTCAGTAAGGCGTGGACATGCATGCTCTTCTCCCCACCAAGGACCATATCCACTTTGCCTTTATTTAGCTTCCTATGCCCCACGTCAAATGCAGAACTACGTGCTCCAGCACATTCAGTCAACCTCCACGTGTCAGTTCTCCATGCACCCAGAAACTACTATATAAATGTTATCCCCTAACCCCACAAATTCATTCAAGAACAAGAGATCAAAAAAAAGGAAAGAAAAGAAAAGCCAAGTTTTATACAGTCCCATTTTCGATAATTATTTGAAGAAAAGATGTCCAACTCCAATACGCAGCAAAATTTCAATGCAGGACAAGCCTGTGCCCAAGGCCAGGTAGAGAGGGTGGAGGGTCTTCCAATCTCTAATTAGGGCATAGATGGGTGTTTTTATGACCATTTGGGCCTGTTTGTATGAAATATTTACCATATTTTTTCTTCTTTTTATGGTGTTTTGTGGGGCAGGCCAAGGCGGAAGAGTGGGTCCAGTCCACTAAGAACACGGCCGACGCAGCTAGAAACAAGACTGCAAACGCAGCCCAATCTGCAAGTGATTCTTGCCAACAAATCAGGGACTCTGCCCAACACGATTCGGACCAAAATCCCGGAATTTTCCGACAGGTTGTTGCCCTTCCTTTTTTTTTGTAGTGTCCCACATGCTATATATCTATATATATAGTTTTGATCATATGTGAGATATCTCGAATATTGAATTCAACTACACTCGTCCGTGAGGGACACGCGCGCCTATGAATATTCTCTACACATGTTATCTATAGACGATTATGATCGAACGAGATACTCCAAAATATCCCGCAAATAATTAGCATTATAAATATATGTATATTTGCCAACAGTCTTATATCATTCATTTCTCTTTTCATCCAACAGTAAAAAAAAAAGTTATTCAACAATTATCTTCAAGTCAATTCATTTGGAGATCATTGAAGGGATGGAAGAAAAATGAACCGTATAATGTCGTGATTTTTGACAAAAATGTCGTGTAAAATAATCTAGACTATTGATTCGGTTAGTCGGACCAAAAAGTTAGCCCAATGATTTTTACTATATGATGGCTAAGTTAAGGGTGACTGACCAAACAAGTAGGCCTTGTACACTTGAAGGCCTCTCTCTTTCTCTTATAATGAGGGATCAAGGAATATTTGAAAGTTGACCTGAATACCAAACAAGGGTTCTCTAGTGTGCCCTAGATTTATTCCTCATTAATTAGAAATAACTCAGAAAGATCCCATTGTTTGCATTACAAAATAAAAAAAGACAAATCATATGATTAGGATGAACTAGTCGCGTTGATCTTTAGTTTCAATGATCTTTCAAAATTTACTCGATCAAAAATTTTAAGCTAGCATGGGGTTAGATTTGGACTCGAGTCCTTACATTTAAATCCACAGTTTGACAGACTTCCACGATTTGGAGTTTAGGTTTTGGTTGGTACTCACTGTGAATGGTTAATTGAAGTATTAAATCCCTAATTAGATTTCAAACGATTGATTGGGAGGCATTATTTAGAAATCCAATTACCGAAAATTCAGAAATTAAAATCCCAGATCCAAACCCACTTATCGGAACAAATTCTTGCTCCGAATCACTCATTTTTCAAGAACAATATTGTGCCTGCAGTTAATGCTTTGATTAGGAGCTTTGTAATGAATGTAATGTGCAATAGTTTTGTACTTGTTGCAGACTGGAGGGCAAGTGATGAGCATGGCTCAGGGTGCTGTGGACACCATAAAGAACACACTTGGAGTTGGTGACAAGAAGTGAAAGAAAGCGTGCGTACACACCCAATCTCTCTCCCATGAGATGTGAGGTGCTAGGGCTGCTTGCTTCTATGGAACATTTATTATTTAGGTTTTGTTATAGTTTTGCCTTCTCCTAATGGGGATTAGTGAAATTTGCCTTTTGAATGTATTGCTATGGGATTTCTATTAAGAGAAGTACTCTTATCTGATGTCATAAAGCATTTTCTTTTTATTTTATGTACTACTTCATTTTTGAAGAGTATATATGTAATAAAAACTTAATAATAATGCACAATTTGATGCAAGAGTTGCTCTCACCTTTTTTTTTTTTATGGCGATATCCTTGAAACTTTTTTTTCTTCAATTTTTTTTTTTTAATTTATAAACTAGTGGTACTACATTCGGTGGTTTTATTAACCACATTATTTTGATCCTTTATTTGATAAATTAAAACTCTCCACCAATTTTGACTGGTTCGTGTGATCAAATTGCAAATAAATTTTTAATGAATTTCTATGTGGATTTGTTGAAGAGTCCTCCATGTAATGTCATAGACATCCGTTGAAATTAACTAATTAAGGAAAAGTTCATCAATTCATTCATGAAGAGCCCCTCATGGCAACTTTACCCTAATTAGTTGGGTTCTAACAGTTCGGACACTTCGTTGCTTGGCAGCAAAAATAAAAAACTTACCCTAATTTAGAATGTCATACAATGTTGGAGCAATACTAGAGTTAATAAATTAACCTTTTGACATAATAAATTTGTAACAATTTTTATCCCATTAAAAAAAAAAATGTGAGACAAACAAGAGTCTTTCTTTTTCACTTTGGGGGAAAGTTTAGATCCTTAATCTTCTACATGCATAGTACCGATCAACCAATTGATAATAATTATGAATGAATGCTTAAATTTACTAAATACTACAATTGATATCACATCTTTATATGTGGTATCGAGCATAGGAACATCATTATATATTTTTCTTATTATGGTTTCATTGAGATTTAAGAATTAATGTTTGATTTCACATCATTATCTATCCTTACATTTGTTCGATAATTTCAAATTCGGACGCCTAACATTGTCCTTGTTATGCGTTCTCTCTCCTATGCATCTTTTTTTCTATTAAAAAAAAAAAAAGAGAAGGAGGGGGGGGGGGGGGGGGGGGGGGGGGAGAGAAGGAGATTTTAAGACGACCGTTACTCGGTAATTTCTGCATTTTTCATTTTGGTAATGGGCCGTTAGCCGGTTGTCCACTACGGCTTTCTCGGACATTCTTTACCGATTACGTGGACGCACACGATGCGACACGAGTGCGCGTGTACTCGAGAACTCAACTACTATTATTACTTTGCATGTTCTCTACAGAATCTCCGTACCTCTCCACCTAATTTACACAAACTGCCACTGCAGCTTCAACACCTCCTCTCTCAGCTCAGCCATGGCTGCTCTGAGATATCACCAAACCTATCTGCAACCCCATCGTTGTCTCTGCTCTCATTCACCTAAACTCCTCCATCTTCGAAACCCTAATTTCACTCCAGCCCTCAAGACCCCGTCATTTTCTTCACTTTCTTGGAAGATTAGGGCTTCCAATTCGGTTTGTTGCTTCTGCAAGGCAAATGCTGGAATCGAAAGCGTTTCAGTTCAGGAGGAGATCGAACGGCCTCCGTTCGATATCAATCTCGCTGTCATTCTTGCCGGTTTCGCCTTCGAAGCCTACAGTAGCCCGCCTGTAAATAATTGTTGGATGGGACTTATTATCTCTTTTATTGGCTTTGTTTGGTTTCCGAGAGAATCAAGGAAATTCGATGAAAATTAAAAGGAAATAGGATTTCAGGTTTTTCTTTTTTCTGCTGTTCTGTTACTGAGTAAATGAAAAAATGGTATATAACTTGGTACCGAAACGTATTTAATTTAGTTGAAATATATTCATTTTCTTGAGGACCAAACAACGCTAAACATGAAAGAAACCAAATCTAATATTCGTTTGTGTGTATTATATATACGTTGCTCAACTAGGCTTTTGGCAGCACTATTTCGTTTCCTTTCCCTCGGTTTTCTCAGAAACCAAACAAAGCATAAATTCAGGTAATTACATTCTCAGTTCTTTTTTTATTATTTGTTTTGATTATCTATTTTCATCTTTAAATCAGGAAAATATAGGAAAGCGCGAAGTTGATGCTGCAGATTGTAAGACAGTGTATCTTTCAGAGTATGTGATCATTCATTTTTAGCTTTTGATGACATGGATCCAGTTGTTCTTGCTCTTTATTGTTATTGAAATGTGCTTAACTCCATTTGTGCTTGCATTAATTCATGTCTGGTCATTGATTTTTTTTGTTTATAAAAGCAAACCGTAACTTGAAACTGGAGATCAAAGTACCTATAAAGCAATATGTAGCTAAATTGATTAAGGCAAATCAATACAATATCTTTGTTTTCGAACTCCATTGAGAACACTCATAGGTGCACCATCAACTCAATTACGACAAACTTATGGGAAATAATGACGCCGTAAGAACTACAATATGCTCAGAAACAAATCATCTTCAACTAATCTTAACTGTTTTTTAGATACATTTGAACCCTAATTATGTTGGTAATATACATATCACAATAGAGTCCTTTTACTATCAGGTGCACCTGATGCAAAGTTGCATCAGTGAACATGTTTTCACTTGTTAGATCCATTGAACACCCATGATTAGTTCTACTTCATGCGGATTCGCATCAATACCCGATCCGAAATGGGGTGAAATGGGGAATTGGGTGTAAATCCCATTTCACCCCATTTTGGCCTCACTTTGCACAAATCCATCTCGCTCTCTTACTCTCAATCAAATCCATAACCCTAAAATCATGTGCACGAGCCCACCATCCCTAAAACCAGCAAAATGAATAACTCAAATGAACAGATGGAAGACCTCTGTGAACTAAAGCCCTCTTGGTAGCTAACAGCCTAACAGTACCCATTGCAGCCAAACAAAATCCAAGAAACACATACCTGCTTCCGGACGTGAAGCTCAATGGTGACTCTTTGTATTTTTTTTTTTTTTTTTACCTGATGTTGATGGCAACAGGTTCAGGCCGGACGTGAAGCTCGAAATTGCCATCTTTGATGGCTTGTCCTGATGCTTGATGGCAACCAGTTTAGGCCAGACCTTCCAGCTTGATGGCGAGTGCTGGACCTTCAGCTCGACAGTGAGGGTTTGTTCTAGGGTTAGAGTTGGGTCAAGAGGGTAGGAGGGAGGTGTTCATTTCATTTGACCCAATTTGGAGGGGTAAAAAGAAGGTCCGCATGTTTTTAATGTCCCCTGCATCCTAGACGTTCAATGGATCTCATGGTGAAAATATTTTTACCTGATGCAACTTTGCATCAGGTGCACCTGATTGTAAAAGGACTCTATCATAATATATTACATACTATTTCTCTTTTTATCTTGATTTTAAAGCAGATAAATTGTTTCATGATATTGGCTGCAATGATATGTTGGTTCCTTTGATGGATGGCAAAATTGCCTGATGGATCTGAGAATCCTTCAATCAAGACAGCCTTATGATATAAATTTACAAATAATGTCGTGGTTGGATTCTATATTTGATGCTGTTGCTAGCCAGCACTGCAAATTCATGCTGTACCTCTGTCTGATCTGTTTCCATCAAAGAATTCAATCTTCAAAGCTGCTTCTCCATAGTGAGTAGTGGGTGTATTTTGATACAAACAATTTAGATTTTAAACCTGACCTTGGTGAGGTGTGTCCTCTTGTTGGAAAGTTTGGATGTTTGTTTAACTGAATGATCAAATAACTAAACTTCTTGTGGTTGTTTAGTGTTATTTTTTCTTTCTTACATAAATTTGATTTTGTCAGTTTCCTTAGATTCTCACAAATCTAAAGAGGAAATAAAAAAGGCCAACAATGCATTTAATGGTGGGTTCGCTGGTTTGAAAAATATAACTCTCAACGATTAAATTAATGTGTGGCATGTTGCACAGGGAATAGAATTTCCCTTTCAAGATGTTGACTCTTGAATTTAAAAAGTATCAATGTGGCTATTTAAAGATCTTGCTGGGAACTGTTAATCTCTTGAAGCATTTGTGTATTTGAGTCTCCACCAATGAAAGATTTCTTTAGCGAGTTGAATATATCTTCATTAAAATTTAATTTTCAAATTTAATTTCATATGTGCAGGTCATTTCTTCGTGAGATATATGATGGACAGTTGTTTATAAAGTTGAAAAAGGGTCTTGATTTTCCTGCCATGGATCCCTGGGTAGGTCATCTCTCAAAACTCTTTCTACTTTGATGTGTGTGTGTTTGTGGTTTTTTTTTTTTTTGGTCCCATTAGTACTTCTATTCACTTACATAATTTACAACACCTAATTCATTTGGTGGTTTCCTTTGGTTCATAATCACAACTATTTTTCTTTTGTTCTCAGTTCCTTATTAATTTATGAAACTAAAATCCATCCATTCAATTCTTGTTTTTGTTGTTGCATTATTGTTTCAAATTTAAATGTGCTTCAGGGAACAAGTGATCCATATGTGGTCATGCAATTGGATGGTCAAGTTGTCAAAAGCAAGGTTAAATGGGGGTAAGTAAATAAATACTTATATTGAAACTTACTAATATGTTTTGAAGATTGAAGAGACTAACAAAATTCTTCAAGGTTCACAGCACTACTTTGCTTAGAAACTTTCATAATGTTGAAATGCTGTTAGTACTATGGGACTATGGGCTTGCCTCTTCCTTGAACCAAAAACATGTCCTTCAACTTAGTTAATTTATTTAATATTGTTATGATTGAGGAAATTTGGCAGAATCATGACTTATGAAGTTAGCCAAGCTTGCTGATGTGAGATTTAAAGAAGGGTGACATTATGTGCTAGCTTCAGGGGAGTGTTGTGGAAAGGCACATCTGCCTCAAATTGGTTTTAATTTCAACATTCCTTCAATGTCAGGTGTATTGTATTGAAATAAGTGGGAGGGTAAAATTTAGGCTGTCATGCTCTCTATTCTCCATCTCTCCAAGTTTTTTATTTTTTATTTTATTTATGTTTGCAGACCCTAAATCAAATCCAATCTTTACCTGAGAATTCATGAAAGGTGGAATTTGTTGTAACCTTGTCCTTTAGGCTCTGTTTGGACTTCAGACATGACAAGAGAAAGCAAAGGTCAATGCGGAAAACTGCTTAGATATGGACTTCTTTTTTTTTTTTTTTGGTTTCCCAAGGTGTCCCTAGGCTTCGCCCAGGACTAATCCTCCGAGGTACGGTCGGGCGCCGAAGCGGGGACCTCTCCCAAGAAAGTTTTCTGCATTCACAAGGGCTCGAACCCGAGACCTCTTGCTTAAGCGACCAAAGCCCCTTCCACTCAGGCCAACCTTCGTTGGTTGATATGGACTTCTTTAAAAAAATATTTTAAGGCCTTTCTCCTTGCTTTCTCTCAAGTTTTCCGAGATCCAAACAGAAGCTTAGTCATGTTGAAGGAACACATGGAAATTTGATGTTGACATAATTACTATATTTTACTTGCCTAAACAATCACTACTGCATGTTTAAATTTTTGTCATGATATTCGAAGCATGTTTGCAAAATTCCCTTATGGAAAGGAAATTGTTTTAAAATGTTCAATAAAACAACCAAGCTGAGGATATACTCTGCCCGTTAGCAATTCCTGTCTTGGAATGAACACTTTTTTAATTAAGAACTACTGCTTCCACAAAAATTGTGCTTCTTTGACTATAATGTATGTCTATGCATCATGAACTGCATGAAATTATTTGAAAATTGGCAGATGCTGCTGATGTGGATTTTAAATTTGGATCATCTCATATTTCCCAGAAATGTAAGTTTGGTTTTTTGAATGAATAATTTAATGATGTTAGGACAAAACAGCCAGCATGGAATGAGGAGTTCACTTTAAATATCAAGCAGCCCCCAACTAGAAATCTTCAGGTCAATCTACATTCTTAATGAATCTCTAATTTTATTATCATGTAGAAAGATTTTGTCTGCTGCTCCTTGTTCCACTATTTCATTTCTTTTCTTCTTTTTTTTCATTAATATTTATTTTTTTCGTAAATCATGGCAGAAATGAACCGCCTAATGAGTTAATACAGAATCAATGAATAAGATTCCCTCATAAAAATTGTGTGGCTGAAGAGACATCAAATATTAGCATCTCCTAACATGTGAAGAGAAATAATTGATCATTCTCTAGACAGATCCTGTATGTACACTTTGGGGATGTCTCCAATTTCCATGGTCCATCATCGTTATTATTGATGCTATGGTGTTATTGTGGTTAAGCCATGTTTGAACCTCTGGAACCAGCAATTTGTCTTTGAATATTTGCTATCATTTCCCACCACCACATCTGAATGCTATGGTCTCACTGGATAATTATAAATTTTATATGTAACTCTGTTAATTTTAAATGAAACCTTCCATTTCTTTAAATCAAACTGAAATGCGCACGTGCCTATTACATGGGTTGAACAGATGGCTTAAAAAAGGGGTCCTGAGTTTTCAATGTCTTGTCTCTTGGATATATGAAACTGTTTTGAATGCATCAATATTCTGTCTCACCCATTTTTATATTTATTTATTTTTTATGAGCATTGCGTATGGACTGCCCTGAAGACCTTTGAAGACCTGCATTGCACTGGCCAATGAGGCTAGTATTTATCAAAGTGGTTTGGTGATGTTATGGTAGTAAAGTTCACATTTTATCTTTTCTTCTATCCCAAGGACATTCTCATCATGTCGATATGATGATTGAACAATAGATAAACGGACAGGCGAGTTGCCAGCTTCTCTTTCTGTTCTTGAGTAGATCTATCTATATATTTAGGTTAAATTACAAAGAGTCTCTTTTTGTCCTTGAGTAGATCTATATTAAGTCTCTCTTTTGTCCTTGAGTATATGGCCTGCCTCAATCATGGTTCAAAGTCTTGGACTTGGTCCCCATCTCATTTCGGTTTCATTCATCTCGTTTCAGTCTCGTTCATCTCGGTCTCACCCAACTCGTCACGTCTCGGGCGAGATGCAACTTTACACATGAAAAAATGTTTGAAAAAATCCAAAAAAAATCATAGAAAATTTGTAAAAAATATGATGATTACATTGGAACCATCAAATAAGCAAAATAATGAACTCAAAGCATATAATATGGTTAAAAACATAAAAATAGGCGCTAGCGCACTAATATATCATGAAAGAACACTATCTTTATGTTTTAGATATCTAATATAATCCCAAAGAACATAAATAAATATCATATAATCCCAAAGAACACTATCTTTCGTAATTTTTTATCATTTATAAAAAAGATTTAGCATTTATAAAAGACTATAGGTTCATGATAGTGGGAAAAAAATAAATAATAATTTTACAATTTATAAATTTTTTTATCATTTATAAAATGATTTTTATCATTTATAAAATGACTATAGGTTCATACTCCATAACAATACATTTTTTTTAAAAAAACAATTAACATTGTCAGCCGAGAATGTTCTCAACATGAATTAAAAAAATAAAACAAAAACAAATAAAAAAGTTTTAAAAAGATAGCCAAAGAAAAAAAAAAAAAAAAACGGGAACTTACCTTTTTAAGTCGGTGGGGAACCGATCCCGTGCAATCGACCCAAGCAGTCGAGAGAAGAGAAGGGAGTGAGTGAGAGAGCGAGAGGCGATGGAGGGGTTCAAACCAGAGGCTTGGCCGCCGGCTACCTCAGCCGCCGATGTCAGTTGCCGTTGCTGCTACCCTCAACCGCCGCCGCCGCCGCAACTACAGCCCACCTGAGAAGATGTTGTCGCCTACCGGAGACAACCACAGCAACACCACCACCACTAGATCTGGATTCGAGCGACGAGAGAGAAAAGGGAAGCTTTTGAACAAAAGAGAGAACCCATCGAAGGCAAATTGAACAAGAGAGAGAAAAAAAGGGAAGCTTGAGCTGGGTATCCACTGTCGAGATAGGCTGTATGGTTTCCGTAGGCATAGCTATTTTTTTTTTCCCCCGAATTTCGGCATCTTTCTACAACATCACATGGCCTAAAGCATGGTCTCAGACGATTTGGGCGATATCTTGTTTGAATCACACCGAGATGTCGCATTCTCGTCAATCTCGGCTCGTCTCATCCGAGATCACAGCATTCTCGACCGAGAATGGTAATCCCCCTTATATTCTTGTAGTGGAGGAAAATCTCGGATCGGAGGGGGGCGAGACCGTGTTGTCTCGGTGAGATCTCATCCAAGACAGCTGAGACTTTGAACCCTGGTCTCAATGCCTTGCCATGGGCATCATCCAAAGGACTTCCAGTTATCTCTATTGGTATAGATTCTGAAATTTTGGTAAGACAATTGGCGGGTAATATGGAGGTTTTTGCAGGTATTAGGGCTCTTTTTTGTGAACTCCTTGTTATTACTAAAATGTTTAAATTCTGCCAAATTTGTAAAGTCTCGAGGACTGAGGTTCAAAAAGCTCATAGATTTGCTTTAATGGCTAGGAAAGGTTTTTTTAGATATTTGTTGGGGCTCCCTGACCCTTTAGTCCTCTTCTTTCTTGTACATCCTGTTAGTTAATGAAGTTCTTAACCTTTCACAAAAAGAAAAGAAAAAAAGAGCAGATCTATATATATTTAGGGTAAGTTACAGAAAAACCCCCTATATTATACCTCCAGTTACACAATATCCCCCACTATTTTAAGACCGAACAAACACCCTCCTCCCCAAAGTTTACACGTGAGTTACTTTGCCCCCTTCTGTTAGGTTGGTGTGACTAAAGCATTTTAGTTGTTTCATACAGGAAGGATTTTTTATTTTTATTTTTATTTTTTGGGAGAAGAAACAATGTATTATATTACGAATCAAAAGAAAGAGATTACATTAAAGATGGAAGATATTTCCTCTTAGAATGAAAAGAGACCAAAAAGCTGTACCAATTTATACCCAAATTTACCAAAGGCTATACCAAAAACTATATCCAAGCTATACAAGCTTTGTAGTAGAAAGGAACCAAAATATGACCAGGAGTCAAATATTGTTCTGGATTTAATTCTTCCAGATTTGAATTAGATTATTCCTATCAGAAAAAGAAAAGAAAAGATCTGGATTAGATTACAATGTAGCATATTTGCTCTGCATCACATACCCTCTTTTGATTTCTTTTCAAAGTGCTACAGCTTCAGTTTCTTTCATTATATAGTTTACCTATGCTCTTCATCCCGTATGTTGCCTCTTGTAAGTCTGAACATGATATATTATTTGTGAATTATCCTAAGGTTTGTCCACCAGAATCGCTATCATTTTACCAATACATGGACTGGTCAAAACATAGGATCCATGCTTGGAAGGAAGTTGTTTTTGTGGTTCCATGGTGATATGAAAATAGGAACACTTGAAAATTGCAGAGGGCTGGAACTTCTGCGTTCTTTTCAAATTTACTATACCATAACTACCAATTAGTTGGGTGTGCAGCATGCATCTCGTTCTGCTTTTCTAGCCTATTCAGATCCATATCTTATGATCAGTTATCTGTATTTATAGCTGTTGTTGTTAAAAGAAGATAATGATCATGACCATGATGCAACAATGGTGATAATGATGTTGATTTCCTTATAATTTCATTGGATATCTTTGATAAATGATGTTTACTTCAACAATGCAAAACCATGATCTGAAAGTTTAGACCTTGATTGAGTTGTGAACTTGTGGATAGATACAATCTTAATCATATTACTGTTAAAAGTGTTAATTACACAGTTTCTTCACAACTTTTCTTTTCATTTTCTGATATTTGGTATTGAACTCTAGGTTGCAGCTTGGGATGCAAACCTTGTTACTCCTCCTAAACGCATGGGGAATGCAGACATAAGTCTGGAAGGCCTTTGTGATGGTGAGAATCCAATGTATCACATGCATAAATAGATTGTTTGAAACTGGTGGATCATCATGTTGCCCTAGACCCCTAGTTAGTGTTGAGTGGCTTGGGTTTATGCATTCATATTACACCCGTGTCATCATCTTTTTGTCGAGAAAGCAATGGTTGCAGGAAATTTACTACTCCCCCCCGTCCCACAAAGATAGGCCATTTTTCATTTTGGATTGTCCCAAAATGTTTGTCCACTTTAAAAAGTCAAATCATAAATTTTTTAACTTTCCTATACTACCCTTTGTTATATACTTATATCAAGAATTACTTTCAACACGAAACCAAATCTGACATAGCGATGGTACTTTTGGAAAGAAAAAATATAGTGGGTGACAAGTCAATGCATTGATGGCTTTCCTTAATCTGCGTGTTTTGTCAAAGATGGCTTTCTTTGTGGGATGGAGGAACTGCTTTATTCCAGCACTCAATGAAAGTGATTAACTTACAAATGCAAAGCAGATTGAGTTTAGCATAAGGGGGTACAAAATTTTGCCTTAAAGTTGATGAAATAATGCACATGTATTTTGGTAGGAGATTTGCATGAGGTGCTGGTCGAGTTGGAAGGGATGGGGGGTGGTGGAAAGGTACAGCTAGAGGTAAGTCTTCCTGGTGAAAGAAAAATTTATTTATATGTTGACAGTTCCAAGGCAAAAAGAAGTTTCTAATTCCATTCTGATTGATAAGAAAATGCACCTTTATTTCATTGTAGATTCCTTAGGTGCGAGAGTGCGAGACCATGACTTAAAGCACATAAAAGACTTTAGAGCTGGCTGCTCTAAAGCCCATGTGCCTGCTACCACAGGCCCAAAACTGAGAATTCCCAAAATATCTTGGACCCCATAAAGATTTTACAAAACTTAAATAAAATTAAACCAGTAGCATATGAGTATATGATCCTATAGAAAAGATAAAAGAAGACTACTTTAACCTGAACCGATTTCCAAGGCCTTTCCAGGCCTACATTACTAACCGTGTGATCTGATTTAAAATTTGGTAAATGATACAAGAAGCTGTTATTTTTGAGATACTTATAGGAATTTTTCAGTAACCTCCTTAACATTCACCTAAAGGTGACTTCGAAGACATTATTTTGATTGAGAGATACTGTTTGTTAATAATCACTGGTACTCAAAATCTTCTCTGGGAAGAGATCATTTCTTTGTTGAACTGGTCAGATGAGATTAGGGCCTTCACTGATGCAAACTGAGCAGGGAACCATTGAACACAGTTCTGTAGGTTATTATCCTCTTGCCGGTTTTCATTGTAACACAGAATTAACAAGCAGCCAGTTTTAAGGTTTAGTGCAGAAGTTAGTTTAAATTCATGGCTCATGGTGTTTGTGAGCTTGATTGGCTGAATCCGAGTGAGTTGGGCTTTCTGATGAAATACCCTATGAGCATGTAATATGACTTTCATCTATTGGCCATAGCTCACAACTCTGTTGAACATGACCCCACAAAGTACACTACTATTGGTTTTGATGGTTCTTTTGTGTTTTTGATCCATACCCCCCCCCCCCCCCCCCCCAAAAAAAAAAAAAAAAATAAATAAATAAATAAAAGGAAACTTGTATATCTTTGTCAAATTTAGGAGGTCGATTAGTTGAGTTTTTAATTATGGGAAATTGATAGAGATCAAATTTAAGAGATTTTGGATGATTAAGGTATAAATCATGTAATACATTTGATTTCCATTCATCTCAAATGAGGCAATTTGTTTATTTCCTTATCATGTATTTACACAACTTGGGGGGGACATCTTTGTGAACCAATTGTTGATATACTAACACCATGAAGTTAGGTTGGAGGAGAAGACCACACACACTTAACTCTCAATTTCACTTCTTTCTTTGTATTCCTTTTACTTCTTTCTCTTGTATCTCCCCTGATACCCTAGAGTTGCAAGAAGTCCAACTCCCAGGAGTTTATAATGTTAAGGATCCACTTCTTCATATTGGAGGGAAGAATAAAGAAAAGCAGAAGAAAAAGCATCCGGATGGTACATCTTTGCTTTTATGCAGAGGATAGTAATAAATTTTGGTTTCTTAAAGAGTAATCTAAATAGATGCTTTGTGATTATTTGGGAACTTCTTCCTTAAAGCTGTAAATCCTCATTATGCCATTTGGTGCTGGAAATGATTTTTATTTTTAACTTGTCTTTAGTTTCCAGATGTTGCTTTTTTAAACTTAACAAAATTAATCTCCCCAAAATGGGCCCTTTTTTTATTTTAATGTATAAAATAAACATGCTATCTTACTGTATTCTTGCTAATGGTGAGAGTTTCAGGTTAAGTACAAACATTTTGATGATATTGATGAAGAAAAAAAGTGGTGGGAACTCACCTTTGTTTCGGAATTTCTTCGCAATAATGGTTTTGAGTCTGCTCTGAAAATGGTAGATGGTTTTGAGACTGTGCAAGCACGCCAGTTTGTACAATATGCTTTTGGGCAGTTAAAGTCGAATTATGGATACCTTTTGAAGGATCAGATTTCAAACAATGATAGCTATGATGCTGAAGGTTTTGGGAAACCCAACGATCCTGTTAGTTTATCAGAAATGCCTTCACAGCTTGATAGTATTCGGGAAGGCTCTTCAACTGACACAAGCTGTGAGGAAGAAGAAAGTAATACAGAGGAATTTCACACAGATAATGGTGGTGTGGAGAATGGACACGCCTCTACAGAGATGACACAAGTTGGTGAGAGTATGCAATCGGATAAACAGTTTTGGAAGAACTTTGGTGATGCTATCCATCAAAAGGTTGTTCAGAAACTTGGTCTCCAAGTTCCTGAGAAATTAAAATGGGATTCATTTGACTTATTAAACAGAATTGGCTTACAGTCGCGAAAGATTGCAGAAGCAGGTTACATTGAATCGGGACTAGCAGTTCCAAAACGTCAAGATGTTGATAATGATGAAGTAACAACTGACTCACTTACCTTGAGCACGATTCAGTCTTCACTTCCAGATATTAAGAAGGCGACTCAGGATTTATTGAGGCAAACTGATTCCATCTTAGGAGCACTGATGGTTCTGAGTACAACAATTTCACAATTAAATAAGGAAGCACTTTTTGTGGGAAAAAACGATATTAAAGAGGATGCTTCTATCAAAGTGGAAGAGAATGTCCCATGGGACTCCAATAGTGAAAATTTGCCTGGCTCACTGGATAGGTCTGTGTTGGATGAAAAGAAAGCTGAGGAGATGAAAGCACTCTTTTTGACTGCAGAGAGTGCCATGGAGGCTTGGGCAATGCTTGCCACTTCGCTGGGCCATCCGAGTTTCATAAAATCTGAATTTGAGAAAATATGTTTCCTAGATAATCCGTCCACAGATACACAGGTAAGGTCATATCTCATAATCAAGGAGCTCAATTTTGTCATCATAATTCTCTTTATTCAATGAAAGAGAATATGTTATCTTGAATGCTAAATTTGGTGAAATTCCATTGATCAAATAGGATCATATTCTATAGATCATTTATCTATAGCTAATGCAGGTGGCAATCTGGCGTGATTCTATACAGAGAAGATTAGTTGTTGCTTTCAGGGGAACAGAACAAGTGGGTTATATCTTGTTTTGAACATCAGCAGATTTACTTGATTTGGCTTTCAGTTTCAATCCTGATTTATTGAGTTTTCCAGACAAGATGGAAGGACTTGCTAACTGATTTAATGCTGGTTCCTGCTGGGTAGTATTCAATCTTTTACTCAAGAATTGACTTGCTTAGCAGTTTGATTTTAATTTTTTGAGGGATTCTTTTAATATAATGAATCTAATTTGCTGTCAATCATTGCATCTGTGAAAATGACCACATCACTAATTCAGGGAATATTAATTGCGATGGAAAGAATACACATGTATAATGTGAAATGCAAAATTTTCAAGTGCTAGCTAATGCTAATTTTTATTCCATTTTATAGGTTCAACCCTGAAAGGATAGGTGGAGATTTCAAGCAAGAAGTTCAAGTATGAAATGTAGTCGGTAGATTGAATTTATGTTTAAAAACATTTATGGGATGCATGGAATATTTGACAGCAAATCTTGTATACTCCTATTTCATCATTAAGTAATTAGTGCTATGATTTCTTCAGGTTCACAGTGGTTTTTTAAGCGCATATGATTCAGTCAGGAAAAGGATCATCGCTTTCATTAGACTGGCGGTTGGTTATATGTAAGTTGTTCTTTTGTGTGAATTGATTGAAATTTCAACTTAGTGGAAAGCTAACATGCTGATGTTGCATAGAGGAATAACTACCTCATGGACTTTGTGCAGGATGATTTGGCTTCACTTTTACCTTGAGGTTTCTCCCACATAATTTCACTTACATAACGTGTGTGTGTGTGTGTGTGTGTGTGTGTGTGTGTATTTTTAACTTTAAAAATCATTGATATGCTTACTATCGTTGGAAGTTATGTGAGGCATGGGTCGTTGGAACAATACTTTTTGTTTACTATAAATTAGATTGCTACTTTTTTTTTTTTTTTTTTTCCTTTGTGTGTTTATCTTGATTTTTCCTTTAATTCTTTCTCTTTTCTCTATTTTTCATCTTGTGAGCCTATTTGGATTTTTTCCATGGTGATATCCTCTGTGAAATTATCCACATTGGGAAGGAGCTTCATTTGACAATTTCTCATACCTTTTGAACAATTAAGTGTGGTTATGCTGTAATATTACTGCATGTGCACAAGCAGATCTGAAAGGCTAGGATTCAGAATTTATGTAAGAGTATATATCTTTTTTTCCTTATCTTGAAAGGGGGGTTGGGGTTGGGGGGTTGAATTTTCAAATGTCCTTCAGTTTGGGACCCTCACTGGTGTCAGAACTGGGTAGCATCATTCACTTAAACTTACTCCTCCCTTCCTTTCATCATAATTATTATTGTTTTGGTTTTGTGTTGTATTCTTCAGTTTGAGCAGAGGTGTCACATAGATGCCATATGATATTTAGTTGTCCATGCTTACATAAATCCAGTACAATTTTCCAGCAGCCCCAGCACGATTTTCCAGAGTCCATGTCCATTCTGATTACACTCGTGTGTAATATTTCTACAGACATTACTTTAATACATTTCACATGGTCATTTCCTTTCTATATCATCTCTCCATTGTGTTTAATAACTAAATCACAAATCATTGTTCTTGGTGATGCTCTTTGGTCATTATGCATTCGATTCTCTTCTTCTTGTGGGGTGCTTTAAGTAAATGTTATTTTTACTGCAAACAGAACCATGTAATTCCATTGGAAATCATAGCAAGCCAGTCAAATTTTATCCTGGGGGTGAATCTAAGCCAACTTCTTACTGTAGTCTGTTCTATTAAAGGGAGCCTATAAAATTTGTTTTGGTTTCTCCTAGTGCGAGGCGTATTCCTATTTATACGTTATGCATTCTACGGAGTCATGGAACATATTATTTCTTGTAATTTTTATTTATTGTTTTAAAATGTCCTTATTAGTGGCAGACATGAGCCTTTACTGCAAAATTTTTCTACTGAGTAATCTTGAACTTTTCTACGGTGGTTCATCAGACTCTTGTGCTTATTCTTTTGAGTGGCCTAAAAATGAGGTTCCTTAGCTTGAACACCAACTTCGCCTAATAGATGACCATTTCCTACCAAAAAGAGGACAAAAATTTTCCTCCTTATTACTTGTATATTCACGATTTACTTGATGTTAAGGGGTATGCATACCATTCAACACTTTTGTAAGCATGAAGCGTGGCATTATGGTAAGTAAGTATTTTTGTTCGATACTTTTGCTAGACTTAATATGTCAGACTTTGTCTTGACTCATGTCCCAACTTTTTTTGTTTGCAGACTCTTGGGAAGTCCCACATCCCACATTGCCTAAATATTGAGTTTGTTATGGTTTTATGTACCTATTTGGGCTCTCCACCTAAAAGCTTAGAATTTTAGGTTGGGAACTTAACATGATATCAAAGCCTATATTTGTCGTTGTCATTCTTGGGCCCGTTCCATTAGTGAGCCCATCATTGTCGTCCACATGATAGGCCCGTTGTTGTGCTCTTAGGCTTGCACGTGAGGGGAAGTGTTGGGGAGTCCCACATCCCACATCGTTTAAATATTAAGTTTGTTATGGCTTTAGCTCTTTTAGGTTGGGAACTTTACACAAACTATGCTCGAAAATGTTTTATGTTAGTTTTATTGTGATTGGCATGTTACATTTACATGGTGAACTTAATCACATCATAATAGATATAAGGCTTGAGTTTGTCAAATTTGATGTTCTTGTGTGGGGTATTAGGAAGGTAGCACTTTTGAATAGGTTGATATTATGCGTCCACAAACTCTCATCTATATAGTATGCACTTATGCTAATGAAGTAAAGATTTGGGAACAAGTCATATTATTCCAGGTTAATCGATAGTTATATTTTTTTAAAGCCTTTTTTCCGT
Source organism: Liquidambar formosana (assembly GCA_039720395.1). Lineage (NCBI taxonomy): Eukaryota > Viridiplantae > Streptophyta > Magnoliopsida > Saxifragales > Altingiaceae > Liquidambar > Liquidambar formosana. The sequence continues at coordinate 15,988,961 of CM077822.1, forward strand.
GACACCCTCCTATACTGATCTGCATCATGGTGATTCAATACTATGTTACTGGTGAAATGTGGGGCATTAATAAAATAGCTGAGTTAAATGCATCGTACATTATCTAAGACCTGCAAGTCCCTCTTTTTTGGAAATTTCAAAGTGTTGCATCATGCTATTTTCTTTATAATAATGGGTTATATTTCCATACCCCAATGACGACCGGAGTTTCTTTATGAATGACACTGAGATTGTCGGAAGATGAATCATGCACTGACTATTTGAAGGTAATGGTGAAAGTGTTAAGAATATTAAGGAGCCAATACTATTTTAAACTTTGGTAAAATTATAGTGCATTTATGCTATTTCTAGACCAAGCTAACACAATAGAATGATTTGTAGTGAGTATGACCTAGATGATACGACAAAATGTGTACATTTTCATCCAATTATTGGTATTATCTAATTTTCCATTGTTGCAGTATGGCCATGTTTGATTTTACTCGATCTTAGTGTTCAACTCTTCCAAATACTCTATTATTGGTTGTCCCTTTATTTTTTATAGAAGCACTAATGTAAGCATATTAGTCATTTGATTGCTTTTAGTTATAGTCTTCATCGTTCTCTTCATGCAACTTATTTGATTGGGTATTCAATCTAAGCATTCTAAATAATTAAATTCATTTCTTTGGTTGAAAAATTCTATACATATGCATTTATGTCGTGAAATATGATATTGTTTGTCGACAAAGTACAAGCTGAATGTGTTTTGTGGCAGAGATGACGGTGCTGAGACGCAGCTCAAATGGCATGTTTTTGTCACTGGACATAGTTTAGGTGGTGCATTAGCTACCCTTCTTGCTCTTGAACTTTCGTCAAGTCAATTAGCAAAGTGAGTTCTTTCTATCTCAACACAATATAGTTATTCTCCTTACCATTATGTTAATGCACGCGTGTACACATGCAAAGCATCGACGTTGAAGGCTTCAACTAAAGCTTATGGCGGCTATCCTTTTTTCTTCTGCATTCATCTCAATCTTGCTAAATTTTTTTTCATCTTTCACCTTGTTAAATTGTCTAGGCTAGTTACATTTTCTTTGAAGTTAAATGACATCTTCCTGCCAATTCATGATGTTATGTGTACCCTAATCTTAGGCACATATGCACAGTGGACCAACAATTACTGTGCATTTCTGCTCATGTAATAGGATACATAACATTAATAGTAACTCTAACTATATGTGTATATATATATGTGTGTATATGTGATGCGTAAGAATGCCAACAGCTATGTTGGGAAGTATATACTATATCCCATATCGGTTTAATATAAAATTTGATATGGCTTCATATACCTGTTTGGGCCCTCCACTTAAAAGCTTAAGCTTTTAGGTTTAAAACTTAACATGGTATCAGAGCATGCCGATCTTGGCCCGTTTTGCTCATGAACCCATCTTTATTGTCCAAGTGACAGGCCCATTCTTGTCTTGTTAGGCCTGCACCTGAGGGAGGTGTTGGAAAGTATACCACATCCCACATCGTTTAAATATTGAATTTGACATGGCTTCATATACATATTTGGGCCCTCTAGGTAAAAGCTTAGGCTATTAGGTTGGAAACTTAACAGGCTTGAATATTTGATCCATGTTTAAGATTCCAAACTATCATACAATCTATAAAGTTTTATTTGAATGATTTTTAAATTTTATTTTCTCAAACTCTTAACAAAATTGAAAGATGTATCTGCCAATTTTCCTTTTCTTTTTCCAACAATATTTAACTTGAAATAGAATGAAATTGAGGGAAGAGAGTGAGTGTGGTGGGGATGGGCCATATGCGTGAGAGAGATTGGGGTGGGGTTGGAGGAATTCATGGAGGTGGAGTGGATTCTGGAGAGAGAGCCCTCAATTTGACATTCATTATATGATTAGAAGGTCCTGAGGACTATTTTATGGTAGTAACATAAAACTTAGTGTGTTACTAATTGTTTATCTATTACTGGTGTGTGAGTCAATGTGACTAACGTCAGTTAAAATATAGATTTAAATATATTATATAAAATATAGACTAATTGTTCTATTCTTCTGTGTTTTGTAGGCGTGGAGCAATTTCTGTGACTATGTATAACTTTGGATCTCCTAGAGTTGGGAACAAAAGATTTGCAGATGTTTACAATGAGGTAATTTACAGTTGTAATTTTCGTACTGTTTGTGAATTTCCTTTTGGATTTTCTCTTCGTTCTTGGACAATAGAATGCCTGTTTGGTTGATGTTTACTTCAATACTTTCACTTGCAGAAAGTCAAAGATAGCTGGAGGCTTGTAAACCACAGAGACATCATACCAACAGTCCCACGTTTGATGGGTTATTGTCATGTAGCTCAACCTATTTATCTAGCTACTGGAGATCTAAGCGATGCCTTGGTGAGTAGTTTGTCAGAGAAAGTAAAACCTCTTCTCTTAATATTTACGTGGGGTAAAATCTGAACAGAATACATGGCAGTCCTCACTAGTTTCTATAATTATGTTTCTGAATGTGAGTTCAAATATTGACTCGGCTAATTGACCTGATCATAAGTAACTTTGCTACTGACTCACTCACTCTGATATGGATTTCACTTTGGAGAATGACTTAACTGGCCTTGTCTACTTGATAATTTTTTAGCTGCTTTACAAGTTCCTGCTGGTATTCTTTTGAAACAGGAAACATATATTTCCCTTTGAACAATTTAGAAGCCATCCAAAAATATGTTTCTTAAACATTATTACCAATAAAATAAATAGGAGAGTCTCAGGTTTATATTACCCAATTAGAATAAACCAAATAGATAAAGTAAACCGATACATACCCAATTATTTGGGCTTCCTGTTGAACCCCTTTGTGCCTGTATGAATCTTTTTTACTCCATAGCCAATTTTCCATTTTGGATTATTAAATCAAAGGGTGCTTTTATATAATTGATTGTCCCCAAATTGGAAAACCAGGTGGGGAGTATTGGTTAGTACAACCCAGGGGGCCGAGTCATACCATCCGCAAAAACCCACCACCTACTGCCAAGTACTCCTTTTGAGTTTATAAAATGTTATTGGTGGAAAAAAATGTGAATGGAAGATCCCATTAAATCGAATTGAACTGAATTGGGTCCATGAATCTTGGCAACAAAAGTCCCATAAATGTTTCTGTGATGGGTGAGGCTAGCATAAATCAAGACAGGAGGTTAATGATTTATAATGATGGCTCTGAATCTGCATGGGGTAACCAAAAGCCATGCACGGTTTTGGATAACCAAGGGATAGTGGTGGGCCATAATGATAAGTTGCTGGGGACTTTAACACATGGAAATGCTTTAAAAGAAGTTGGGTCAATGGGTTATGGGCCTGCCACTAATGGGCCTGTTATGGGGAAATTCAAGGAAAAGACGAGGAGTGGGCATCTTTATATTAATTCAGTGAAGAGTTGGGATATTGGGCCTTCAAGTATTGGGCTGGATGGTTTGATTAGGCGTAACAAATCAGAAGATGATTTGAGGAGGGCTGGGTATATCAAAACCGATGGAGGTCCAAGTCTTGGCTATTCTGATGTGGTTCCTATAGTTAGGGCTTTCTCATCTCTCACTCAGGTGAAAGGCGACGCAGTGCAAGCCAAGATCTTCGACAGGCCAAGTAGTGAGGCGACAACTCAGATGCCGGCTTTCGATGATTCTAGAGAAGGAAGGAAGTTGGCTAGCTGCTTAATTGTTGACGATGGTGCATCATTAACAAGGAATATTCAGAGGAAGGATGTGATGGTAGATGAGTTGGATCAGTCTTGATGGGGACATCAGCGAGGGAAGGTTTCAAAGGGAGATTGAGGAGGTCAAAGAGGGCATATTACAAAGGAATCAAGGAAAATGGTTTGAATCTAGCAGCATCGATTCTAGGGAGGAGTCTTCAGACAATGGTTCTTCTCTTGTGTCTGATTCCGAAGGTCCAATAGTTGCAGATTCTTTTGATGGGATCCAAGAGTTGTTTGAAAGGGAGGTACACAATTCTGATGTTTCTTCTGTTCACTATCGTGAGGTATGTAATTCTTTTATGCATAATACTCCATGTGAAACTGATTCTTTAAAGCACTTTTTGGTTGACAAATTATCTGGGAGGGGTATCATTGTTTCGCATTCAACGGAGGGGTGCAATGTGGTTTCCTAGTCCAATTCTTCCTTTTCTTTTGGTGTCATCTCTTCTGGGAATGGGGTGGTCCAAACACACAATTATAAGATCAGCCATGATTCTGCGAGTTCCAAATTAGCTTCTAATAATGTACAGGAGTGCCAGAAGGATGATCTTGACAGGGGTTTTGATCCTGATAAATTACCAAATATAAGTGATGTTCTGGGCAAGGACTTTAATATCGATATCGATGGATATATCGAGGGTCCAAAAATGTGGATATATCGGATATATCGTTGGATATATCGACAATATCGATATCGTTTTAAAGATATAGTGGATATTATGAGTTAAACATGGATATTTTTATTGAGACTCTGGGAAACAATGATTTAAACTCTAATACACAATCTAGCATCAAAATATTGGAATTTAAATATGTATAATACAAGTATGTGTTGCGTAGGGTATAAAAAATATACCGCGCTAAGTAAATAAATAATAGAAAATTTTGCAAATTCAACATTTAAATGTTATATAATATTGAAATAGATTTTTGTAACATTTAAATATAGAGTGCTATTAGACCAAAGGCCATTGGTTTGAAATAATATTTTAAATTATGTGAAATACTAAGCATAGTAAAATGTACATATATATGTGAATCCTAACCTATTCTAATGTGTAAAAATTTCACCAGCAATTAGCAAAAGGGCATTTAAACATGGCAGTGTCGATATATTGAACGATATCAGCGATATATCTTCGATATCAGCGATATATCTTCGATATATCGCTAATATCGTTCGATATTTTGTTTTTTGAAAATTCTTCAATTTCGCAACAATATATCGTATCGTTACCCTCCGATATGGCGATATATCGCGATATATCGTCGATATATCGCGATTTTTAAGTCCATGGTTCTGGGTAATAATTTCCTAGAGAGTTCTCAGTTGAGTGGAGGAAACGGGCAAAGGGAGGATAAGGGGAATGCTGATGAGTGCTTGTCAGAGGGTGAGCAGGGGGAAAGAGAGTGGGGGAAAGAGTTTTCTTTTGAACTTAATGGTGAGGGCTGGACTAATTTGAGGAATTTTCTTGGGAAAATGAATTTGACTCTTATTAGAAAGAGTGAGGGGTAGGAATAAAAAGAGGGTGTTTGATAGGGGAGGTGGGGAAGTGGTATAGGCAATAGAAAAGAAATAATCGGGGGCAGAGGTGTTAGGGAGTTAAAAAATCTACAGTTTAGTGTGAATTATGGGGAATTTTGTGGCAGGAAAGGGTATGGGGTTAGTAATAAGTTTTAATGAAGATTCTTACTTAGAATGTAAGGGGATTAGGTTCGAGAAGGAAGAGGGGTATGATTAAGGATCTTTTAGTTAAAGAGAGTCCGGATATAGTCATGTTACAAGAGACAAAGTTGGAGAAAGTGGATAGGAAATTAGTTAAAAGTGTGGTGATTTAGGTTTAAGGATTGGGTTACCTTACCTTTGGTGGGCAGATCTGAAGGTATTTTAGTCATTTGGGATAATAGAGTGGTTTCAAGCACTGAATTGGTTTTGGGAATATTCTCTGTGTCTGTTAAATTCAAGGGATTGGATGGATTTGAATGGTGGTTGTTTAGAGTGTATGGTCCGAATAATCCCCATCTACGGTCTTAGTTCTGGGATGAACTTTTTGATCTTTGTGGGCTGTGTTCTCTAGTTTGGTGCTTGGGGGGGGGGGGGGGGGGGGGGGCATTTTAACGTTATTTGGGTGATCTCAGAGAAGCTCAATGGCGTTAGAGTTACATCTAGCATGAGGAAGTTTGATGAATTCATTAGAGAATGCAATCTTAGAGATCCTCCTCTGTTAAATGCTAGTTTTACCTGGTCTAATATGCAGGAAAGGCTTGCTTGCACTAGAATTGATAGATTCCTTTTCTCTTGTGAGTGGGAAGAGCATTTTCTTCAGATTAGGCAAGCGGTTTTGGCTAGAGTGACTTCCGATCATTGTCCATTAGTTTTGGAGAGTTGTTCTATAAGGTGGGGTCTGACTCCGTTTAGGTTTGAGAATATGTGGTTAAATCATCACCAATTTAGGAGTTGTTTTGAATCTTGGTTGGCAGAGGGTGCTGTACAAGGTTGGGAGGGTTTTAAGTTTATGAAAAAGCTTAATTTTGTGAAGCAAAAAGTTAAAGTTTGGAATAAGGAGGTTTTTGGTGATATTAGGGAGATTAAAGGCTCCATTGTTAAGAGGATTAATGAACTCGATGCTGTGGAGATGGGTGGGTTTCTAGAGAATAGGCTAAGGGTTGAGAGAGGTGAGTTAAAGAATAAATTGCAAGAGATTTTATTTAAGGAGGAGGTTATGTGGAGTCAAAAATCCAAATTTAAGTGGTTAAAGGAAGGAGATAATTATTCAAAGTTCTTTCATATGGTTGCAAATGGGAAAAGAAAGAAAAGTTTTGTAAAGCAATTAGTCAATGTTGATGGGGAATTGCTGGAAGATGAATCTCGTATTATTAGTGAGGTGTTTGATTTTTCTCTAAGTTGTACTCTTCAGATGGGGTGGAGAGGCCCGTTGTCCTGGGGTTGGAGTGGAGTCCAATTAATGATGTGCAGGCATTATGGTTAGAGCATCCTTTTGAATTAGAAGAGATTACAGGTGCTGTTTTTTATTGCAGTAGGGATAAGTCACCGGGTCCGGATGGTTTCACGTTGGCTGTTTTCCAGGATTGTTGGGAGGTGATCAAGGATGACTTGTTGAAAGTGTTTTTGGAGTTCTATGAGAATGGGATTGTGAATGCGTGCACGAATGCTTCTTTTATTTGTTTGATTCCCAAAAAAGAGAGGTCTTTAAATTTGAAAGATTTTAGACCCATTAGCTTGGTTACTTCTCTTTATAAGATTTTAGCTAAAGTATTGGCTAATAGGCTGAGGGAGGTGCTTAGTGCAACTATTTCTAGTTCCCAGTGTGCTTTTGTCAAAGGACGTCAAATCTTGGATGCAGTGTTAGTGGCTAATGAGGCAGTGGATGATTATAGGGTTAGGGGTTTAGAGGGTTTCCTTTTCAAGATAGATTTTGAAAAAGCTTATGACCATGTAGATTGGGATTTCTTGGATTTTGTACTTGAGAGGAAGGGTTTTGGCGACAGATGGAGGAGGTGGATTATGGGCTGCTTGGCATCGGTTAACTTGGCTGTGGTGTTGAATGGGAAACCTGGGAGGTTCTTCAAGGCATCTAGGGGATTGAGGCAAGGAGATCCTCTGTCTCCTTTCTTATTACTTTGGTGGTGGATGTTTTGAGTAGGTTGGTGGATAAAGCTAAGGAGTGCAATCTGCTTGAAGGGTTTGCTATTGGGAGGGATAAAGTTTCAGTTACACATTTGCAGTTTGCTGATGATATTCTTTTTTTTGTATCTGGCAATGAGCATAATCTTAGTAATTTGAGATACATTTTACAAATTTTTGAGTTGGTGTCTGGGTTAAAGGTGAATATGGGGAAAAGTTCTTTAGCTGGGGTGAATTGTTCTCAAGATAAATTGGGTAGTTTAGCCAAGGAGATTGGGTGTTCATTAGAGAGTTGGCCAATGAAGTATTTAGGATTGCCCCTGGGAGGGGATCCAAGACATGCTAACTTTTGGCAACCGGTTATTGATAAGGTTGGAAAGAGATTGGATGGTTGGAAGAGGGCTTTGATTTCAAAGGGAGAGAGATTAGTTTTAGTTCAGTCTGTATTGGCTAGTATTCCTATTTATTATTTGTCTCTTTTTAAGATTCCTATGGGAGTGGCTTGGAGAATTGAAAATTTGATGAGGGATTTTTTATGGGAAGGCAGGGGGGAAGGAAAGAAGGATCATTTGGTTAGTTGGGAGGTGGTGTCTAGATCTAAGAGTAAAGGGGGGCTTGGTTTGGGAAATATTAGTTCCAGGAATATTGCTTTATTGGGTAAATGGCTCTGGAGATTTCCGCTGGAGAGGGGAAAGGATTGCCGTTGTTTTGGTCATCAAAAGCAAATATGGCTTGTAGAATAATGGCTGGGATTTTGGTGTTGGTGTGAGGATTTCTATCCAGAGCCCATGGAGGTCCATCATTAAGGGATTGCCGTTGTTTTTGGAGCATATTGCTCTAGTGGTGGGGAATGGGGAAAGGATTCGTTTTTGGGAAGATTCTGGAGAGATGAGTGCCCTTTCTCAGCTCGTTTTCCTCGATTGTATAATCTTTCTTATGCTTATGGTTTTTCTATTCATAGTTTGGTTGTTTCGTCCTCGGTGCCTATTGGATGGGATTTTCATTTTTTCAGAAATCTTAATGATAGAGAGTTGGTTGAGTTTTCCTCCTTGTTATCAGTGCTTGATGGGGTCACTCTTAGTTGTTGGAAGTTGGATAAGAGAAGTTGGGTTCCTTGTTCCTTTGGAGTTTTTTCATGTAAATCTTTTTTGGATGTTATTCTTGATAGCCCTGCTTTGTCCTTTTTTCCTCCTTCTAAGATGATTTGGAAATCAAAGGTTCCTTTAAAGGTTAAGGTTTTTGCATGGACTGTTGCTCATGGAAGGATTAATACAAATGATATGTGGCAGAAAAGAAGACCCACGTTTTGTTTATCACCCCAATGGTGTTGTATGTGTAGAAGAGCATCTGAGAGCTTGGACCATTTGTTTTTGCAATGCGATGTGGCTTTTTCAATGTAGCTGTCTTTTTTTCAGCTGACTGGGATTGGTTGGGTTCCTCCGGCTTCTTGCGCTGATTTGCTAGTGATTGACTATGGTGGTTTTGGTAGGAGTTCTAAGGGGGTGGTGTTGTGGAGATGTGTGGTTCTTGCTCTCTTTTGGGTTTTGTGGTTAGAAAGAAATGCGAGGATATTTGACAGCAAGGTAGAGCAGAGCGGGATTCTTTGGGAGAGGGTGGTTTTCTTAGCCTCCTTTTGGGTTTCAGTTTCTAAAGAATTTTGTGGAGTCTCTTTATCCCTTATTTCTTATGATTGGTTAGCGGCGTGTGGGATGTAGGATTGTTGCTGTTTTTCTGTTTTCTTTTCTTTTTTCTGTGGACTCTTCGTCCTCTTGTACATTCTCCTTCTCTATTAATAATATTTTTCATTGCCTATCAAAAAAAAAAAAAAAGTTCCATAAATGTCTACAGTTTCTATACTGGAGACTGGTCTTCCGTTGTGTATAACTAATGGAAATCATCTTTGAGTTGTAGACAACAACAAAAGACACAATCAACTATATATTATTTTTTCAATTTATCTAATAAATGCAGCTACTTATAAACTAATAGCATACTATTTCAGGAAAATTTGGAGCTTTTGGGAGACGGTTATCATGGTGATGTTATTGGGGAGGCTACACCAGATGTTCTTGTTAGTGAATTTGTACGTTTCTTGTCTTCAAACTTATATAAGCATTTGTATTCCTATAAATGTTTATTGAAATGTTGATATATCCATTGAATGCATACGTTCAGTATGATATATTATATCAGTATTTCAATTGTCAAAATGTTGACAGATTGGGTTAGTTACCTAGGTAGCATTGATAATTCTGATATTGGCGCAATGCAATTACTATGTTTTCAATATTTTCGGCATATCAAGATATCTATTGATGTTTTTAAATGATATGTATTTCATTGGTTTTTATGCCAGTCTCATATGTTCATTGTTGAAGTTAAATTGAATATTATTGTGTCATTTTTAACAGTATATTGAAAACTAATATCTTCATTGGTGTTTGTTTCATTTTTTAAGTCTCTTTAATTTTTTTTTCCCTATTTGATGTCAATATCAACAGTTTTTCCTTTCCATTTAGATGAATTCATTCTCTATATCTTTGCTTCTTACCTATTTTTTTATTTTTTATTTATTTAGTTCGTGTGGAAAATTAGGGATGTAAAACATTATTAATTACAAATAAGTGTATGTGGTAGAAATTCCTAGTCTCCAAATATGAGTGCTCATGTTGATTATTAAATTCTAGTTATGAGTTAAAGCAAAGATCAACTATTAAAACAAAAAGCATTATGAAATTCATTTATAATGAGAATCTTCGAAATTCTTGTCTTTGGTATTGATTAGAATGTAGTAAACTGTAAACCTCCTCGCTATGTTATAGGTGTATTTTGTTATCATACTATCTCGGGAGGTAGGGGAGTCCAAAATCCAACACAAAAGGCCAGTATACAAGTTTGAAACTCATACCCACTCAAAAGGCTTAAGCCCATTGGTGGTCATGGTGACTCCTTTCATTGTATATTAAGCCACTTGATTTCTTTTCTTCCAATGTGGGACAAAACCATACCTGAACCTCAACAAGCTCTCCCTTCATGTGTGAATAACATCAGTTTCAACATCCCTCAAGTGTGATCCACTACTCTTCTAGTAGCCCGTGACTCATTCTGCTCACAGAACAACCCAAGAGCCCATCAAATTGGCACACCACCACTTGAAGAGTTCACTAGGATTGTCAGCCATCAACTCTGATAATACCACTTGTTGGGGAAATAAGAGAGTCAAAAATCAAACGCAACAGGCCCAATACGCAAATTTGGTACTCATACCCTCTCAAAAGGCTTAAGCCCATTGGTGGTGAATCCATTTGTTGTAATTAAGCCGCTTTCTTTTCTTCTTCCGATGTGGGGCAAACCCACACGTGAACCTTAACAATTCTTTTGTGAATATATGCATATAGAAAGACCTTTTATTTGTAAATTGAGGGGACCTCTCTTGGATTCCTCTCTACATCTTAACGAACGAAATAAAAAACGGGCAATTGTTCACATAAACATCACAAATTCTTCTTGGGAAACTGTGCTTTTGGTTAAGCACTTAAACCAGTTCTTTAGGCTTTTAGAATTTGTATTGAACATGAGATGCTGAATCATGTACTTCCATTTGGTTGATGTTTTTAAAGAATAAAAAATAAAAATAAACTAGCTAGCTCTGGATTCCACTATGCTTATTTATAAATAAATAAATAAATAAATAAATAAAAATGAAGAAAGAAAAGTAAATGACGTATGAAGCGACTATAGCAGTTTTGAATTTTAAAAGTTGCAGTGCTTCTATAGATTTTCGCATTGGGGATTCATGTTGAGAGTTATATCAAGGACAATTATTGTAAAGCTTGACCTATTGGATTCATTAGAAACTCTTCTATTTTTCTTGAAAACTTACACTTTGCTGAGATTCTTCTTCCTTGATATGTAGTCCATTCAGATGTACCATGGTTTTTTTTTCTCTAATCTCAAATTTGGTTGAAAACATTTTACACAGATGAAAGGAGAGAAAGAACTTGTTGAAAAAATTTTACAGACCGAGATAAATATTTTCCGTGCAATCAGAGATGGGAGTGCACTTATGCAACATATGGAGGATTTTTATTATATCTCACTACTGGAGGTACAATTCACCTATTTGAAAATTTTTTACATAAACAATTTTCTTACTTTTCCCTTTTGTAGGGATTGTGTTCTCTTCACAGTTGCCTAGGGAAAATACGGCAATTTGACTCTGATTTTCTAGGAAATTGTTTATTCATTAAATTGATGTTATAACCCTTTTTAAAAAAAATCTTTTATTTATGATAGGAAAATAAAGATTTTTAAAAGCTGTTCAATAGTTACTATGCATCTTTCCGTATTAAGATAATAACGAATCTATTCTATTAAAGTTGAGTGGCTTTTGACCTCTTAGTTTTGTTTTTGGTTTGGCCCCCTTCAGAATGTGAGATCAAATTACCGGAGTCTTACAAGGTCCCAGACAAAGGAAGAAGGTAGCTCATCAATCAGCTAAGGCCATAGTGTCAGACAATGGGTAGCTGATCATTTATACACGCCATTTTAGTTACTTCAAAGTATTCTTTGTATGTTATCAGGCAATGTTTGTTGTAATTCCTATAGGAATACTATTCAATAAGGTGTACCTGTACTTAGGCGTTCAGTTTCCACTGAGCTATACCTCCAATACATGCATTTAATAGGATGGAATGGGCATTATTCCATTAGTTTTCTAAAGTACAAGATAATGTACAGTTTGTGATTATGAGATAACCAGTCACTATTTAATTTACTTTTCGTGGTCTTGTTCCGCAACTTTGGAATTTAAATACTATATTTGAATTGAAAATTCAGTCATATTGGGGTGAGATTTATGCCCTAGTGTATATTTAAGATCGGTTAATTTTTCTTATTATTATTTTCTTGACGTAAGTTTGACAAGCCTAGCCAATGACACTTTCATTTATTAAATGAATGAATGATTTTGAGTTCAAGTTTATAGAAAAGCATTGATACCCATTTGTTGATATTAAGAAGGGTTAGCTAGTTTCAATTGTCAAAAATTAAATAAATAAATAAATAAATAAAATAAAAAAATAAAAATTTGACAAGCCTGATTCAAAAACATTTCCTGAGGATAGCAGTTTAATAGTTTGGTATGTTGCAGTCGCTACAAGAATAATGGTTATTCACGACCTCTGATATTCTTTTTCAGTGATAACTTCTCTCCAGAGCAATATGAATGGAAAAGCTTTCTTTTCTTGGCTGGGTTTTTTTTTGTTTTTGTTTTTTGTTTTTCTGTTTAAATAAATCATGTGGTTGATTGGGATTTGAGGATTAGGGATTTTTAGGGAAGGCAAAGATTTTCCAACATGATTTGAGAGGTTTTTTTTTTTTTTTTTTTTTTTGAGGGGATGATCTAAATTTTATAAATTAGCTGGAAAAATGATGTAAATCAACAAGAAACTGGTCCCGAATAAATTCCGGGACATCCTCAATCCATATGCAAAAATCCACAATGTCCTTGGCATGCCTTACAAGACCATGCGCTACCGCATTACCTTCCCGCCGAGTGTGAGAGAAGGTCACCTCTCGTAAAAATTGAGCTGCATCACCTAAAATATCCTCAATAATCAAGCCCATAGGGGTACGCAAGATCGTTTGTGTGGTAAGAGCATTAACAACCTCCATACAGTCCCCTTCCACCTCAAAAGATTGCAAGCTCAGATCCCTTACCAATCCCACTACAAAGCGGACTGCCATGGCTTCCACCACGAGTGTCGAGAAGCTGCCGGAGACTTTCTTAGAGCTTGCAGCAAGAACTTGCCCCTTGTAATCTCGAACAATCACACCCAACCCGACGCAGTGAAGATCCTCAAAAAGGGCCCCATCGACATTAATTTTGAACACCCCACTCCTCGGCGGCCACCATAGGACCCGTGGCCTCACACCAAGGCTCACCTGATTCTCTGCCACGTCTGTACAATCCTTCCATAACTTAGCTGCCCTAGCAACGACCTCACTTGGTTCTTCCCTAAGGCCATCAAAAACAAATCGATTCCGCCTATGCCATAGCGCCCACATGGTCAGCAACATGTGTGGGATCTACTCTTTCTCCACCTGTGATTGAACCTCACCCAACCAGACCCCAAAATCTGGAAAGGGAGTATCACCTCCTAACCAACCTAGTCCGCTATATCGCTAGACCTGCTTTGCAAAATTGCAATAACAAAGGGTGTGGATAATGGTTTCCTCCTCCTGACCACATATAGGGCATAAAGGATTGACAGGAATTTTCCTTCTTGACAAGTTTGCTCTAGTTGGTAAAATACCTTTAGATGTTCTCCACACAAAGTGCTTAATCTTGTTGGGGATGGGTTGTTTCCAGATAAAAGCATTTACCATTCGTTCCCGTTCGTAGCTAGAACTTTCCCTGGTAGTATTGCCTTGGAGTCTCCGAATATTATCAAGTTCCATCAAGTAAGCACTTCGAACTGTGAAAGCACCCTTAGGATGATAATGCTATAGCAAACTATCAACAGGCAACCGGTGGCTAAGAGGGATTTGACATATGGCAATCGCTTCATGTGGAAGGAAAATGCTCTCCACTAATGCTTTATTCCACTCCTTCTTCTCCGAATCAATTAGCTCACTGACCCGTGCATCCTCCCCAAGGACAGTCATAGGCGAAACCACCCTGAAAGTTGTTGGTGAGGGTAGCCATTTATCCTTCCAAATGCCTACTGACTTCCCATCCCCAATCCGCCAACGGACACCTCTATCCAGTACACCCTTAACACCCCAAATACTTCGCCAAGTATAACTCAGATTCGAGCCTATCTTTGAGTCAAAGAAAGTACAATGGGGAAAATATTTTGCCTTCAGCAATCTGGCAAGTAACGAGCTCTCATATGTGACTAGCCTCTATGCTTGCTTAGCCAGCAAAGCATCATTAAAAACATTAAAATCCCGAAAACCCAGTCCGCCATCTGATTTGGAATAACATAACTGGTCCCAACGCAGCCAATGAATTTTCTTTTTAGTATCTTTTTGACCCCACTAGAAATTACTAACCATTGACTTGATTTCATCACAAAGACCCGAAGGAATTTTAAAGCAACTCATAGCATAGGTAGGAATTGCCTGTGCTACAACCTTAATAAGAACCTCTTTACCTGCCTTCGACAACAACTTCTCCTTCCATCCTTGCAGCTTCTTTCACACCCTTTCTCGTAGCATACTAAAGATTGCCTTCTTGGACTTACCAATGAGAGATGGGAGACCCAAATATTTACCATGGATACCCTCTTGAGAAATTCTCAAGATACCTCTTGTTGGATGCCGTTGTGCAGAGCTGGTGTTCTTACCGAAAAATATAGAAGATTTTTCCAAATTAACTTGTTGTCCAGACACAGCCTCGTACTGATGAACAATATCCACCACAGTTCTGCATTCTGCCTCCATGGCCTTGCCAAATAAGAGATTTTCATCAGCAAAAAATAGATGGGATATTTTCGGGCTCCTTCTGCAAATAGAAAGCCTTGTCAATCTGCTCTCCCTTTCCGCCTTAGCCAACATAGCAATCAGACCCTCTGCAATAAGTAAAAAAAGATAAGGCGATAGAGGGTCCCCTTGCCGAAGCCCTCTAGATGGGTGAAAATAACCACATTGGTTACCGTTAAAAATTACCGAATAGGACACTGTAGTCACACATGACATAATTAGGCGAATCCATCTGCTAGAAAAACCTAATTTCTCCATGACCTTTTCAAGAAATCGCCATTCCACTCTGTCATAGGCTTTACTCATATCGAGTTTCAAAGCAAAGAAACTTTCCCTACCCTCCCTTCTGTTCTTTAGAAAATGCATCAACTCAAAGGCTACTAGTATATTATTCGTGATGAGTCGACCAGGCACAAAGGCACTCTGACTGTCTAAGATAATAGAAGGTAAGATGGTCTTAAGACGATTAGCCAATACTTTGGCAATTATCTTATAAACCACATTACAAAGACTTATTGGTCGGTATTGGGTGATATACTCAGAGCTATCAATTTTCGGGATCAATACAATATGTATATAATTAAAGTTCTTCAGCATATTACCTCCCCTGAGGAAAAAAAGAGTGGCATAGATAATATCAGGACCTACAATGTGCCAAAACTTTTGGTAGAAAATTGCTGACATGCCATCAGGGCCGGGGGATTTGTTGGGATGCATTTGAAATAATGCGTCACGAATCTCATGAGGTTGGAAATCCCTCGTGAGAGCCAGATTCATTTCCTTAGTAACTCGTCGATCAAGGCCATCAAGAGCACTATCTGTAATGTGAGGCCTTGAAGTTGAGAAAATATTTTTAAAATAATCAACCACAATACCTTCAATAAGGTCCTCCTCGTCCTGCCATTGCTCCTGATTGTCTCTGATGCCTTTAATCAAAATTTTTTTTTTATGCCATTGAGATGCTCTAGCATGAAAATAAGCTGTATTCCTATCACCCTCTTTCAACCAGACAATGCGCGACCGTTGACGCCACATAATCTCCTCCCGAGCTAGGAGTTCATCCATACTTTGCATGATACGCTTCTCCTCAGTAACAGCTATACTAGTAGCCGGCCTGTGATAACCTAAACATTTTCCACCCTAATTATCAATTGATTATTGTGATCATTATTGTTGTTATCATTATTATAATTCCTATTAAAATTTATCATTATTTAATCACTAAAAATTTAGGATATATATAACAAAAAAATTACTAACTTATTATAATAGGATTAATGATGTAATTAATCCTTCAGCTGAGGTCATTGCTTACATGGGAAGGGGATAGGTAGCAAAATTCTATGAATGGCTAAAAAAGAAAAACAAAACAAAACAAAACAAACAAATCAGCCATGTTTACTTAGAGAAAAAGAAAATGGCTTGCTTGGGGACAAAGGGATAAGGAGGAATCTTCATAAATTAATGAGGGGAGACTTCCTTTGACTTGAGGGGGTATAAAAGGGCTAATATTCAGCCCATTTTCGTGCATATGAGCTGTTAAGAGAGTAACAAAAGAGAGAAATAGAGAGAAAGAAAGAAAGAAAGAGAAAGAAGGGAGCTCAAACCAAGAAAGTTTTAAAGCATTTTTCTACAAACCTGAGGTGAGATTTTTTATCTTTGAATGATATAGGAAAAGTTCTAAAAGTTTCATGAGAATTAGTTGATGTTTGGATAATTTTTTGAGCTTCAAAGAAGCATCAATAGCTTCCCTCATACTTTATTTGATTGGTTCTCTATGCACAGTAAATGAAACTTTATGAAATTTTTACCATAGTTTTATGATACTATAGAGAAGCTTCTGTATAAATCTTAGCCTTTAATACTTTGTAGGTTGTGAGAAATAAATTGGACAACCCGAAACACAAATATGAAAAACTGTACGAAATCGTAACTCATTTTTTTTTTTTTTTTTTTGATATTTTTATAATATTCTACATGAAAAACTAAGCAAAATGGGCTTTTGAATCATTGAAAAAGGTTAAGAAATGAATTAGTATGAATTTTTCAAGTTTTGATAAAATCTTGAAAACAAACTGTGAACAGCAGCAGAATTTGGCTTTGCGCAAGGAAGAAGAAGGGTATGTGATTGAGTGTGGCAGGGTGCACCACAAGCCACGTGTACCCTAGTGCAATTGGCCATGTGGGGCCCTCATTAGGTGCTGAAAATATTTTTAAAAATCTTATAAAAATACTAGAAACTTATGTTTATACTTTTGTACCTATATGAGTATGATAACACGGGTTTAAAAAATTAAGAGACTTTAACCCTTTTGTGTAGCTTGCTTTCAAACTTTGACTAGCTCAAACAAAGTGTATAGAATTCCGATTGAGTTACGAGTTGAACCATTAGATTTAAATCAACAAAATCTACATGAGAGTATTTTTGAGATAAAATGAATGTTTTAATTTTGGTATTATTTAATTCACATGTAAAATGACCATTTTACCCCTACTTACTAAAAATAGTTCAAATGAATTCCAAATTGAGTTTTGTTCGAACCTATGCAATTTCTATGAGAAGTAGAACACCTTATGGACTTTTTATTTATATTTTTGCAATATAGCCCCTAAACTTATGCAAAATTCCAAAATTTCCCTAAACTAAATATTTGGCTTTAAGATTTATGTGGAGTAGTTTGATTAAAATTGTTAATGGTGGTAGAGAAAAATATGAACGATAATTCATATTCATAATTGGATATTAAAATATTATTGAGATTAATTAGTGTACGTGCATGATATTAGCATCCATATGTTGAGCGATATAATTATTAATGCATGTACAAACATGTATCAAGTTATTCAGTGATCTGTTTATGTGAAGTTGAATGCTTATACTTGTGCTAAGATGTTGAGATGAGAAACAAGCATGTATAAATCTATTTTGTGACATGTTTATGTGAAGTTGCTTATACTTGTAACTGAGATTGAAATGTTGAGATGTTGAGATGAGATGACCGGGTTGAGAAAGCCCTGCAGTTAGTGCACTAATATGCTACTCCATTTTTGAGGGCAAGAGGCCAGTGGGGTAACATACACACATGATGAGCGATGTGTGCTATGATCATAGATAATATATCTTGTATGAGCAAACAGGTATACTATGATTGTTTTTTGCATGTTGCAGCAGGCAACAGAGTTACAAGTACGTGCAAATTTTATATGCTTTAGTGGCATAAATTTTGAGAAGTGCTATTAACATCATTGTAGTATGAGATGCTACAGAGATGCTGTTAAATGTAAGATGAGTTGTTGTATACTAATGTTAAGCATTCATGGATGAATTATCTCACTGAGCCGTGGTTTGCTCACCCTTTTATTAAAAAAATCATTTTTCAGGATCTGGAAATTTGTGAGCTGTTGAGAAGACATGAATAGAGGAGCATATTTTCAGATTCGATAGTTGTTTAGTTTTGATAAGTTGACATATGTGATTTAATATCAAACAATGATGTATTGTAATAATTATAATTTAATTAATATTTATGTGACGTAATATTTGTCAATATAGTGTCACTTGGAGAATGAATAGAAAAGGTTTTGAGTTGTCACTATCTCACTAAGCTTTAGCAAGACTATTTTTGGGGCGTGACACGGCCCCTACTTGATAGCCTTGAGTTGGGCATGCATGTCTTTGAGTTGTCTATTTACATTACCAAAAGTAGACTTGTTCCACCCTGCCAGATGCATTCTAGTGGTTTTGACCTTCTAATTCACACAGTACATAGCAGACCCCGAACCCGTACCAGACCAACCCTCTCTAACAACTTGCTCACATTCCTCGGATCTAACCCACATAGCCTCAAACCAAAAAGGTTTCCTTTTCCTTACACCCCCCCATTACAATTTCATCCATATCCACCAAAATAGGGAGATGGTCGGAAGCACTACAGACCAGATTTTCCACACTTGCCAAAGGATACAGACTGCTCCACTCTGTTGAAACAAGAGCTCTATCTAGCCTTTCCCTGATGCATTCTATCCCTGACCTATTGTTACACCAAGTGAATTTAGGACCATAAAAGCCCAAATCTCTAAGGTTGCATCTTGTAACGGCTTGACGAAAATCCCTCATCTGCCATTCAGTTCTCGGAACTCTGCCCCACTTTTCCCCTACTGCAATTGTCTCATTAAAATCCCCTACACATAGCCATGGAAGAGTTGAATGAGAATGGAGTGTAACCAGCAAATCCCATGACAATTTTCACAATTCCACTTCTGGATGGCCATAAAAACCAGTAACACGCCACACAGCAACCCCTGCCTCCATGATACGAGCATCAATATGGCCCCCTGAGTAGCTCAGAACATCCACCACCATTCCTGTCCCCCACAATAATGCCAGACCCCCACCCGATTATTAGCATCAACAATTAAACCATTAGAGAAATCCAATTTGAACCGAACCCTTTCCATTTCATTTTTATGAAGCTTAGTTTCTATTAAGAAAACTAAGCTGGGAGCTTTCCGCTTCACCACATCATGAAGGGCGTGAACTATGTGAGGATTCCTGAGCCCCCGACAGTTAAAGCTCAATGTTTTCATGGCACCCGATGGGACTGGTGTCCAATCGCCGCTAATCCATCTGCTGTAGCCGTTTGAGACCCATGCCCCATAACCTCTAGCCATGCTCTCTTGCCAGTATCACACCTGCCATTACAGCCAATACTCTCCTCCATGAGAATCTTATCAGCTTGCTTACGTTTCCCCACAGTGGCAGCCACTAATTCGTCCTCATTCCTCCCGTGGAGATGGCGCGCCCTGCGTTTCCAGTTGCTGGCCCTAACCCCCAATTTTATCCCTTCATGTGAAACAGACTCCTACATCGTGTTGACTTTATTGGCTTTATCTTTATTTAAAGCAATAGTACTCACCTCATATTCGGAGAGGCCACTGTTGGGCTACCCAAGATCCAAATTAGCCTTAACCACATAGGCCTCACTAACAACAAGGACCCACTGCCCAGTAACCGGGCCCTCATTATTAATATCATCTGTGTATTTATCAACCAACCCTCCTTCCATTCTAGCTAATTTAGGATAAAGGCCCACTATGGGCATCTGTTGTATAGAATTAGAGATCACCTCGCCAATCACTCCCCCAATCTCCATCGACTCCCGCGTGGTGCTACTAATATCCTTACTAGACCCCTTAATCACATCCCTCGCACCTACAGATTCCTACTCTTTCGCAATCCCAAATCCGTCTTCAATATTCAGAGCAAGATTACCTCCTATAACCTTGCAATCTAACACCTCTTTTCCCTGCTCCCATATCCTTCTCTACTCCAAAAATTATTGTGAGAGATCCACGTCATCATCCCTGTCATGTGAAGGCCCATGACGCCTGTCCGCCGATGACTTCCTGCTTGACTCATAGTCCTTTCCTCCTTCGGCACAAGATGAGAGACCGCCCACCTTCTAGGTCTTTGATGTTTTCGTAGGATTCGAGGCTCGCAACCAAACGCCATATTGCAAAACCTCACCAGATTTGGCACTATGACCATAAAAACATTTGATGCAGTCCCGCTCCGTATGGCCGAGTTACCCACAAAAATAACAAAATATGGGTAACCGTTCATATTTGACGGAGCCCACATTGCCTTCCCTCCTAGATTCACCATAACTCCTCTTTTCAAAGGTTTGCTCACCAAAATGTAGACTCGCAAACGCATAAATTTGCCCCAACAAACCCCTCCTTCCCCATGTTCCATTTCAATAAATCCACCCATTTTTTCTCCTATCATCTGTCCAATTTCCTTCGTCATACAACTTAACGGTAGATTATAGACTTGCACCCAAATAGAAATTTCGTCTAATACAATCTCTGAAGGTTGAATATCCCCCTCAGCTTCTTTTAAAAGTACTAAGGATTTGTCAAAACTCCATGGCCCCTTTTCCAGCACTCGCCGCCGATCCAATAGATGGTGAAATTGAAATAAAAACAAGTTCTTACCCAGATCCATGATAGTTAGGCCTTTCGCTGGCCTCCAGATCAGTTTCAGCGTTGATTTCATCACTTCAGCATTAAATGGTCAATCCGTGAGGAGTTTTCCTACTAGGCAGAACCTAGACTTCTCCCTACTAGCCTCCTGTATAGTACTGGGAATAATCACATTCTCACACTCCTCCTCTGTCAGCACAAAAGTCTTCCACATTTCCTCTAGATTGTCCTCCACGACGCTACTGATGTGACCACTAGATCAATCATACACCACTCCCACAAGGGACGACAGAAAAATCACCCTCATAAAGAAAAAGGCTTGCATTAGGCAAGACTACCACTCCCACGAGATAACCTCGAGGAGACTGGAAAAAAAGGTAAAGGGTTAACATGATTTGAGAGTTGATACATATATGATAATAGCTTAATGTTGCTTGAATTTATATATGTATCTAGTTGTCTAAATCACTATTATTGCTAAGAAGTTCTTTGTTGACAATCTCCTTTGAAAAAACATATATTTTTAGAAAACATTTTCAATCCTTTCACATCAATATTAATATATTGACATTCCAATTATATCTTTAAGTATATAAAGCACTGGAAAAAGTTAATACACTTACAAGAAGGGGTATTTTAGGAAATTGATTAAAAAAAGTTTTGACTTTTTAAATGGGACAATAATTTTGAAACATCCCTAACAAAAAAGGTGAACTATAAAATAGGAATGGAAGGAGTACTATATAGATCTTGCTCTGATAAGTTTATTATTATTATTATTAAGCAATATGATTCATAATTTTGACATATGATCCATAAAAACCATGGTCTAAACGATTCCTCCAGAAAAAGTGGGACATAATTCCCACACAAATGGACTGCATTGATAAGCACCCACAGACATAAGGGGGTAGAGCCGCAGTAACGGGACATTATATATGATAGCAAACACTATTTGGAAATTAAACTGAAAATTAGAATAGAAAGAACTTTTCCATCCTATCAAAACTTAATTAGTTTGTTGTATATATATTTTTTTTTTCTTGACATTCGATAAAATTTATCCTTACCGCTACCATCCTAATTGATCGATATCAATGTTTTTCCATTAACTTGAGTTCAAAATTACTCACTAAATAAGTAAGAAGAATGTCACTAGTTAGGTAGTTTGTATATCTAGATCTACACTTACCTAAACCATATTGGCATATTGGACCATTAAATGGTGTGGCCCAACTATGTTATATATGTTAGCAAGGTATTTTATTGGCCTGTTTGGCATAATTAATGATGGCGCGCCAATCATTCATAGCAATTTAAACCTTGGAAGATTAGAATGTGGTGAGTTTCTTCAAAGTTGATCTTGAGGGGATTTGTTTTATTTTTCATTTTTCAAAAAGTCATTATATGGAGTACTTTTTATTTTTATTTTTCCCAAATAATAAGAGAATACACACACAACCATGAGAATCGAAACAACGACCTCCGCAAACCCACTCCTATTGAAATGGGACATGCCATTAGACTTAATTAAGGTCATTATATGGAGTAGTTTAATGAGGAATGGTGTGAATGATTTTTTAAATATTAAAAAAAATCTTTGCAATTCCCCAATCATATTAGCCGTCAATAAAATATCCAAATTTTAGAAATATAAAGTCATTCATCCAAAAACTATGAAACCTAGTGTGAACCCACGAAAAAGCGCGGCGCCCACAAGGGGTTGGCAAAAAGAATGGGGGTGAAAGGTGTGGTGAAAGACAACAAACAAAAAAGAGTCGCCACCTCATTTTTTAGGGAAAAGAGGAAAACTACAAAAATGTTTTATTTTCAAAACCACATGACTCCATTAAAGGAAAAGCAAAGTCTTTGAAACCAGAAAATTGGATTCGGGGGCTAAGTTACGACGTGGGAAGGTTCTGGGCAAAGCCCATAGGCACCCACATCGCCCGAGTTGGTCTCTTAATTTAATTGGGCTAACTTAATATCTTTTTCACTCAAATATCAACATATATCATCACAAGGCAGCATGCATAACATATATTCCATCCAATCATCCACGCATAATCACTCAAATAAAACAAAACAGAAAAAAAAGAAAAGAAAAGAAAAGCCTAGGATACTTGGATCCTAGAACAGACTTGAGCCTCACAAAGAGCGCCTACGTACCATGCAGCGAAATGCATGGATCAAAGTCCACGTAGTTCGAAAAGAATAGGGTTACAACCTAATACAAACCTATGGTAAAAACCCTAGGTTTCCTCATTTGAAAATGTATCGAATAATCCAAAATTGGAGACTTCCACAAGAGGAAAACTTTGATAGAAAACCAGAATTTTATTTTTAAAGGAAACCTTTGATAAACACCATATGTTTGTATTAAGAAGTAACCCAAGGAGGGAGAAGAGAAAAGAAAGAAAAAGAAAGGTGAATTGGGGCACCTTCAAACCCTACTTACCTGAGCGCAAAAGCTCCAATCATTAGCCATTTCAGACCATAGCAGCCCTATTTGCAATAGGACAAGCATTGTACCTATTTGCACCCTTACAAGTGCACAAAACCATGCAAAGAAAACAAAATACTAATCTGGACAGAACCATGACAAGGCCTAAAATCATCCATTAATCATGCAAACAACAAGAATAATGAATAACTAAGGACTCTAACTCAATTTTACATGCAATGACCTGACTAATATGCATAAAAAACCTACCAAAGACACACTAGCAAGCATAAGAGACTCCAATAATATCAATAAACATGATAGTAAAGCATATTCTAACCAAAAAGATGATATTTCATGTAAAATATGAAAATAGGCCTCCTTACGGCGAGCTTTCTTAAGCGAAACTATCCTAAGATAATTTCACGTAAAAAAGTCGTTATGGGAAGGTGCAGTCAACATATCCTACGTAAAATATATATATTAGAACACAACAGAAGTGATTTCATGCTTAAACACATCATAGAAGGCTCTCATGCGAAACCTCACCCAACGAAAAGGATAATTATCCTTAGAAAAGGATAATATCTCCAAAAAACCTATAAAACCCACTACATGAATGCAAACCTAGTATGATTCAACTATATGCAGCATATATAGAATGAATATGATGAGCAACAACTCAAAACGCTAAGCTAAGCATGCTGTATAAGACCTATGTCATTTTAGGGTTATCGAAACCCTAATCTCACAACTATGCATAAAACCCTATTAAATGACTCTAACACATGCTCAAATCATCATGAATATCATCCACATAATATATATTAACTAACAGGAACATCAACTCATGATAATAATCACAGCAACCTAGACATGTGGACTATGCATGATTTGAGAGGATAAAAAGAAGTAAGGCTATCTAATCCCTAGTAAACCAGGGATTATCAAGCATATAAAACCATAAATTATCTCAAAATCATTCATATAACATCATACAAGCATTGAATTCAATCCGTAAGAAAAGCTATCTCATGCACCATAACTATCCTAGGAGAAGAAGAAGAAAGAGAAGGAGGAGAAGCAGAAAACTCATGTTCAGTATTAAAGGGGCATGCTTACCTCTTGTAGACTCTTCCTTGTCTTAAAACTCCTTGTTTCCTTCCTTGCTTGGGGTTGAAGAGCCTCCTCTTGATGTCCTTCTAGCTCTCCAAACTCGTAGCTCCCTCTCTCTCTCAGTGTAAAGTGCAATTAACCTCCCCTATGTGCTGAATATCATGTCCTTTATATAGAGAACTGACCCCCTAAACCAATGGCTAAGATTAATTCATTAATCAATGATCCTAGGGCTATTAGAGACTCTCTTGGTGCTCAAATAACTCAAACTTACACACTCTTAAGAGCAAACAAGTTGTTTTGGCGGAGGAAACCGTCAAAAGAGGGAAGAGAGAGTCAGAATTCGAGTTGAAGAAGGATTCCTCGGGTGACCAACTAGGCCTGGACGGTTAGCCGTCTGGGCCTAGACGGCTGACCGTCCAACCCCGGACAGTTACCCGAGGGGTTTCCTTTTCTGCTTCGGTTTTGACTTCTACTTGCTTCAGAAGTCCTAAAATCTTCAAATTAAGTTCGATTTTGACGAAATAAAAGCCAAAACGACCGTGTTTCGAAGGGGAACACATTTTTAGGCACTTTAGGACAAAAATCCTTAACCATGGGTGCATGGTTAGGTTTTACAAAGGTGGTTAACCATGGTGCCTCACCGTCGCTAAGCTGGGTTTGTACACAAGGTCGAACCAAATGCTTTCCCGATCGAAATTCGATCTTTCTAAACATGTTTAGGACATAAATAAAGCCCAATTTGAGTTAAATGAGAGAAAATTGATTGGGTCTTATGAGTCAATTTGAGCAAACCAAGAAAGGGTCTTTTAGCCAACCCGAACCATTACGAGCCGAATTGATCTTAAACCATTAATTTATGAAATTGAACCTATATATAGATTCTATATACTCATATGAACTCGAGAGAATGACTCGGGATTCATTCCAAAGTCAAATAGAAAATATACGGCTAAAAAGACGATTATGCCCTTTAAGTCGCAAAAGTTCTTATTGACCATCGAGATGAACTCCAAATCACTTCAAAATTCATACACATGATATTCAATGCCATAGAAACTCAATGCAAAAGACTAGACTCAAAAAGGGCTTAAAATCCTACATGAAATGATATGCCCTAGCTAAGATGACAAAAATGGGGTGTGACACCTAGCATCCCCGACTTTCATAACACAAGTAAAAAATCCGAAACAGTATACACCCAAATGACCAATGTGGTTCAGAAGGCTATTGCAAAGAAATTTTTTCTTTTCTTTTATACTCGAGGGTTTTCTATAATTTTTCCTAAAACTTTAATAACAATTAGATGCAAAATACTTCTCCTGTCTCACAAAGATCGGTCATATTTGTTATTTTTTTATCCCAAAATGTTTATCCATTTTTAAAAGTCAAATCATAATTTTTTTGAACTTCTTATTCTATCAATTGTTATTTTAATAATTACTTTTAAAACAAAACCCAATAAAAAGTAAAAAATTGTACTTTTGAAAAAATAAAATTTAATAAATAATAAATCAATGAAATGATGTATCTTTTTAAAAAGGGTAAAATGCAAAAAACCCTCCTGTATTGTTACCCTTTTTGTAGGATACCCCCTCTAAAAAAAACTCAACAAAAAACCCCCCCATATTGTGCTAGGGGGTACGCCATTAACAACGAAATGAAATGACCGCTATGCCCTTGTACGGAAAAAAATAAAATATTAGGTTTTGACATTTTTAAATGGTTTTAAAAAACTAGTTATGAAATTACCCTTTTACCCCCGATTTAACCTTTAAGCAAAACCCCTTCCCCCCTCCGGTGTTCCCATACACTCGCGTCACTATCACATATTGTCGTCGTCCAACGCTGGTGGTTGTTGTCAACCAACTGCCGATGCATTAGAGCCACCACACGGTAAGATCTGTTAACCATTGGTCCATCATTGATCCCCGTCGTCATCGACAAGGATATCTCAAATCTGAGCGAGCCCGCAGACCTTTTATCGTCCTCATTGCTGAGCTCAGCATCAAATTGCTATCAATGGCCAAATTTAATCAACGACGAGAAAACCTTAACCCCTTCCTTTCCTGTGAGCGTCGTGTCCTAACCACGCTAGCTCGAGAGTACGCCACTAACCATGGATGATTAGGGGAGAGAGCGAGTCGCCACTCGATTTTGGCCTTGGGAACCGATTGACCCCTAGCAAGGGCCCAACTCGTCATTACTAAAAGAATCAAGGTTCGGAGCTAGGGTACGCAGATGGGAAGGTGTTAGGCACCCATCTACGCCCGGCTGAAATCCGGCCCCCACACATATTTTATTGGCTTTAATTAAAAAGGACTTAGTTGAGTTCAACCGTTAACCAAGCGTTTATGCAAAATGGAACAATGGCATGTAATGATGAGAGATAAAAAGAGTTAACAGGAGAATATATGTACAGGGGAGAAGACTTGAAATTAAAAGGAACACTTGCACTGTCTGCAAAAGAGAAAAAATGGGATTAATTAGTAAAAACAAGGTCATGCACGTGCATGCATGCCCTCTAGCTACTATGCTCCACACTTCAATTACACCTGTCATGCTCCTATGATATGCTTAAAAGCCTACAAATGATCCAAATATGCTTTGAAAATAGTGAAAATGCCCTAAATCTAAATATCATGGGTATACGGTGAGATCTGAAATAAACCGACATAGTTGTGCATATAAATGGACGTGTCAGGATAAAAGTGTGGTATATATGCTGGAGTTAATAAACAAATATGCTATAGAACGAATGAGAAATCTATTTCCAATTCTTAAAAGTAGAAATGAATCAACGCGGATTAATCCTAAATGCACTTTAAATGTAGGCCATAAATGAACATTATGAAACCAATATCGCATTCATTTCATGCAATATCTTAAATGGTGATCATGAATCATCAAAATAAAACAAAATTAAAAGCGAAGAATCGTTACCCTCAGGTATGGACAGCAGCAATTCCTTCGCGAACTCGACTTCCAGACTTCACGTGACACGGTTTAGCAATTTCGGGTTTTTTTCGGGGGTGAAGGCTGGGTAAAAAAGTTGGATCCCCTTCTCGAATGAAAGCAGGGTATTTATAGGCAGAGATTAGGGTTTAATTCGAGGGTTTCTAGGGTTTCTCAGTCGCCATTGAGCAGCTGTCAGCATGGGGCTACATAAAGTAAGAGACAATTCGGAGGGGAATGCTGGAATTCAAATAAAAGAGGGGCATGATCGTACGTTCATGGACTATGCACGTACATGCATTACTCATGCACGTACAAGTATGGGCTATTTAAAAAAATGCCAAAAGGGCCCGTTGTGCCTACGCGAATCCTTCGGGTTTGCTTACTATAGTTTGTTTGCTACTGCCCTTCATCATGGGGTTTAAAAAGTGATTTGCGGTGTCAAGGGGTACGAAATGGGGTGTTAATAGTTTGCCCCTTCTTTTGATTTTGCTCGTTCAACGAACAAAATTAAAAGAACTGGAAACACTTATTTCGGACCAATTGGCCCTCACAAACCTAGAAGATGTAAATGCATGTATGAGATCGGATTAGGGGGTGCCCTACTTCCTACGTACCTTTTAATGAGGATCAGACCTATCGTAGTTCATGATGCATGGTAACGTTCCTTCTGGGCAATCGAAAGGTGACGCGTGGCTTTCTGGAAATTCACGAGGTGAATTCCCTTAAATTCGGGTTGATTAAGTTCCAATTAGAAATTCACGGAATTAATCCAGGTTGATTAAATTTCAAATTGGGAATTCACGGGGTGAATTCTGATAAATCCGGGTTGATTAAGTTCCAGTTAGAAATTCGCGGGATGAATTTCAAAATAATTCGGGTTGATTAAATTTCTAATTAGGAATTCACAGGGTGAATTCCGATAAATCCGGGCTGATTAAGTTCTAATTAGAAATTCGCGGGATGAATTTCAAATTAATCCGGGTTGATTAAATTTCGAATTAGGAATTCGCGGGGTGAATTTCGATAAATCCTGGTTGATTAAGTTCCAATTAGAAATTTGCGGGATGAATTTCAAATTAATCCAGGTTGATTAAATTTCGAATTGGGAATTCGCGGGGTGAATCCCAATAAATCCCCTTAGTCTGATGTTACAGAATTAAACTGGATTGGTTGAAAACCAAAACCGGAGCCGCTAAATCGGGTTGAACCGCAAATAATCCATGATTGCTGCCTTATGATCGCACGTGCATAGGTCATGCTCGTACGCATAGACCGTATGCACGTACGTGCATCTGGTTCTCTTGGCACTTAAAAGAATTCCAAACGCCGTCATTTTCTATGTGCAGTTATGGGGGAAGTTCAAAAGGCGAAAACGCCTATAAAGTCCCAACCACTCCCTATAATCTCCCCGTTCATCCTCTGCGACCAAAACTTTTCGTCTCCCATCACCTCTTCCCTCTCCATTTCTCTTCAAACCCATCCCACATTCGTTCACACCCATGGCACCTAAAAGGCAGCGTACCTCGAGTGCTACGCCAGTGAGGGACCCCAACAAGCTAGGTAGGCCCGCGATTCAGAGGTGGCGGCCCCAGCCTCATCTTCGGCACAGTGAGGGTGGCATCCTCCTTCGTCCTACAGAGCACACCTCCCATCTTGCTGCGCTAGGCCAACTAAGTGGCTAAACTCACAAATTCCTCTTTTATTTCTCATTTACTGGAAAAAAGCTTCGATTTTTGTGTTTCCTTATCATCAAAAATAAATGTGAGGGGGTCGAAACCTAGGAATTTGATGGGATGTCATAGGGACGGGGTAAAAGTGAAGATCCAGGCAAAGGCACGTACGTGCATTCCCAATGCACATACGAGCATCCTCTACGTACGCACGTGCCTCTGTCTGAACTTAACCCATTTTTTTTCTTTCAATTAATCATATGATAATACATATCCATGCCTTATTGTGGTTCAAAATGAGTACGGGGGGTTAAAATTTCATGGATTGGTGTAGATATCATGGGAGATTCGAGGTTTAATTTGGCCATAGACAGGTACGTGCGTGCCTAGTGCACGTACGTGCTTGTGGTGTGCACATACGTGCCTACACCGAATTTTGCCCAAATTTCTTTGAATTTTCTTTTATATTTTGCTGTGAGGATACATACCTGTGCTGTGCTGTGCTCACCTAGTTTTGTTTGTGCAACAGTTGCCCAAGTTGCCAGTTACCCATGGAGGTGTGGGGAATGCGAAGGCTTGGTGGGCCCGTCTTACTGCGGAGATCAAGGCCTTGATTACTAGTGTAGGCTTTGGGATGGTGATCTCTGGCTTGGTGGACGAGAGCGACCGGGCTTTTGTTCACTGCATGGCTGAGAGGTGGTGGGACACCACCCATACCCTCTATATTGCGGGTCGAGAACTGACTTTGACCTTATATAACTTCTACTGCCTTACAGGCTTACGTATGGATGGGCTTCCCCTTCCATTCGACCATAACGAGGGTGAGAGGGAGAAACTCTCTCAGGAGCTCTTGGGGATCGAGTACGATAGTGCCTCCATCTTCATCTTAGATGTATATGACCGCATGTAGACTCAGGGGCAGGGTACAGCCGCCCAGCGGATCCGGAAGGCTTGCGGGTACCTATTATTCCCGATAGGGGGCTATCTAGTCCCAAATGCTGTAATGCCCACACCATTTAATTGGGATAATCTCACCTTTAATGCATGATTTGCATGTACTTTAGTTGATTTGTCGGGTATTGTGGTGCATAGGCATCACATGGGTACGATGTTGATATATTTGTGACTTCACACTTTTAGACTGCTGAAATTTGGCTAAGTGTTGGGAAAAAATGGATTTTCGAAAAACTTCGTTTTTAAAGATAATTTTTGGCCGTAATGGAAGTTTATAATATTATAAGATATCTGTGATTTTATGGGATTTTATTATCACGTTTCGATCGGTTTCCTCGTACGTTTGTTTTTGAAAAATCTGTCGGGAGTCGGATTTTGTACTAAAACTTGAAAATGAGATTTTGATATACTTGGAATTTGATTTTTTTGATATTTTATTTGAATTCAAATGGGGGGTATTTGTTTATTTTCATTAAATAACTTAAAGTACTCCATTCTTTTATTCTTCCTTTTACTTAAATGTTTTTAATGAAAATAAGGCTGATGTCTGTGCTGATGGGGTATAGCTTGACTAACTGTCAACTTTTAGCTGTCTGTGTGTTTCAGACGTCTGAAACACATTTCAGACGTCTGAAAGTGACATTTCAGACGTCTGAAAGTAATTTTCAGATGTTTGAAAATTCCAGAGAATGATGATTTCTGAGGTTTAGTTTCAGACGTCTGAAACTAATTTTCAGACGTCTGAAACCTTTGACTGGTAGTTTTTTTTTATAAATAAAACAAATGACACAAGTGCCCTTCACCCCTTTTAAAACCCTCATCCCACGACTTTTACATCCCATATTCATCATTTTACACCAAGCGAGCTTGAGAGAGAGAGAGAAAAGAGAGGAGAGAGAAAGGGAGTGTTTGGAGAGAGAAAATCACATTTTCTCTTTCATGCATGGGTTTTTGACTCTCTCACCTCATATCAACGCTTGGATTCACGTTCTAGGAGCTGGATTTGAAGATCTACACGTGCTTGGAGATGATTCAAGCCTGATCTGTGGAGTTTAGAACTTATTCTCGTATTCTAGGCTCAGATCCGACCCTCCCAACACATTTTCTCTACGTTTGGTGCAACATACTTGAGGTAGGTGTAATTTTCATGGGTTTTAACCGTAGGGATGATAATGGGTTAGTATATAAACCCATATATGTTGGATAAAAATGTATTTTGGGTGTTATTTACAAGTTTACGTGATATTTGGGTAGATTATCATGTATATTTTGTAATATATGTACTGGGGGGTCTAGTTTACATAACCCTATAATTAGGAATATTACTTTTGGGAGTATATGGGTTGATATACTTGTCATATTTTGGTTTATTTTGAAGGTACATGCTATATTAATTCTTGTTGGTCTATATTTTACATGTTTTACATAGCTCTCACATGTTATATAATTATGAAATAATTATATATTGTTGATTTTTGGAATAACTGACACGTGTATGAGTTTTTTATGCTTTTCATGGCATTCATTGGCATAAAATGCATGAAATGGACTTAATTAATTACTTGGTAAAAGTATATTAAAAGGTCATTGGATTTGGACTACTAGCAGTCAAGGGACTTAGCGGTGTTTTCCATTCCTTTGGTCCTGGGTACTTTCCGGTTCCAGGTAGGAACCTTTGTGTTGTCCTCTTGGAGGTGGGTTTAAATCCTCCGTTTCCGCGCGAAGACTCCTACGGGAGTGATCGGTAATTATGGATTATATTAAATGGACATGAGTCGCATATCATTCATGACATTGCATGGGTTTTAATTACTTTAAGCATGGTTTTAATTGGTTATATTATCATGCTTTGGTTATTTCTATATGAAGATTATATCTACTAAGTTTTATACTCACTCCTATGTTTTATAAACCCTTTTCAGATGATTTCATAGCTGGGGAGACCTCACCTTGAAGTGTTATGCTTTGATGGGAAAAATTTTAATATTATGGTTATGTATTAACTAAATACTTTGTATTCGGCCAAT
Source organism: Liquidambar formosana (assembly GCA_039720395.1). Lineage (NCBI taxonomy): Eukaryota > Viridiplantae > Streptophyta > Magnoliopsida > Saxifragales > Altingiaceae > Liquidambar > Liquidambar formosana. The sequence goes on from CM077822.1 coordinate 16,021,000, forward strand.
GGGCACTAGACATGTAATAACTTATGGTTTGTAATATTTTAATTTCGTAGGTCTCTTTATATGGTTTATTTAGCATGTGATGATACCAATGATGGATGGCAGGAGCTTTATAACTATTTTACACAGGGTTTTATTACAGTATGTTTCATTTACGAATGGGTCATGCCGAAATTTTCATTAAAATTACAGATTTTCTAACACGTGTTATTCACATGCTTCCTAAATGATTTTCTTAATTAAACTAGTTTTATTAATATTGATCACGGCTTAATTAATTTGGGTCGTGACAAATGCAGTACAGACAGTCCCTTTTGGCTGGTTATTAGCCCTGAAGGACTTAAAGAGGGCTCGCGAGTTCAGCTGGGGAGCAGCAATGTGTGGCCATGTAATCTCGGCCATGGATTCTCTGAGTCGGATGGCTATGCAGTCCATAGTTAGCTACTGGCGGGTTTGGGTGGTAAATCTTTTCCCTTCAATTTTCTTTCTCATTGTGCTTTGTTGTCCCTTATGGCCTCTTTATCATCCTTACTTGCGCAGCTTTGGGCAAGCAGATACTTCCGCGAAGACCTAGGTTCTCCCGTCGACAAGCATGATTATTGGAGCTCCCATCGTTTCCTCGACGAGCTGACTGTAGACCGGGCATGTCCTATTTTACCTAAAAGGATTGTCACCAGTTCTATACCCTTGTATTCATCCTATCATTGCTCTTCTACAGATTATTCCGCGACTGTAGGAGGGTACTCCTGCACGTGCTCTTTCCGAGTGGGATGCCGCTGCGTTGACCCTTTCTACTCTGTCCACGGTCTTTGAGTGCCTCGGGGTTCACTCCTTCTATCTTGCAAAGAGAGTTGTGTGGCAGATTGCCGATGTGGGCATTGGCGGTCCTCTAGTCCCAGTGGATCCTCCTTGCTTTGTCGCGATCCTTGCTGAGGCGACATCGAGTGACTTGGCTGTCTGGCTAGCCATGATCCCCTACACTGACCATCTGTCTACTAAAGAGATTGACTATGCCTCATTTGCGCGGGAGCAATTGATGGGCAGCATCTTCGTTACACCGGTATTATCATCCCTTCTCAATACTTTTCTTTTTACTAAAAAAAACATTATCTCATGTATTTCTCACTCGAGTACAGGCCGCACCACCTGCAGATGCCCCTGTAACGATAGCGCCCGTCATGCTAAGATGGACTGTGCCTTTCTATGTTACTCCTGATTTAGCTATGGAGGAGGATATCCCCAATCTAAACAGGTGCATTAGGTATCCGATGGCTGAGGGTACTAGACCGGTGAGTTTCCAGTTCCTGCCATTGTTAGATTTTCTATACAAATATATATAAACAATATGCATGTCCTAATGGTTGCCCCTTGTTTCCCCACTCGCAGCTCACTTACGAGGAGGCCTCGACACTCTTGCGGATGGTGGGGAGTTTGAAGGTCATGGTCACGTCCCTCTCTCGTAGGCTAACTATCGCAGAACAGGCTCTTGTTGGAGAGGATTGGGGTGGTTTTGGGGCTGATGATGATGGTGGTGATGGTGATGGTGGTGATGGTGGTGATGACAGTGGTGATGATGATGGTGATGACAGCCCACCAGCCTCTCCCGTCCAGACACCCTTATATGACCCTCGTTGATTTTGTTTGTTTATTTTGGAATTTAGACATTTGGGTTTTATTAGTTTTTTGGGATATGTACTTAAATAATTCCTTTCTCCTTCCCTTTCTTTAAACAGATGGTTCCCTTTTTGTCGTATATCTCTTGACGTGGCTTGTATATGTTTTCTTTTCCTCTTCTCTATTTATTGTGCCAAAATAATTAACAAGCCGTCCAATAAAAAAGAAAAGGTCCAAAACAAACCCTCCCAACCTTAATTGAAAGAAAATTCGTTAGGAGAAAAACCCACAAGACCCTATGTTTACACGGCATGCAAGAAAAAGGGTCGGAAAGTCGAGAAAATAGGGCAAAAATCTGTGGAAAGAGGCCTGTGCACGTACGTGCATGGCTTATGCACGTACGATCATGGGGGTCTTCACTTCCCTTTTTTGACCTCCGTTGAATTGGAAACTTTTCCTCAATAAAAGGCATGTCTTCCTCAGTCCTTATTCACAAAACCCTACGATGGAAGACCCTAAATTCGTTAAGGATGTAAGACAGTGGCTCTTGTCGTTTGACACCCGAGCTCGAGACGACTTCAAGGAAGCTTTCGACCTTCCATGTTTATTCGACTACTGCCAGGTGAAGGTCAACTATACCTTCTTCCTTGTTGCCTCTAAATACTGGAAACCAACTCGCCACATCTTTCGCTTTAATTTCAATGAGTTATGCCCTACGCTTGAGGACTTTAGTGGAATCATAGAGTGGACTAGCTTCAACGGTCTGCTTCTTCCGCCTGTCGATAAAGTTCCTGCCACAGAAGTGGCTCAGTTCTTGGGACTTTCCTCGCGAATGGTTCAAGGGTGGACCAAGGACTTCATGGTAGACATAACTAAATTATACGAGTATTTCATCGCCCGTCCAATGCCCCCTACTGGTCAAGCTCGGGTCTACTACTTGTATGCAGCATGCTTCTGTGCCCTTGCTGCCCTTTTTTTCAGGGATGAATCCTCGAGGTTGGAAACTCTGGTCGTCCATATGATCCCAGAGATTAAAGACTTCAATCCTAGCATGGTGGTTTTAGCGGACACCCTCAACGGACTAGATCGTGTGGTGAGCAGTGACAGCTTCTCCTTCGGTGGCAGCCCCCTCCTTCTATAGGTTTCTCTCTCCACGTCCACATACTCTCTTTTTTTCTTTTTTTTTTTCTTTTTTTTTAGTGGCCGTACGTGCATGGACTATGCACGTACGTACATTGACCATGCACGTACGTACAATGACCATGTACGTACGTACATGGGCTGTTGAAACTGGATTCATCTTCCTTTGTGACGCAGATTTGGCTGTTTGAACGTCTCAAATTGGTTGAGGATCCTGCCATGAGCATCTAGACGTATCACCCTCAGTATTATCGCCATAGGGAGATCATCAAACCCTTCCCAAACGTTGAACAAACCTGTAACTTATTAGAATCTGTTCCTTGCCACAACATTCGCTGGCTCTGCCCCTGGTGGAGAGTTTCTTATGCTGTTCGGAACCTGATTCTCCCTCATAGTGTCATGCTAATTGGCCTTAGAGAGGTGTCCTTCTACTCTCCCATACGCATCCACCGTCAACAAGGGTTGTGCCAAGATCCGATCAAGTGGGGACACCTTGGTTACACATGCCCCTGGAAACCAACATTATAGATCGAATCGAGAATGACTGGTACAACAAAGCAGTCAATTAGGCCATCACCCCTTCTGAAGTGATTAGTCCCCCCAGGTCTTATTACAACTGGCTGTTTGCTGACATAAAGAGAGAAGAGAAAGAAGAAGAAGAACACAAAAGGAAAAGTGAAGCAGAAGATGAGACAGAGGCTAGAAAGAAGTGACCCTAATTACCCCACGTGACCCTATCAACTATTGTACCCATGCATTACTTTTAATTTCTTATGAGTTAATGAATAAGCATAAAAAAGATGTAATGATTTCCCCCAATTAATAAAAAGCTATTATTATTAATCTTGAGCACTTTAGAAATTGTTCAGTACTTTGCCAAATTGTCAGTACTGTTCACACATAGTATTTGCGGAGTCTATCCATGTTAATTAGATTCACTAACTCATTCCCATCACCATCCATCAACTTGGCTGCACCGCCTGGGTAAATTGTCTTAATAATGTATGGCCCAACCCAATTGGGCTTAAATTTCCCTCGAGAGTCAAACACGGGCGCCCCAAATTCCTTAAGCACCAAATCTCCTTCCTTCAAATTCTGCGGCCTGACCCTTTTATTGAAAGCCCTAGCTACTCGGTGCTGATAGCCCTACATATGGTACAATGCTTTAAGTCTCCTTTCCTCTAATAGTGCCAGTTGCTCATATCGCTCTCTTACCCATTCCACTTCTGGAATTTGACTCTCCAATGCGATTCTGAGGGACTATACTTCTAGCTCCACGGGCAACATAGCTTCCATCCCGTATACCAATGAATATGGTATAGCACTTATGGAAGTTCTTACGGACATCTGGTATCCCCACAATGCATAAGGAAGTTTCTCCACCCAATCTTTATAGGTCACTGCCGTTTTACTGAGAATGGTTTTGACATTCTTGTTGGCAGCCTCTACAGCTCCATTGGTCTGTGGCCTGTAGGGCGAGGATTTGTGATTCCGGATATTGAATTTTGTGAACAACTTCTTGACTTCATCTTCAAAGTGCGTTCCGTTATCTGAAATAACCTCATGAGATACTCCATAACGGTAGATTATGTTGGTTTCAATGAACTTAGCCACATGCTTTGATTTCAACTCCACATATGCCGCCTCTTCTACCCACTTGGTGAAATAGTCAATTGCTACCATAATATACTTGTACCCACCAGTTGCAGACGGCTTGATTTCCCCAATGATGTCTATTCCCCCATACTGAAAATGGTCATGGAAACGATAATTGATGCAACTCCACTGGTGGCATGTAGTTTGCACCGGCATACACTTGGCATTGATAGCACTTCCTGACGTATCGTACGCAGTCAATTTCCATAGTTGTCCAGTAATAACCCAACCTGAGCAGCTTCTTAACCAACATTTTCCCATTCATGTGCAACCCGCATAAAGGGGTAGCCCCTATTGATGACCTTACTGATGTTCTGTAACCCCATAGAGCCAACGGTAACTTCTCATGCCAGTCAGTGTACGTGTATGTAGTCTTTTGTAGTATCTTCTTGATATTCTTGTTAGCTGCTTCCACTGTTCCATTAGGCTGAGGACGGTATGGTGACAACAAATGGTGAACTATGCTGTACCCTTGCAAGAGCTCATGGGTTTCTTTCTGGAAGTGCTGGCCATTGTCTAAGATAACTTCATACGGTACCCTATATCGAAAGATGATGTTGTGCTGTATGAACTGCGCTACCTTCTTGGCATTCAAGGTCTTAAAAGATGCTACCTCCACCTATTTAGTGAAATAATCTATGGTAACCAGGATGTACTCATGCCCATTTAACGCCTTTAGCTTGATCTGCCCGATGATATCTATCCTCTATACTGCAAACGGCCATAGAGATGACATACTTGTTAAAGGCATAGAAGGCAAATGTTGTTCACTGGTGACAAATTGGCATTTATGGCACTTCTTAACATGTGCGTGGCAATCTCTTTCCATGGTAGACCAATAATAGCCTAGCCTCATGATTTTCTTAGCCAACATATAGCCATTCATGTGTGGAGCCCCTGTCCCTTTATGGATTTCTTTGATTAAATGTTTGGTTTCCTCTTCGGTGACACACAGCAGGTGGATCCCATCATATGATCTCTGATATAGCTTTCCTCCACAAAGTACATAGTGACTCACCAACCGTCTCAAGGTCTTTCTATCAATACGAGACACTCCTTCTGGGTATTCTCTTTCTTCAATGAACCTCTTTATATCATAGAACCATGGATTGCCATTATTTACCTCCCCTTCTCGGATTGCACAGCAATACACAGGCTTGTCTCGGCATTCTATCACCAACAGCTTCACGTTCCCTCCTTCAGGTATCTCCACTATGGATGCTACAGTTGCCAAGGCATCGGCGAACTGGTTTTTGTTTCTTGATAGGTAGTTGAACTCTATCTCTGAAAACTCTTTGGTTAGAGTTTCCAGATAAGCATGGTAGGGCAACAGTTTCTCATCTTAAGTTTTCCATTCCCTTTTTATCTGACAAATGATTAACGCCGAATCTCCGAACACTTCCAATTCTTTAATCCCCAGCTCAAGTGCAGTTTCCAATGCAAGGATGCAAGCCTCATACTCTGCAATGTTGTTGGTAGCTTCAAACCCTAACTTGACCGCCAACGGTGTAAATGCCTCTTCGGGTGAAACCAAGAGAACTCCTATCCCACAACCTTTCTTATTGGCTGCCCCATCAAAGTATACTCTCCAAGTTTTTCTTCCAATTTCTAGCACGTCTTCGTCTAGGAACTAATCACTGAATAGAGCGGATGATGACACAGGACATCTAGCTAGGTAGTTTGCAATGACACTTCCCTTGATAGACTTTTGAGTTACATACTTGATGTCAAATTCATTAAGGAGAATTGACCATCGAGCAGTTCTGTATGACAATACTAACCTTTCTATCAAGTATTTCAATGGATCCATGTGACTTATTACAAATACTTCGAAGGACATCATGTGTATCGGAGTTTCTGCATCGCCCATACTAGTTGTCGTCATGGTAGGTTATTCCTCATATTCACATGCAATGCCCTTCGGGAGAAGTTGGGTAATTGATGAAATACCTAAATTAAACATAGAGTCGAACTAATGCATTCATGATCTGGCACTCATGAACATAATTTTTATTTAGCATGATAGTTTTAGATTTTATATATCATCATTTTATAGTTTATTTATGTGAAAATTACATCTATCGAGTTTTACTTAGGCGTATATTATTTAGCCATTTTTATAGAGAATATTGCCAAGGCTGGAGAGATGAACTCATAATTTATAGACTCGTGGACATGCTTAGACTTGCGCTGTTTTATTTTAATATTGGAACAATATTTGATTTGGAGATGCATGAATTATATTTCATTTTGCCTATGGTCTTTTGGACATTTAATTTATGGATGGCTTTAATAGTTTAATTAATTAGGTTTTATTTCACGTAGATAATGATGCAATGTGATGATACTATGGATGGATGATAGGAAATATTTTCATGAAATGTTCAAACAGATTACATATTTATGTCATGGTATATCCTATCTACAGATGGGTCAAGCATGCCGAAATTTTTATAAATCATGAAATTTTATACGTATCATCCATTGTTAATCAAATGATTTTATTAATTTAAATCCCATTTTAATTTACTTGATCATAACCCGTTAAATTTTAGGTCGATCGTGACGCCTAACTTGTAATCAAACCTCCTTACCCGCAATCTCTAATCATATGGACCACTATGAGTCACTCCATTTTTCAAATGACATTGAAACTAAAATGCACCACTTTCAAAATGTCTCTAATACGACGACCACCTACATATTCACATCTTTAATCTCGATGACCTTAATTATTCTATATATGCTTGTATGTTTAATCTAAGTGAGGTGGTCTAGACTTGACTAATTAATTTTGCTCTGGTTCAATGCTCTTGTGGGAGGGTGCATGTTTTTGGGGTAGTGAAACAATGGTGAGTACTTTTTCCTCTAAAGGCAATTCTGAAAAGAAAATGTGTACACACACAAAACTCCTCTTCCCTTTATTTATATATATATTATTTTTCCGACCATTGTCTCTCGTATAGCCTTCTATTCCAAGAAAAAAGAGTTCTTCAAGTTTTGGGAAACAATTATGAAGCCTTATTGTTGGATGAAGAAGAGTGCGTCGAGGGTATATTCAGAAATCCTAGGTCTTGCAAGTCTTCTTCTTTGGTTAAATAAACAAAAATAAATAAATTTAATCTTGATCCATGTATAAGGGCCTTCACTACTTTTTATTATTCTTCTTCTTTGAATTACCTTTTCTTTTTCCTTTTTTCCATGGTTGTTTTAATTGTTAGAACACTATTTGACCCCAAAAGGTTAAGTTGTTAGGGAATGAGTCAACAATGTATATCAAGTTAGTACTCCCCCTCATGTACGACCCCCGCTCGCACATAAAGAGATGAACCGATACGCGACAATGAGTTAAACTGAGTTGAACCGGTAAATGGTATGTAGGTGTAAAGATTTGAAACCAGGACCTCCTAGAGCTTGCCTAAGTGTCATTCATGCTGATTTAGCATATGCAGTGTGGGAAGATCACAAGCAACTCACGAGGTAATGCCCAGGATAATGCAAGGTAAAACGGGAAGTTGCTCCATATTTGGGAATTTATTTATTTATTTATTTGGGCCAAATGTATTTGCAAACTTTAATTAATTGGTATCTTGTATTAAAAGTTAATTAAAATTTATGGTAACCAATTACACGTTAGGAGTAAACGTTTTATTCTGAACCCCAAAACCTATCTCAAACACCACTTTGTGGTATGGACAAATATGAAGAAAGGGGCACCAAAAGTGAGCAGAGGATCTTTGTGCGACAAGAAGGCCAACGGCATGGAAGGAGACGAAGGTAAGATTGAAGAGGGTAAGACTGGGAATCCGAACTGGTGATTCTTTTCAAAGCTCAGGTTTTGTTTTATTAGGTTCTATTAGCTTTGTATCTTAGGCATCACGTGATCCTTGTTCTTTGTCGATTACATGAAGTCATTCTTTTACACATTTTTTTTTCCCTTTGATTCCATGCACCACACTCTCACACACACGCACACATATATAGGAGAGGGATCCGTTTACATCGGTATAAAACTTTTTACTCTAATATTTCTCAATATCTTTTTGTGTAAATAATATTTTGCCAATCCGATCATTGGATTAAGTTTTCTATTCATGCATATCATGAATGCCAAATTTCAAATAAATCGAATATCGAGAAACGTTTCATCTATAAATTGACATTTCTTTTTATAAATAAAATTATAATTTGAAGCACTTTATGAATAACATATTTCCCGAAATCCAATTTATTTGAAATTTGGCATGGCATACATGATGTGCATGAATAGTTAATCTAATCCAACAGTTGGATTAGCGAAATATTTTTCTCACAAAAATATATTGAGGGTTACACATCCAGGATGTAAAATTCAGCCATAAAATCAAGTCGTTCAAGCAAATTCAAAGTCGGTGATAAATTTCCCAGTAGTTCACAAATCAAAACAATTGCTCCATCATTGATTGCAAATCCAAAAACCAATTTAAATAAAATCCTACACAATAGATTCTACAAAGAAATCACACCAATCAGATGGTCCTCAAATGCCAGCGGATTCTCTGCATTTGAACTCTAGAAATTTAGTAAAAAATGACTGCCCATGGGGTAAGCCAATAATCAAACAGGTGGGTCTACCAAGCAGGAATATGCATGGCACATGTGATGTCTTGGAAAAGACAATTGCAGGAACTGACAAAATTATGTCATGCCAGTATGAAACCAGATGTAATTAAATGTAATGATTCCCACAATGCGTCGTAATTTCTTATACAAAATTACATGGCCAAAGTGCGACTAAACTAATTTGCTTGTGATGCTAAGAGTGTGTCATACACATTTGCACTATATATGGTTCCCAAGTTTGTCAGCCACATCAACAGATACAAAAGTTGCTATGGATAAAAAACACAATTACATCACAAAACAAAAAGTTGATTCATTAAAAAAATAAAGAAGCATTTTAGGTTCGGCATGCGCTGAAGATCTCACCCCGCATTACATCAATCGGCATGCGCTCAAGTGTGTAACGCTCTGGACCTAGATACACGCCTGTCTTTTCCAAAAGAGCAAGCCCTTCATCCCTACCATAGCTTGAAGTGTAGAGCTTTAGGTACTCAATGTCCTAATAAAGCCACCCGAGAGAGAGAGAGAGAGAGAGAGGTAGCAAAACATGGAAATGTGTATCAGTACAAGAATTCTACTACCAACCATGAGCAGTGTTTCAAATTTTATTTTTTTTTATAAATTATTTCTGGGGGAGTAGTTTTTCAATTACAGCATCTATCACACGGCAAACAAAAAAATGCATTGTCATTCTGATATTATCCAAACATAACTGGGGAATTTCCCAAATAAATAACATAAGGTCATTTCCACTTGTATCACTGCTATAATAATTTAAAATAATCACGAAAAACTGCTTTTGTATGTATGCGTGCGTGCGTAGTGAAAATGCTGCACTTAATCTGGGGGATGATTTTGATACAATTGTAGCAACAAAAGAACAATAGTTTAAGAAACTAAAACAGAGATGACCCTAGGAAAGCATTCTAAAATTACTCCAAAAGAGTACCTGCAAGCCACTCAGAATGCGCTCTAGTCTAACTGAAGCAACCGGTTGATGCGAATGAGAGAACACCTCACCAGGGTAAAATAAGACCCCATCACCTGGGGGAAGGCCACGCCTAGATCTTGTCTGCTCACATGCATATATTGCTCAGTGAAAAGGGGTAAGCATGATGTTTTTAATAGTGCTGTTCAACTTATGAGACATAAAAAGGACTGTATGCCAAGAATATACCTCTGCACTGGCCACTGTTGTTTTCTCATAGCAATTGGCACCCCAATACAAAAAACCTGTGCCACCTTCTTTCCATACACACCACATCACCGCACGGTGTTGTGTACCTCGCATCCCAAGATGCCAGTTGGGATGAGGATCAGATGGTCCCATGCACACATACGTCCACCATTCCTGGAGGAAAGACAAGCTTGCCATAATCCACATAAACAATAGTATCACACATGTAAACATGAATTTAGTACTTGTAGCCAGGAAGGTGCCCACGATGCCTGCCCATCAATATCATGCAAAAAGCAAGCCATGCACCTTAGAAGACAAGCACCAGGCCCAATTCACAACAAAAAACTCAAGATGATTACCTAAAAAATTTAATCTCACATATGTAACACTCTAATTTCAAAACTATTCTTTCTAATTACATTGGCAAGAATGATACATCTCAAACAACAAACAAGACGTCAATCAGGATAAATTTGGTAAAATGTCTTAAATACCATGACTAATTTAAGGAGCAATTTTGCTTGCACAGGAAGTATTAAAGGCGCAATCGATCTGGACATGGGATATTGGGTGTCTGACAAGGCACCCTCCATAAAAACTGAAATGTGATGTAACATGGGAATTTGACTACAATTTTCCTAACACTACAGCGCTATTGTATCTAGATTCTAGTTCTACAAGCAAAGCCAATTTTCTTTGGTAAATAAAACCCCCATTTCCTTTTCCAAGTCAAGATTCAACTAGCACAAATTTCACCCCTAGAATTCATCTTTGACAAAAATGTTACAAACACCGGCTTGTTTTGAACAGCATGTTACATCAGGCTACCTCATAGCTGCCATCATGTAATGAAAGAATATTAGTTTGGCAGCACCCTCCAAACCATGATGTTGTGTGATGTGATTGGCAATAGTATTTTTTTTTTGTTTGGACAATTGATAGAATTTAGGGGGCATTACAGATTGGTCAGACTACGAGTAACTAATTTCAATTAATCGTTATTCTTAGTTATGAGGTAGCTTGATATAGTATGCAGTTCAAAACAAATGGGTATCAATGCTTCTCCATAAGCTTGAACCAGAGATCACTCAATTAACAAGTGAGGTAAATGCCACTATGCGATAATGCCATGGGCGTGATTGGCAACAGATTAATGATAGCAACAATCCAACTAATTAGAATGATGAAAAAGCAACTTGCATTTTAGCTCCAATCTGAATAATTGGACAAGATGCACGCCACCAAGGAGCAGAACCCACCACAAGATGCACGCCACCAAGGAGCTAATCAATGCCAAATATATATAATGGTAGAATTGTTAAAGACCATAAGACCTCATATTATAATATAAAAAAAGAAGAGGGTTTCCACCATATAAACTAACATTCACTTCATAAAAAAGTATAAAAACTAATCTTCAATAATTTTCCCAACTAGAAATTCAGACCATAGGAAAAAAACCAACAAAAAAATTACCTCACCATTCTCTGGTTGTAATTCTGTAATGATATCCTTCACCAGATCCTCACGATTACCAAAAACCCGCTCACTGCAAAGGGAAAAAAACAAATACTACGTCTTCAAAGGCTACAGAATGTTACGGAAAAACGTCTGCTACTTCAACTAATTAATATAATATAAACTCAAATCAACTAATGTAGCGACAGAAGCAGTCATTTACAACATCTTTTACAGTTGAAAAATGAATTGCTGTCGGAGATGAGAAGTATTAGAAGCAAGTGCCACTAACGAGAAATCTAGTACCATACCTAGTCATATAACTTCAACAATTTTTTTTAGATGAGATGGACAAGCAATGGAGGTGGATTGTGCATCATAATTCTATCGGATTCCATGCTCTTACAGAGGGGGAAAAAAGAGAGAAAAAAGGATGGTAAGTATGCCTTCAATTTAGAGCCTGAAATGTCACTGCAAACTGGATTTCAAACATCCAGCCCCTTTATATAGGCTCCATGGAAAGCTTTAAACAACAGAATAACTCCTTAGACCACTCAACCTAAAAGTCACCCCACCTAATTAATAATAGAATCTCTGATTGACTCACGCAAGATGCAAATTAATAATACCTCTCTAAGAAATCAACTAGCTCCAACAATGAACTTGCATCCTTGGTTTCCAAATACTTAATCATTAATAACCAAACCAATAAGGATGAACATGTCACCCTTTAAAGTTGTTTAGTGATTAGTTTAGTAAATTAATAGAACTATCCAGTTATGAATTAATTAATGATTTCAATCCAAAATAAACACCTGTTGCCTCCAAAAAAAAAAAAAAAAAACGAACAAACAAATATACCCTATGTCAGTTACTATTTCAACAGGTTGCCTAAAAAAGGGTACTACTTCTTTCTCTTTCCTCATTCATCAAGATAAGCACCCTTTCATGTCGGCAGTATTATACTGTACAGTACGTGTAGGGAACCAATCAAGTATAAGTAACGAATTAATTCAAGTATCAACAAGAAAAATAAATTTTAAAAGAAAAAATCTCAAGAGTGGCATAAAAGAAACCAATCGACAATAATACCTTGTACAGTATATTTGAGTATGAGGGCGTAGGAACTTTGGAACTTTCACAAAAGCCTCAAATGCTGTAGGCGCAAGAGGTGCATCGCTAGGCCCTACATAAAAGAAGAATGCCATCTGATAACATTTCCAGAATCAGATTATATAGCTGGATCAACCACACCAAATTGTGATTATGACTAAAATAAGTGAAGTGTATAAGATACTTTAGTTCAAGTAGTAATCTGATTAGAACAAAGTACAAACAATACCCTCAATTAGAGAAGGATGCTACATTTACACTTATGAAGTAGGGATACAGATATGGGATATGGATACACCGCTATAGCAACTTATATAAAATAAAATAAAAGAAAGAAAAGAAAAAGAGAGAGAGAGAGAGAGAGAGAGAGAGAGAGAGATAATACATGTCTGGGATAAGTTTAGAAATAAATATATAGATATATCTATTGTATTACCTTTTAAAACTCCCTTTAAAACATTTATTTATTTTCTTTTATCTTATTTTCATATTTATAAACAATAATTAAAAGGGGACTTTGGCAACAAGTCCAAATTATAAGACTTATGTGGCTACAAGTCTATTGAAAATTCTTGTGCAACCTTAGGTCCACCAAACAATCTTTAAGACCAAAATACCCTCCTGTGCACTATATTCATACCTTCAGAAAAATATTGTTCTCTCTTTCTCCCTCTTCCTCTCTTTCTCTTTCTTTCTACAATTTTTTTTTTTTCACTCCATCAGAACTTGTGACGTCAGAAACCATGGTGGTTGATGACACAAGTGCTCAGCAAAGAAACCTCCATTTTTTTACTGAATCAAGTTGATTAGATCTACAGATCTGTTACTGGAGAAATAGAGACATCCAGATCCAATACTATGCAAGATTTGTTTTTGCTGCAATACTATGCAAGATTTGTTGATTCCAAGGCATAACATGCTGTTTTTAGATGTAATTGAACAAAAAAACCAAGCCATGTGATTACATGGATGAGAAAGCTTCCATTGTTGCTTATTCTATTTGGCGATAAGAACCCATTTTGTTCCCGGGTTGTGTCGCATCTTCGACTTTGCCTAAGACAAATTTATCTGCTTAAGTCACTGGCTTCTTGTTCCCTATGTCATGACTTAGAACCATTAATTTTTGCATGAGATTTAGTGGTGATTTGCTCCGATAAAGTTTCTGCACTAGATCTGGTAGTGAAACCTCTAGTTTTTGCACCAACTCCCCCAACCCCTGCTCCAGCTTCTCCGACACCTCCTCTGGTGGTGAAATCATCAATTTTTACATGAGATCTTGTGGTAAAACCACTATATTTTGCACCAGCTCTGCCAACCCCTATTCCTGTTTCTCCAATGCCTTCTCCAGTGGCTTCAACACCTATTCTATCAAACTCGTGTGCGAAAATAACAATTAATCTTAAGCTTATCTTTAAACAGTTACATGTAACTGTTTTAGAAAACATTATTTTTTGTAACAGTTACATCTAAAACCAATTATACACACATAAGTTCCTAAACTAAATTACATTCAGTATTTATTCTACACAAATCTGTAAACAGTTACATCAAAAAATAATTACATATAAGTATATAGTATAAAAAGTTACATATAATTTTTTTACATTCACCATTTCTTTTGCACAAATCTGTAAACAGTTACATGAATAGATTTCATTGTATGAGTAATTTGTGGAAGTATGGGTGTTTCATATCAATTCCTCCCTAATTTTCTTTTCTTTAGTCATGAATTTTGAAACAGTTATATGTAACTATTTAAAAACAACTACATGTAATGGTTTTAGAAAACATTATCTTTTGTCAAATCTACAAAATCTTTTGCTACTAATACCAAATTAATTGTTTTATTCAGAATTATCAGTTAAATATACTCAAAAAAACAATAATTTAAATTTAAACTCTATTAAAAATAATTTAATTTCAATTTTTGTTAAACAGTGTTTTTTTTTTATTTATATACAATGTAACTGTTTTTTCAAAAATATAAATTTTATTGAAAACCGATATATAAAATAAAGGTTATGCTATTTTAAAATTTGAAAACAAAAAATAACAACTTAAGGGTATAATTGACTTTATGCACCTAAGACTCTCATAAAAAAACTACCGTTACATTTAAAAGGAAATTTATAGTTGCATAAGATTTAGCTTTGGACTTATACCTTTATAAGTTCTAAAAAGTGGACTTTTCACTAATTTTCCCTAATTAAAATAACATTTAAACTCTTTTTTTAGAAGAAAACTACAATTCAATCCCTATTACCTCTTTTTTTAAGAAAAGCTTATTGCATGTTGATGGTTGGTGACTTAAGTCTCTTTTTTAAGGTTAGTAGTTACACTCCTACGCAAACCCCAGCCCAACCAATCAGGTTTTGTTTTTACTTGAAACATAATAATATAATTAGAAGTTACACTCTTTGCAAATACATATGAAACTGCATATTTGGGGCATTCTCTCAAATGAACACATATGTAACTATGTATGTATGTATGTACATAATTATTAACTACACGCAAATATATAATATATCTATTTTGCAAAATAAAAATACATCTAAAACACATATATGCATACACAAAAACTCCTGACTCTTAAAATTTGCAAATACTTGACAAGAACAGTAGCTCATTTTCATAACTTATCAACATAAATTTTATTTTTCTGTAGATGTCATCATTCAGAAAAATGACCTGGCAGTTGAACCATGACCAAGGGAACCAACATCTGACCAGGTTACAAGTGGTGTGAGATTTTAACGACTCTAGAATTCAATGTTGACATATGTGATACTATATATATCGATGTAAATTATACTATTATCCAGGTGTACTAAAATTTAACATATTCATGTAACGCAATATAGTAAAAAATATATATTTTACGTTAATTATATTAACATGGAATTTTTATGGGTAGATTAAACAATATCAGAAAGCGATTACTAAACAATACAATCAAACGAATTAGAGTCATTGACAAATTATCAGGTAAAAATCAGCTCATGAGTCTGCTAAACAGAGCCTAAGATTCAAAATAATTTTTTATTTCCAGTCATACTGGCCTGGGGGTTGTGCATTAGGAACATCTATGGAAACCCAAACTGCTGTTGTCTCTCTGCAGCAATAAAACAATCTCAATTATAAGCAATCAAAAGAAGTTATCCAGTGTAATTTACAACACCAAAACACTAAAACATATAAAAAATAAAACAGACAAGGTAGACAGTACCCTGGAAGAAGGCTTATTTGAGTGACTGGAAGATCAAGGGGTACAAGAGCATCTGGGACACCCAAGATGGGCACCACACGCCGCAATGTCAATGACTGTCCAACAACCAGTCTGTACACAGCCGATATCAGCAAAACTATGAGCTCTAAGAATAAATCCTAAAGCAGAACCAGGAACAAAGTGCCTTCAAACTTACCTATCACCGGATGTGGAGCATAAGTCACTACACTGAACCTGTACAACTCCGGCAATACCAGGACCACCCCAAGAAACTTTTGGACGTATAGCAATTTGAACACTTTCTCTCTCATTTCTTCCCGCCAGAAGAGTTATCTTTAAGGAGAGGGGGAAAAAAATATATATCAGACACCAGAATGGTACCGCAACTCAAAAACAGAAGGAAATAAATTCCCCCAGGAAACAACGGATCCCGATTTTTAAAATAATAAAATAAATTGCCAATTCATTTTTGACACAGCGATCTGCTGCAGGGCTTATGAGGATTTAAGAAATATACCCTGTTATTCAGTAGGCTTAGTAGTTTATTTCTTTAATATGATGACAATGATATAATATAATTATAATTGATATGTTTTATTAATTCTGTTTTCCTGCGTGGCTGCATGTTGTATGTAGGTTTTAAGAATTTGCTACATTGGCAATTTAGAGTCCACGCCTAGGATATTGTGTTCTTGACCTAACTGTTCTTTACTTCAACAGATAAGAATGGCCATTGAGAATGCAACGAAAATGGAAGAAACTGCAAGGAGATGGCTTTCTATGATGGCAAGGGACCGCAACCGTTTTTGTAAAATCATGGTTATTTTCTCTTGTAATTTTGAAAGAATAAGAAAACAAACAAGGCCTTTTTGTGGCATAACTTGAAGCGATGAGACTATGTAATTGATCTATGCTTCGTGGCATTGTTCTGATTACACTTGCGTTGATGAATGGCAGAGATTGACTGAGAAGGGTACTACTGATTCTGGAAATACAACCCACAAGGAGAGAAAGAAGATTACTTTTGCTGATGAAGCTGGTGGAAAGCTCTGCCATGTCAAGTTTTTCGAGGATGGCATGGCATCCACTGGAGCCTAATTGTTAATAAAAGGAATTTTGGCTAAATGATTCTGAAAGAGTCCTGTTGTACATTACATTCTTGGTGATTAGATGACAATTTGATGCTTAAACATTGAAGAGGTGAAACTGCTGGAAAGGGTTGTGGAGGCTTCTCTGACATCTATTGTAGTCTAGAGTCGGCCACAATCGTTGGCCTTGCCTCTCTCCTTCCTACAGGAAACAAAAGAAAAAGAAAGCTGAGATGATTGAGGCTGACTTTGGTGTTGTAATATTCGATTACTCCTGTTCAAGGACTACTGTTTCTTTCTTATTTTTAGGGTAAATAGCAAAAAAAAAAAAAAAAACCCTGCATTGTTACCCTTATGCAGGATACCCCTCTAAAAAAAAACTTAACAAAAAACTCTTCATATTGTCTAAGGTTGAAAAAAAACCCCTTCTGTTCACAATCCGTTAGCAAAATTAACAGCCAAACGTCACGTGACTAGCACGTGACGAATAAAATTTGATTTTATGACTATAATACCCTCAGCACTCGGAAAATATGAAAATACCCTCACCAAAGTCAATGGAAAGACGCAAATGCCTTCACCTTCATCCTCTTCTTTTAAGATCTGAAATGCAACAAGTTTAGGGGTGGATATCAGATCTGGTATCATTCTCCGGCCTTCTCTCCCCTTCATCGGTCTTCTTTTCCAGCAACGACTGTAACACCATAGGTGCAACAGATCTCAAAAGAAATACAAGAGGAGGATGGTGAATAACCGAAACCAAGAAGAAAAAAAAAAAAAAAAAAAAAAAAAAAAAAAAAAAAAAAAAAAAAGGAGATCCGTCTTTGATAAGGGGAAAAAAAACCATCCAGATCTACTGCATGTACCTATTAGAGAAATAAACAAAACCAAAAAAAAAAAGAAGAAAAAGAAGAAAGAGAGAAGACAGCCATGGCCAGCAACCGCCGTAACAACAGAAACTTCCCCGCCAGAGAAGACGACTGATGGGGGAGAGTGCTCGGGCTTTCCCGAGGTGGAACTGCAACCTTTGAATCCTATTTGTAGGGGTTTATCATCATTTGAAATCCTCGGCTCCAGCTTTCTTCTTGGCCAGAGCTTTCTCTTCCTTCCCAAATCCCAAACCTCCATTTTTTTCGGCGAAGAAGGTTTTTTCCCAAACCTCCATTTTTTAATAGAGAAATTGCTGGTGGTGTTGCAGTCATTGCTGAGGATTTCCCAAACCTCCATCCTCCTTTTGTTTTTCTTTTGAGATCTGGTGCACCCATGGTGTTGCAGTCATTGCCGGAAAAGATGACCGATGTAGGAGAGAGAGGGCTGGAGAAAACGCTGCCTTCAATGACAATTAATGATATACACGTGGCTGCCAAGTGGCATAGGCAATACATGATCGGAAAATTTTTTTGAAGTCGTATATAGTCAGAAATTCTTTTATTGGCTCGTATATTGATGGAAAAAACTCGAAGGAAATAAGGTTTTGCTTAACCCTTAAGTCGGGGGTATAAGGGTAATTGCATAACTAATTTTTTAAAACCATTTAAAAATGTCAAAACCTATTATTTTATTAATTTTCCGTACAAGGGCATAACGGTCATTTCATCTCGCTGTTAACGCCGTACCCCTAGCACAATATGGGGGTTTTTTGTTGAGGTTTTTTTTTAGAGAGGTATCTTGCACAAGGGTAACAATACAGGGGGATTTTTTGCAATTTACCCTTATTTTTATCTCCATTGATTTTGCATTGTATTTCCTCTGAGTAATTCTTGAAAGATAAATCATCTTTTTCTATGACTACTACGACACTGAATAATCACTTCAAATGAAACTATTTGACAACAATGGCTTTTGAGCTAAATGGCAAGTCCTTTGGTGGTCTTGATTTCAACTCATCTTATCATTTGGCAGAACAAAAAAAATAAAAATAAAAATAAAGAGAAAGACATGACTCTCTCTCCTCAGCTCCTTCAGATTCCGAGAAAGTTGCCCTCTCCATGCCATTTCTATCTCCTCTGTGACTGCCTCTGTCTTTCTCTCCTCTCGCCGACTCTTTTTTTTGTTTTTTTTTGCTAAGTTCTCCTCTCGCCTACTCCACTAGCAGATATTTGTGTAATACGCTTGACGGTCTGCAAATGCGGGCTTTAACTTTTGACCCGAACCGGTTTATTCAATTGGGTATATCGGGACCCGGAAAATGACTCGGTCACTCGGTTAAATGGTCGGTACTCGGTAGCTTACTCCCTACGCACACCCACTAGAGTCTAGATTCTCTACGAGCCTAGAAGACTAGAACCACCCAATGTGGGGGATAGTGATAATTTACTATGGTTAGCTCCATAGAGTCTAGAACTAACCGTGGTTAACTAATAATGTATGAGAGCCGTGGTTGGCTAGGTTAGGGTTTTTCACAAGTGGCTATTTGCAGAAACACAGAAAATCAATTCGACTATCTCCTTCCCTTCCGCTGGTCTGCTGCGGATCATTTGCAGGTGATTTGTCCTCTGCTTTTTATATATGATTGTTGATGAATATAATGTTTCTTTTCTCTCTTTTCTCTCTTCGTTATCTTCTTACGTCTTTCTCGTGGCTGATTCATTGCTTGATTTCTTTGAATCTTTGGAGTTTTGGTGTTTGGGACCCGAGAAAATTTAAAAACTCCACTCGATTGAGTCTCATACAACCAGGTGGCTGACTTGCGGTGATTTTAGTTTTATTTTTCTATTCCCCTTTAAATTGATTTATGGATCTGTTGATATCTGTTCTATAGCCTTTTGATTTACGACACATCTAATTTATAAATTTGTTTGAATGTTTTCATTATATACATATATTATGAAAACTCTGTTATCTTGAATTGATATTCAGATCTGATTGAGATTGTGTAGTTCATCGAAACTTTCTTTTTCAGGGGGTGTATTTCTGATAAATTCAGCTATTTTTTTCCATGTGTAATGGTGTAAATTTGTTGCGTGGTTCTTATGAAGATAGATTTGAAAGGAATTACATGAAATTATGCATGATTATATATTTTGTATAGCAACCACATGTTTTGCGGCAATGGTTTGAATAGAAAAATTGCAAATGGTAAGAAACAGTGCTTGAGAAAAATCCATCCTAATAGGATAATTATACAAGAACCCTTTTTAATATAATTGTGTAAAGAATGTAAAGCTGTGATGTTTTTGTTTTTAAAGTTGGCTACTTTCGTTCTGTGGATTTTTTAATTCTAGAAAACTTAGGGCTTGTGGTGTCCAATTTGAAATTAAAAAATTCAAGGTATTTTACATTTTATTGAAGGCACAAATCCATCACCTTAAATTGACAAATTCAAGAAAGTGGCTGTCATCATCACAATAAAGAGTGAAAATTTAAAATAATTCAAGGTGATGGATTTGTGACTTTAATACAATGTAAAATACCTTAATTTTTAATTTCGAATTGGACACCCAAAAAGGCCCTTAATCTTTACAGAGAAGTTATTGGTGCCAAACAAGATTGTACAAGTGGTGTTACAGTTGGGTGTAATGGACTTCTGATATTTTTAGAAACCTTTTCATGTTTAGTAATTATTGACATTACTGTGAAAATAAATTCTTCATTAATTAAAAAAAAAAAAAAAATACTATCGAAATAAATTAGATCATGGTGTAATGCTAATACCTTTGCCTTATGAGATACTGCTTTATGCAATTAAATTTTCTAACCTTGTGGCCGCATGAGGCTAGCCTGCATAATCTATATGGATGTTCTAGTATGTTGCCCCATACCTTTGCTTTTATAACATTGGTTAATCCAAATCTATGTATCTGTCCTTTAATGTTAGTGCACTATTTATGATAGCACCCAAGCGTTGCCAATAAAAGGCCATCACCCAATGTTGGTCCTGCGAAGCGGGGTCCTAGGAGGGGTGAGGTATATTTGGTCCTGACCTTTGTTTTTCTTTTTGTTTTGTTTTATTCTTTCCATTTTTCCTTTCTCCTGTTGCCTAGGCCTTGCCAATATACCAATAAAATGATTTGAAGTTTGCATGCGTGTAACATATAGTTGTCATTTAGTTACATAACATGTATTGAGCATGCAATTCATCATATGTCTTGGGTATTGGAATCATGTTTTCCATTTTAATTGGTGTGTCTTGGTTAAATCTTTTTTTTAAGAAATGAAAAACCATTCCTTAAAAATGTCTCATAACAGTTGGAGGACATGCCTTTGAAATTCATTGGAACATTTTGGAAATGCTTGGGGAAACCCATGAGAGAGAGAGAGAGAGAGAGAGAGAGAGAGAGAGAGATGTAGATGTTTCCCTTTAAATTTGGTTTTCCTTGCATGTGTCTTCAGCCATTTGAGACGGGGAAATATCATTAATGACTGCCTGGACCTTGATGTGTTATTTAGACATGACTTGCATATAAAAGTAGGGTACACTTTTCCTTATAAAATAAAAAGGTAGATTACTCTTTGAGTTGCCATTTTTGTATTTCCTGTTTAGAAATGAGTACACCAACAAAAATATTTTGGTAAAATCCAATGAGTGCCAGTCTACTTGAAGCTCGCTCTTTGGGGTTCTGCTTCTGCTTGAAGCATGTAAGAAGATGTCTGCTGAAGAGTGAAGCATGACTTTATATAGAAATTTATTTATCCTGTTTGATAATTAAAGATTTCATGTTGTACAGAAGGTCCTAAACTACTTGAGTGCCCATTGTGTTATATGCCTGATGACAACATGCAAATATTATATGAAATTCATTGTTTCTGCTATGATGTTTAATTTGGTTGCCATGATGTCCAATATTTATTTTCCAATTGGTTTAATCAGCACTCTTCCAGGTGTTTGGGGTTGAAACTTGTGCCTGAACCAATGCTACTATTCTTTCTTGCCCATTGTCCACTTTTTTGTACTTTCAGCAGCTTATTATTTATTTATTTTTATGTTAGCTTCTAAATTTAAAGTGTGAGTTTGTTCTATGTTATCATTGCAGGCGAATTATTTACTGTTTTGCAGCTACCATTATACGAAACAATGGCAGATGGTCATGAAACTGATAAGAACATTGAGATATGGAAGATCAAGAAGTTGATCAAAGCACTGGAAGCTGCTAGAGGCAATGGCACCAGCATGATTTCTCTTATCATGCCTCCCCGTGATCAAATATCCCGGGTCACTAAGATGCTTGGAGATGAATTTGGAACCGCTTCAAACATTAAAAGCAGGGTGAATCGGCAATCCGTTTTGGGTGCAATCACGTCTGCTCAGCAGAGACTCAAGCTTTACAATAAGGTTCCTCCAAATGGACTTGTGCTTTATACAGGGACTATCGTAACTGACGATGGGAAGGAAAAGAAGGTGACAATCGACTTTGAGCCTTTTAAGCCCATAAATGCATCTCTTTACCTCTGTGACAACAAGTTTCATACAGAAGCTCTGAGCGAACTTTTAGAATCTGATGATAAGTTTGGTTTTATCGTCATGGATGGCAATGGGACACTTTTTGGGACATTAAGTGGCAACACTCGGGAGGTGCTCCATAAATTTACTGTTGACCTCCCAAAGAAACATGGAAGAGGAGGGCAATCAGCTCTACGATTTGCTCGTCTTCGAATGGAGAAGCGACACAACTACGTGAGGAAGACAGCAGAACTTGCCACACAATTTTTTATAAATCCTGCCACTAGCCAGCCCAATGTTTCTGGTCTAATACTTGCTGGATCAGCTGACTTCAAGACTGAGTTGAGTCAGTCAGATATGTTTGATCCCCGGCTTCAGGCTAAAATACTGAATGTAGTAGATGTTTCTTATGGAGGTGAAAATGGTTTCAATCAGGCAATTGAGCTGTCCTCAGAGATCCTATCCAATGTGAAGTTTATACAGGAGAAGCGCTTGATAGGAAAATACTTTGAGGAAATTAGCCAGGATACTGGGAAGTATGTTTTTGGGGTTGACGACACACTTAAAGCTTTGGAGATGGGTGCTGTTGAGACGCTTATTGTGTGGGAAAAATCTCGATATTAACAGGTATGTTCTGAAACACAGCACTACGGGTGAGATTATCATAAAACACTTGAACAAGGAGCAAGAGGCTGATCAAAGCAACTTCCGGGATTCAGCTACCGCTGCTGAATTGGAGGTTCAGGAAAAGATGTCACTGCTAGAGTGGTTTGCTAATGAGTACAAGCGCTTTGGTTGCACGCTTGAGTTTGTCACCAACAAATCACAAGAGGGATCCCAATTCTGCAGAGGGTTTGGAGGGATTGGGGGAATCCTCCGTTACCAGCTTGATATGAGATCATTCGATGAGCTTTCTGATGATGGAGAAAATTACGATGATTCTGAATAGCAATCAATCAATTGTTCCCCAATACTGGTGCAGGAAGATGGGGCGAAAGTCCTGCACCAGGACGCGAGATCTCGCGTTGCTGCTGCTGCTCCATTGATGCCCCAAAAACTTTCAAGGAGTTCTTATTAAAGGTTAGTCCCTAAACTTGTTCTTTCTCCATCTTATAATATGTAGCGTAGCACTACCTATGGTTGGTTGTTCTCTAATGTCTCTTTTTTCTTTTAATGCATTTTCAACTTAAAGGAGATTATGTTGTTCGTGGGCCAGAACAAATGGTGATTCCTTGTGGATATCATGGAGCAGTTTGGATCAAATGGACGAAAACATTGCTCATAGCTTCTTCCTATGTACTTGTAGGAGAGATTGTGTGAAGCTTGCTTTTGTTTTTTCATCAACTTGGTTGACTGGATAAAGGCCCTGCTTATGCTTTTCATCAACATTTTGGGAACCTTATATATGGTTGTGGATTTTGCAAAACTTCTATTTGTGGTTCTGATCTCTGTAGAAGTTATTTGCAGCACTCGAATTTATTTCTGTTTCGTACACTGCAGCAGTTTTCTGCTGAACATGTCTAGCTATTATAGTTTTATGATATATGGTTGATGGACCTTCTTATTAGATGAACCATGGCTTGAATACTGCAATCGAGTGATATTATATTTATTATTATTGTTGGTGCTGATGTTTTATTATTTGGTTTGTTACCAGTGAAATTATTGGTAGTTGCATTACTATTGGCCATTATTTGATTGTTTCAGGGTTGTGCTGATGTGGATCCCATATTACTTTTGGGAACCCTAGACAGTTTCAAATTTAAACTTGTTTAATGTCTGATGATGGTCTTGATGGATAGAATAATTCTATCAGGGTGCTTGCTTGCTCCCGTGAAAAATTGAATTGCCTCATTTATGTTTTGTATTTTATTTTATTTTTTTTGTACATTTTTATTGAGACATCATCTTGAGTGGCGCCGTTACAGAAATGGCAGGCAAGGTAGGAATTTTGAAAAGTGGCATTTCATGCAAATCTGAAACTGATCTCTTTCTGGTGATGGCACCAATTTTCTTAAATGGGTCCTTTGAAGATGATAGTTTCATACCTTAAAAATCCTATGCAACCATTTAATCTCCTTTGGAGTACCGTACCATTGTCGTGTAAAATTGTTAGATCAGTGTTCCGGTGTGTTGCATCGTATGGACGGACCATGGGATGATTTCAGGTCGGTGGGTGGGTGTGGCTGTGTGGGAGAGGGAGGGGGGGAGCTTTTTCTCTTGGGTTGGTTTTTCCCAGGATGTGATTGGGAAACTCGCGCACAATTTACTTCTGAATCGTGGTGAATGAGTAAATATAATGCATTCAACCACCTTCAATAACGTAAGAGGGTTGGGCTCATATTAAACTCGGCTCCTAGCATTCCAAGCTTTCATTATTTGTTTCATTATGACCGTAATATGATAATGCCTTGAAATGATTTGTTCGTCCAATTGTATGGAATATAACTATTATAAAACTTTGCTTAGAAGAGTTTGGGAAGTTAAAATACTCTTTATAGGCAATTTTCATTTTAGTGAGAACTTCTATGAATGTTAATAACACCAATTAGGCATCCAACTATGGTGCATTATCAGGAGAAGTGGGTGGATTGAAGGGTGACCCATTTTATAGAAATTGTTTGTTAAACACTCGTAGCTTTATTATTAACAGGTGTGATTTTTATTAATTTATTTAGATTCTTGACCTGACACTTGGGTTGATTTTTTTATATTAAATTTATATTAATAAGATAAAATTTAGCACGGTAATTTTAATAAAATGAATCATCTTAGATTACAGGGTAAATTGCAGAAAACCCCCCTGAAGCATGGGAGGTCAACAGATAATTCTCCTTATGTTTTAATTTTGTCAATGTGCATCCTTTATGTTTTAATTTTGTCAATGTGCATCCTTTGTGTTTTAATTTTTGTCAATATGCTTTACCGTCATTCGTTGTTAATGAAATTTGACGAAAATTAGTCACGTAGCTACGCACGTGATACCGTTAACAGATTGGGTGACCATCGACAATTAGTTTTGTTTTCTAACTAAATTAGGAAGCACATTGACAAAATTAAAATATAAGAGTGGTTATCTATTGACTCCCCATATTTTTAGAGGGTTTTTTTTTTTTTTGGCAATTTACCAACAAAGTTACCCCAAAAAAATTGGAACAAAATTCACATCCGTAGGAAGAATGAAAGTTATGTGCAATACTCTACCAAAAACGTGTAAGGGCAAATAATAAAATCTCAAATGCCAAAAATGCCATTCCAGTCATGACGTGGCTCTCCGTGATTGCCCAATAAGTAAAGAGAAAAATAGCATCGCATGTGCTCCCTACCCCTATATAAGTCCGACCTCTCGACCCCTCCATCGGAACATTCATAGCCGTCCCGCTGTGGAGTAGCCTTGCCGAAACTCCACGGTAATAGCAATCCCAGTCTCAGTATGTCAGTCGCTAACTCTCAAAACTAGGGTTTCAAAATCAATACAAAGTTCCAACCAAAAATCACGAAGAGGAAGACTTCGCCATGGCAAAGGCCTTCGCTAGCGCTTCGGCGATCACTGACCAGAGGCAAAAGATCGAACAGTACAAGCACATTCTATCCTCCGTAATCTCATCGAACGATACCTCGCAGGCGAAGAAGTTCATCGATCACAGTTACTTTCCTTCTTCCCCATCAGAATCTGTTTCTAGGGTTTGTCAGTTGGGAACTGTATTTTCCGAGCTTCTTGTGACGTTAAAATCTGACGATTTCCTTCTTTTTTTTTTTTTTTAATTTCTTTTTGGAAACCCTAGTTTTATCGGACGATGTTCCGTTGGTCGTGTCGCGGCAGCTTCTGCAGACTTTTGCACAAGAGTTGGGGCGGTTGGAGCCGGAGACACAGAAGGAGATTGCGCATTACACCCTTGCTCAGATTCAGCCGCGGGTTGTTTCGTTCGAAGAACAGGTTCGTCTCGGACATTGTTTATAGCATTTGAGAATGGTACTGCATTTGTTATACTGTTGTATATTGTTTGGATGAATGAGAATTTTGATTCTGTATGCCGCATTGAGCGCTGAAACTTCTAGGCAGGGAAGGTATAGATGCCTTCCCACTTCCGAGTCAATTTTGATGTAAAAAAACCCTAAAACTGTAACCTCAATTTTCTTAAGGGTTTTTTTTTTTTTTTCAAGGCTTACATTTTTGGCGATATACCAGTTAGTTGGTCCGGTCATTTTCCTCTTGAGAATTAAGTTTTTCCACGGGCATCACTGGTTAGGTTGTTGATGTCTGTTTTAGTGTAGTTGAATTAAAAAGCATCCGATTGATGTGTACTTGACACTTATGTTTTAGACCAAGATTCAGCAGTTTTTAAATTCATTATAGTTTGGTGTTTTTGCGATGAAAAGATACTTCTAGAGTGTGTTCATGCCTGTGGTTTTGTACATCGCAGCCACTTATAATGAACAGGGGTGAAAATTGGGCTAAGTCTAGCCTTGAAATCAAGAAAAATGCACCTATGCTTTATTTGTTGTAGATTTCATTACAACTTCACTTGCTTGTTTCTGCTTCTCACCTGGTAGTCAATGTGTCATCAATCACATTAAAGCTGTTTAATCTATGAATTTTAAAATTTACCGGTCATTTTTGATAAATTGGATATATAGTTGTCATTGAAGGTAAATGCTTGCATTTAGTAAAGTTACCCTACTTGTCACATTCTAGTCAAACTATGTCACTCTCTATATTGGTTTTCCCCTTTTAGGGTAAATTTCTGTATTTTATCAGTAGGTAATTGACAATAGCAATTATCTTTCATGACTATTATAATGAAATCCTTTTTTCCTGTTAAAAGTTCATATTTTCACTAGAGAATTGCAATCATTATGTATGATTTGCAGGTGTTGATTATCAGAGAGAAACTTGCTGATTTATATGAGTCTGAGGAGCAATGGTCAAAAGCAGCGCAGATGCTCAGTGGCATCGATCTAGATTCTTCAATGAGGTCTGAGAGTAAGCTTCTTCTATTTTGCTCATGAAACCAGTTACTTCAACATTCTTGACATAACCTTCCAATTGGTAATTTATATCTTTTTGTGTTGTCTCTATCAGAGTGATTGACGATAAATTCAGGTTGTCAAAGTGCGTCCAAATTGCTCGCCTATATCTTGAGGTACTGACTTTGGTATTTAAGCACAGTTTTAGATCGAAAAGATTTAGTTATTGTATACATCAAATTCAGTTTCCCCCCTCTATATGAATTGTACTGCTATTGAATTTATTGGTTGCTTATTTGGCAGGATGATGATGCTGTTAATGCAGAAGCTTTTATTAATAAAGCTTCGTTCTTGGTTAGCAACAGTCAGCATGAAGTATTGAATTTACAGTACAAGGTTGACATTTTGATAGTCAGTGAAGAATAATGATGATTATGTTAAGGGTTGGAAGTTAGCATTTTACCAAATCTTTTGTTCTCTTCCTCGTTTTCAGGTTTGTTATGCACGGATTTTAGATTTAAAGAGGAAGTTCTTGGAAGCAGCACTGCGTTATTATGACATATCCCAGATTGAGAAGCGGCAAATAGGAGATGAGTATGGACATTTGAACGATTTTGTATTTTATTATGCAGGCTTACCAAATTTACCTTTTCCAAATGCTTTCTTTCTGGAATGATAAATTATGTTTTGCTTATCACCTATGTATAGGCCTATAGGGTGTACTAGTCACTACTCTCTAGTTTCTGCTGTGTTGAAAGGTCTCTTGATTCCCTTGATGGGACTCAAAGCATTGCAGCTCTGCCTGTTTCTGTACTACCTTGTTTGTCTCTGTAATACTTTTAAAGATTTTCAGACTTCCTTAAATTGATTTGACTTGGGAGGTCCTTTTCTGTTTTTGCCTCCTAATTGCTCAACAGCAGTCTAAGGTCACTATCTCCTTCTTTCCCCTCCACCTTCTCCAGCAGTTCAAAAAAAAAAAAAGGCCCCCGGGGGGCGGGGTTTGCAGATTTTGATATGGCTGAATTATTGTTTGGCATCTTTAGATTTGTAGAACTAACATGTTTTTCAACATCCCATTCAACTGGTTTTGAGTACGTGTAAGATTTATCCTAGGAAGGGAAGTGAAGCTTAGGCCTATATAAGTGGGTGCCCACCTATTACTAGAGAAGGATGATGTCTTTATCAAAAAAAAAAAAAAAAAAAAACTAGAAAAGGATTATGTTGTCGATAGTTTTATGTTTGTAACTGTTGCAAGATACATTTGATGAGAGATATTGTTGCCGGACTTCTCCTTCTTTGGATGTATTTGACTTAGCCATTCCTTTATTATTTTTTCACAGATTGATTGATGAGGAAGCACTGGAGCAAGCTCTATCTGCTGCTGTGACATGCACAATTTTAGCTGCTGCAGGTCCTCAACGTTCTCGTGTTCTTGCCACCTTATACAAAGTAAATGCTATCTCTGGATTAATAGAACATAAGTTTGAGAATAATTTTTTGCATTGTTCAATTTACGTTATGCTGAAACATTGGAAGTGGTTCAGGATGAACGGTGCTCAAAGTTGAAGATTTATCCGATATTGCAAAAGGTTCTCTCTCTCCTTGCCTGCACGCATGCACTTTTTATACCTGCATCGTATCTAGCTATATATATATATATTTTTTTTTTTTTGTATTTGTTTAAACCTTTGCTTTAGCAGTCTACAGAAAGCCTAATGTTGAATTTACCAGGTGTATTTGGAGAGGATTTTGAGGAAACCAGAAATTGATGCATTTGCTGAAGAACTAAAAGCACATCAGGTTGTCAACGTCTTGTGAGTTTATTTTCAAATGTTGCATTTGCAGCAGTTATATTTTGTTAACCTCAGCAGGATTTCTCACCTTAAGTTTCCAACAGAAAGCTCTTTTGCCAGACAATTTTACTGTTCTGGATCGTGCTATGATTGAGCATAATCTTTTGAGTGCGAGCAAACTTTACACAAATATAAGGTTGGAGAAATGATTCTCTTTTCTTGTTTTCTTTTCCCTTCATCATGACCTGTTCACTAATTTTTATAGTTCCTCCTAACTATACCTCTGGCACAGCTTTGATGAGTTGGGCACATTGCTGGGCATTCCTCCTCATAAGGTACAATTCTACTTCAATCCCAAAGCTATACACAATTATTTTTATAGTTTTTCAATTCATTCTTCCATTTTCCTATTTGGTTAATGTGAACAGATTTGCAAAACAATTATTATGAATTAGTTTCAACTTCTATGCTAGAGAAGTATACCTGTTCAAAATATCTCCCATAAGTTGTACCTTTTTATCTGAGACTAAAGTCAACATTGGGCCCAAACTCAGGCCTGCATCCTCCCTGGCCTGTCAAATCTTTTGTACATCTCTGTTCTGATTCAGTCAGGTGTGTGTCGGGCTGGCCTGGTCTACATGCAGCTTCATATGACCATATCATTTTGGAATTATAAAATTAAGACTAAATTTATTATTATGTTCTGTTTTGGTATCTATTCTGTAATGTTTTATTCATTTTACTTGGAGCTTGGGTTGTAATGCTCATGCCTTGGTTATTTATGAACTTAAGCACTTCTTCAGCGATTAACCTAGATCTTCTTATGGGAGGGAAAAACAATTGATAATGGTGTTTCACAGTAAATTTAGTATGCGATAAGAAGAAATCAATGAGGTTTTAGGGTTTGGGATGTTATTGGCTTGACCTTTTATTTTTATTTTATTTTGCTTTACTGGAAGCACCTATTTTGGAAGGTAGATTAATTTCTAAGACATTATCGAAATAGTAACTTTCTGGTATCGTTATGTTGATTGTTATAGATCATTGAGTGGCATCTAGCTGCCCCCCTCTGGGGAGTTCCATGTTTGGGTCTTTCGTCTTTGAAACTTGCCAGAAACTCAAGGGATGGGGTTGTTGTCTAGCCTGTGTGTTAATTGTTAATGGCTATGGTTGGCACCAGGGGGAGGGAAGAAGAATTTCACTGGTTTTTCCTTTTTTTTCTACCCTATAAAATTTGAAGTTGCTTTAATGGAGTATTTTTTTATGCTGCTGTTTTACAGCTTCCAGTGAAATTGAAGTTTTTGCTAGTTTTGAGATCTTTGTTTTACTTTTATCTTGTTTTGTGGATAGCATACTTTGAGCAGCATGTTAGTTCATATAATTTTTCAACAATCGGCTGATTTTTTGTAAGCAGGCTGAGAAGATAGCATCTAGAATGATTTATGAGGATAGAATGAGGGGATCTATTGATCAGGTATGAATAACCACCGTCTCTTAGCTTGTGAAATCTCGTTCTTTTTTCTTTCCTCCTCCCTCTCTCTCTCTCTCTCTCTCTCTCTCTTGACTAGTAGAGGATTTAATGTTTCTGAACCTACATCTAGATTGCAATGCAATTGGGTTCTTGGTATCCAGTTGGAAGGCGGATTGACTTCTTCATTCCATCTTTATGAACCGACTTATAGACAGCCTCAAATTTTGTAACAGGCCATGAAAGAATTAACTGAGAAGTTAGAAACTCCATTTTATATTTTTACTGCTAGGTCGATGGATTAATTTTTTGTGTGAGAAAAAAAAATAGAGAGAATATTTTATATAGTTAAAGGACCTTTAAGAGATTTCAATATGACTGAACTTATACATAGATTTAATAATTCAGTATCAACTAGAAGCTGAAGGGTTAAACTTAAAGAGTCTTGGATTCTAATATTTTACCAACTTTAGACTGTCTTAGATATGTAAAATGATAGCCTTGTCTATTATTTCCTGTGATGTGAATAGCATTTAAATTTTCATGTATCAGGTTGAAGCTGTCATACATTTTGAGGATGACACTGAAGAACTGCAACAATGGGATCAACAGGTGATTCTTTTATACCAATCCCATTAGACAAACCACCACACCCCCCCCCCCCCCCCCCCCCCCCAAAAAAAAAAAAAAAAAAAAAAAAAAAAAAACCAACACGGACACACCCCAACAAAAAATAAAAAACAAAAAACCCAAACAAGAAAATGCCCACCTTTTTTTTCTTCACCATCCTCATCTGGGCCCAATACCTTGACTTGAGACCTTATAAGAGAGGAGATGCCATCAAGTTATCATGTTACAAGGCCAGTGGCGGGAAATGATAGGGGTTCTAACTATTAGTTTTTTGACTGGTTGTGATTTTGCAGATTGTTGGCCTGTGCCAAGCTCTTAATGATGTCCTGGACAGCATGGCGAAGAAGGGCTTATCCATTCCTGTCTGATATTTGCTGACGATGATTTTAAAGGAGTCAAACATGATATATATTTTGCTTTTGCAGTCCACAATTTTTTCCAATGACTCAAATTTTGCGCAGTTCTCTTATTTTGTAATGGTTGTTTAATTTGCCTTGTTTATCTAGATTATTAGTTTTACGGTATCATCTCCCGTAAAGGAGTGATGTGCATGAGCAGTGGGAACTTTGTATCATTACTTTTACTCATGTCTAGTTGTAGAAAGGATAAATTTATCACTCTTTTCACTCAGCAGTCTTTCTTGGTGCATGAGATTCCTCTTTCTACAATGCGTGCAATTTGAAAACAGAACAAATTCACCAGCCATATGGATTCACTCACATCCAGCGCACCAGTTCCAGGCTAATAGATGGCGAACCAACAAAAATTGTTGGGAAAATGAACCTATTTTTTTTATGTGTAGTCAATGAAATTCATTATGGCTCCCTGCATGGACTGAATAGCTTGCCATGCGCTATTTGAAGAAGTGCATAGAGCCACCGCTGGAATATAGCAAGCCCAAAATTTATCTTCCATTGGCACATCAAGGATCATGCACTGTGATGAGAGAGATTTAACCCTAATCATTCATGTGCTCCATAATCATTGCTGAAATTCTTATGTACACGCACAGGGAGCAATCTTGGTAATCACAAAGATCCTTGTAGCAATTTGTTTAACCACAATCATCCACTCCAACAAGTTAAGCAGCAAGTTCTATATGCAAAAATGACTGGATTTTAATTGGAAAAGTGACCAATCACATGAAGAGTTTCCTAGTGCCGAAACAATGGCAAAAAACGTAGCTATACTATGGGCACTGGATTATGCAATGTCAAAGAATAATACAAAAAAAGAAAATATTTATTTTCCTTCCCTCTTACTCCCTTCAAATAGAATTGAGTCCTAAACTATGACTACAGACGAACCCATTTTTGCCTTCCCCGCCCACCCCCCCCCCCCCCCCCCCTTCCTTTTTTTTTTTTCTTCTTTCCATTTTGTTTTATTTCTTCTATAATAAGAACAATATATACAGCTACCATTGAAAAAATAGTTATGCACAGTTAGAAGAATGAACTATGAGTCTGGACCTTTGGATGGGGATGAGCCCTTTGTTAGATCTTTCTCAGTTTGCAGGAGCACGTCATAATTAATGGATGCCAACTGTGCCAAATTCTGCAGAGAGAACATTCATTAAGCCAGATATGCTTGATAGACCATGCAACACAACTTCCAACATGGTATAGGTGTATATCCATGTCCCACGAAAACGATAGCAACATGTTGCATG
Organism: Liquidambar formosana; assembly: GCA_039720395.1. Taxonomy (NCBI): domain Eukaryota; kingdom Viridiplantae; phylum Streptophyta; class Magnoliopsida; order Saxifragales; family Altingiaceae; genus Liquidambar; species Liquidambar formosana. Next base: position 16,053,985 of record CM077822.1, read on the forward strand.
TACAGAATACAAAGTGGGTGGCAATGTGGTGGTGCCAGTGCCACACTGGCATGTCATGTGGTGGATGGTCATTTTGGAGGTAGAAGCAGTGTTAGGGAGGTGGAGGAGATAGCTATCGTGGCATGGCAGTGTGACAGTAACGAGGTTATGGTATTGATTATAATTTGGTTACGACTTAAGATTAAATTTAATATTCAGGTCTGATCAGATTCAACTAAATTACTTTGTGCCTGTCAATAGAAAATTAAAGATTACCACTTAGGGGTAACATCAGGAGAAAATAAAAATCTGAGCTGGCTTCAGTTCTCCCTTAATGGAATAGCATAGCATAACATTTTATTGAATGAAACTGCGATTGAGTTATTTCCATTTCCACAAAACAAGTAGGCTTACCTTGAAAGAAAAATTAATCATTGATAGATCAACAGGAGCAGATCCAAACTCTGCCAGATCACCACATTCATCCGTCTGAGATAAAAAGAACTACAGAATAAGATCTTCACAATTACGGAAACTCATAATAAAGAAATATAGGCTGGAACTTTTCAGCTTTGATTCCATAAGACACCCTAGGGTCCTATGTGACTAGAGATCAGTCATTAACATATAATTGTTCAAGTGAGCCTTGTCGTGGTAAAAAAAAAAAAATTTCCAAGAAGTAATTGTCAGCATCAGTACTTTAGCTGGACAAAATATGTCAGGTAGACATTTTTGGCTTATTCAAGGGCTCTGTTTAGCCAAGGTGGCACTTTGAACAGAAGCCAAATAAAATATCTTGCAAGGGCATTCTGTCAAGGTTTTTCTTTTAAAATATTCTCTCACCCCTAGGAGGAGTTTCATGTTCCAAAGCTATCAATCTATATTTCCCAGGAAACTAAAATCAGAAAGAATCAGGACCTCTAGATTTATGAGGTGAAAACTTTCCCTAACATTAACATTTCTGTGGATAGCCCTGCTTAGAATCTCTTACTCTATCTTGTTTACAACACTAATTACTAAGAAAAACCATTCCAGCTAGAAGATTAAATATCACTTGATATGGAAGTGAGCAATAATCCTCATGACAGATGATTCCAGACTGCAACCAACCATTTTAAAGTAATAACCTCTACTTTCAAAATAATGGATTTCTATTTTCAACAAATTGCCATTGCTCTCACTTTAAAAATAATAATAATAATATTTAGTATAGTAACAGAATTCATGTTCCAACCCTAAGCAGTCAGGGTAAGAGATGCAACTCAACAAAGCCCTTATTGGATAAGGTGATTACAATTGCATAATAAAAGCTTCTAGAGATCTTTAATGTAATATTATCTAGGACAAAAAATCTCATGGTCCATGGATGAAGCAATATATAATTGCAACAACTAGTGCAGCGTTCATATTATCAGCACTCCAAATCTCTAAGCATGAGAATTATGCCTTCATAAACACTAAGAGAAGCATACATTGCTACCTTTTGTAATGCAAGGGTGTCCCAGTTAACTCCCTTGAAAAAGAGATGTGCTTTTGCCTGTAAAAGGTCCAAAACAGGCAGTAGAATACATTAGTTTCAGTTCTCTTCTAATTTTACATAGTGCAGAGACAATGTTAGTTTGTCAACAATCCAACCATAGACAGCGGAATACAACCTCCGATGATCCATTTGCTCCAAGGCGCTGTTCTGGATCATGAATGAGAAACCTAAAAAGAGAAGGATCGTCATGCGAACTGAACTTCTATGACTGAAATATTCACAGGTTTATAGGACACTAGGTTTATAGGCAGCATGGTGAAGTTCGGCAATAGATTGGTATGGAACTATAGATAGATAGTATGCAAAGTGTCATCCCAATTAGCCAAAGACATTATCACCGGTGTCATTCTTCTGCTTGGGGTATCTACATCCATCACCTGATAATTAAGGAACGACGATTTGATCTCGTCGAGACCAGCAGAGAAAAGCAGCCGAGGGCCACCAACCCTACTAACATAATGCTAGAGGACACATTATACACAAAAACCTTCTCCTGGTTCACAATAAGCAAAAACCCCTTAATCGCCTGAAAGACGAGGGGCTCCTCCATGTCAAACTTCCTCTTGGATCTAACTCTGCATTTGAAGTTCACTATATCACCCAACAACAACACATGAATCAAATCACCCTCCGATGTAATCCCGTATGCTTTCGACCGCTCTGTGGCATCAAAAACATAATTCTTAGCAAGGGAATGATTCAACCCTTCGCATTCGGATTCCCTAACTCTCATATTCCTCAAATCCAATGACCCTGCTCCGCTCTCCGTCAGAAACAAAAGCCTCTGCTTCAAGAAGGCGAGCGGCCTACTCGTTGGCACAACAGAACCATACACCGTCCCATTCTCCCTAAAAACCCTAACCTTTCCACTAACATCGGACGACAAAATGTACCTCATTCTCCCAACATGGTGCACTTCCAAAATAGTAATCTCCGAGCCACCATCTTCCCCACTTCCAGGCGAAGCAAACGTCCCAACATTTTCCATCAGAAGCGAACTCCACTCCTCCCCATTTGACGCCTCCCAAACCTTATGCATCAATATCACACCATCCTTGCGTCCCGTAATCACCACACTCTCATTCTTATGAAAGGTGAGGGTATTTTCGTCTTTTCCCAGTGCCGAGGGGTAAATCAGTGGCATGAGCTGCCGTTGTGAGTCGGTGATGGTGCAGGCGTGCCGCTGCATTTTCATACTAACAGTGGCTGGAATGAAAGGAAAACGACGTCCGTCCATCTTCCTCAATTATTAACTGGGCATTTCATTTCTCTTTATTTCTCTTTCTTTACCCTTCAATTATTTTTTTTTCCTCTTGTGATTGACTGATTCTGCATTGAAAAGGAAGATAAAGGGAAGATAATTATTTAATTATTTAATTATTTTTTCCTCTTGCAGCAACTTCAACATCCATAATACCACCCTTTTTAAGCTTACCCCTAACAGTAGCCACCTTCTGTAGAAAGTCATCAACCGAATCAAAGGTTGGGAGCTTGTATAGGGTGACCAACAATTTGGCAGGGCAAATTGTGCGAGAGTGCGAGAAAGGGGGCTGTGCGATAGAGGCTGTGTGGGAGAGGGGCTGTGCAAGAGATGGTCTGTGCGCTAGAGAGCGAGGGAGCGAGAGAGGGCTGGAGGGTGAAAGACCACATCTGATCCCCAAACCCATTGTATCAGATGAAGGTGAGGGTATTTTCGTCTTTTCTCAGTGCTGAAAGTATTATAGTCATAAAATCAAATTTTCTTTGTCACCTGTCAATCACGTGAGGTTTGACTGTTAACTTTCCTAACAGATTGTGAATGGAATGGGGTATTTTTCAACTCCAGACAATATGGGTTTTTTTTGTTGAGTTTTTTTTAGAGGGGGTATCCTGCAAAAGGGGTAACAATACAGAGGGGTTTTTTGCATTTTACTTTTTTAAAAAACGTGTTTTGTCAAATATAATCTATTTTTGTGGGACAAAAAAAGTACTATTTATCAATTAAAAACGTACTAGCGTTGCTTACATGCTAATGTGTTCATATAATGACATTTCACACTCTGATTGCAATTACACGTACCAGTATGTGAATATATTAATTGGAAGGCTAATATAAAAATAAATTTTGAAAATTAACATGAGAATCAAAGTAGATAGAACTTTTCCTACCAAAACTTAATTTGTAAGCATACTTATCGATCTATCGATAGTATTAGACCATTGCATGATGTGGCCCAACTTCAGTATTACGCTAACATGGTCGTATTTTATTGGCCTGTTTGGCATAATTTATGATAATTTACTAAATCATGCATAGCAGTTCAAAGCTTAAGGATTTGGATATGGTGATGTTACACGAAAAAAAAAGAGGGGGGGGGGGGGGGGGGGGGGTTGCATATGATGAGTTGCTTCAAAGTTGATCTTGAAGGGATTTTTGTGTAAAATTCTTTTTTTTCAAAAAGTTAAAATAGTTAAATTAATGAGGGATGACGTGAAGGATTGTTTAAATATTAAAAAAAAGTTCAAAAGTTTAAGGAAAGGCATGCTTGCAAGACTTCAACCTTGGAGCAAAGCCATTAACCTTTGGCAGGGTTGAGATTAGGTTATGACTCAACAAACTTAAAGAAGCGCATATGATTCTCCCCCTTGTGGATTTGCTTAGGTCTCTTCTTTCATTGGTCTATTAACGGATAGGAGAGTTACTATGGTTACTCCCAAATAAAGTCTTTATGACTAGTTACCCCCATCTATCCTTTTTTTTATTATTAAAAAAATGACCTTTTTTTAAAAAAAAAAAAAATTATGGGATAGGGGACAAGGCGGGATTGCTTTTAATTTGTACAGTATAAATTTGGAATATCCACTAGCAAAATATTTTCAATCAATGTTCTCGTACTTTTTCTCCTAAAGTAATTAAGAATAACTAGGACGTAGTGCCTTTGGAAATGTTCTACTATATAATAAACATGTTAAGGAAAACTAGAAACTACCTAATGAAAAAGGGTAATGCTATATATCCTGAATTTGGGATTTCCAAATAAAAACAAGAGGATGGGATTCATTGGGGGTCACCCCTTTGTGTTTGTCCCATATTCAGGATATATAGGAAGCATTTCTCAATGGAAAAAAAAGGGGGGGATTAAAAAAAAAATTATATTGAAAGCATAGTAGTACTTTCAATATATACATCTATATTATGTACAAAAGTCTGCATTTTCGAAAAAAAAAAAAAAAATTGATTGATCATTATACCTTTATTTTAAATTTTAAATACTTCCAACAAAAAAAAAAAAAAATGATAATGACATTCACTTCATGAATTCTACACGTCTATTATTGTGAATGTTTTCAAACCAATTTCTTATTCCTACCTTGACTCCTAACAATGGAAGGAAGTTTGACTTATTGTGTTAAGCGTCCATTCTAATGACCGAAATGAGTTACACATATATTAAGAAAATAATATATGTACATGTCTCTGAAACGAGATTTATGTTTTCAACAAAAAATAACAAATAATTATATTTTCATATTCTATAAATATATATCTAAGAATTTATGAATTTTCATATATCTTTTGTTATTTAAATATTATTATTCACATTTTGATTCGAGTGGGCATTACTAATGCATTGGTTCTCCAAGTGTCACCACAAAAACAAAATATATACTACTAATAAAAGTCTTTCAAGCAGAAAACTTTTGATTGATAATATATATATACCATGGTTTTTATCAAATGTTTGGGTGTTGGGACAAAGGTTGGAGGTAGTGAGAAATGGGTCAACTCATTCAGTGAGTAATTGTAGATAGAACTAAAAAAAATGAATCTTTTGGTCGACGGAGATGGAAAATGGTAAATAATATTTTTGTGAGAGAAAAGTAATTTCGTTAGTTTTATATCAAAAGGGGTCATGAGATTAATGAATTTGTTTATTATTGTTAAAAAACTCTCATAACATGGGACTATAGCTAAAAATCCTATGACTTTGTTGTTTTTCAATAAGGTGTTGATTTCCTCTTAAAACTTACAAACTTGGATTGACATTTCAAATGGAAAAAAAAAAAAAAAAAAAAAAAATTCTTGAAACATCTTGCTATTAGGTTTCATGACTAAATTTCAACACATTAAGAAGTAAGAGGGAAAAGAAATAGAATTTTCAAAAAAAAAAAAAAAAAGATGTAATGAAGGTTCTACAAAAAAGCTTATTTTATGCATTAAGAAAAATGTTTTAATTTTGGTAAAACTATGCAAAATTAGTGAGAATGGTTGAACAATAGGATAAATAGTTGCAAAAAGAGTGGATGAAATTGAAGATTATGAAAGAAAAAAAAGCATTGAAGATTTCTAACTTGTTTTCCTCTCCTAATTGTTTCAATTTTCATCAAAAAAATTTACTTATAATTCCTGTCACCGACTCTGATGGTGATGAGTGAGGACAAAATGTACTTAAAACTGGGGGTTAAGATCCTCTCTAGTCTCTAACGCTCCAGTCTCATAATTTTCCATTCGTGCAACTAATGGAAAATTAATTAATCTTTTTTTTTTTTTTCTCTTTCCCTCAGACTCCTAAGTGTTTCTTGCCTTTTTCACTCTTTCGTCTCTTCCAACAACACAATCAAACTCTAAACAAAGAAGCCTGTCATCTAATCGCTCACTCCTCTTTCTATTTTTATTCCATTGCTTTATCTTCTATGTTTGAGTATTTCCCTAAAATTTGGACTATTACTGCTTTATTGATTTTCAGATTGGTAAATTATTCTTAGATTGATTCTACTATCAAAGAAAAGGAAAAAAGCAACAAAAAACGAAAAAAGAAAAAGAAGAGATTGATTATTTTACTTCTGAGAAGGATTTATATTGGTTCAAGAAGTTGGAATTTGGAATTTGGAATTTAGAATAGAGCAGGGGAGGGTGAGAGAAAGTTTGGGTTTGGAGGTTTCCTGAGTAATGAAGCGAAAAGGGTAATTTTACTTTATCCCACACTTTGCCCTACTTAATGCATTTAGGGTAAAGTTATACGATCCATTGGTATAGTTAAACCCTAAAAATTGAAACCCTCTTAAATGTACTAAGTAGGACAAAGTGTGGAGCAAAGTAGCATTACCCAAGAGAAAATATTAATAATTTTCGTTAATGGTAGTTTCAAGGAAAAAAAAATGAACTCTCGAGCATAAGATCTCCGTCTGAATCTCATGGCTCAACGACTTCCAAATTCCAACATCTCAAATCGCAGCCCCCTTTTGTTTAAAATCAGTTGTTTCTAGCCAATAAGGTTTGGTTTTTGGTTTCTGAGATGAATCAGGGGATATACTATGTAACAGAATCACAGTTTGGAATTTTAGGCATTAGTGACTTGGATTACGTGGAAAAACCTAAGCTGTTAGATCAGCCTCCATTGACATGTCTCTTCTTCAACCGCAAACTGGAGACAACTCGAGGGTTGTAGACTGAAGCCAACGTATTAAAAACACTTGAGCTAAACCCATTCCTCCCTTACATGGGGTTTCAACTATAGAAACGTGGCCCCTGATCCAAGTCACCCCATTTGACTACATATATAAAGTCAAATTAGACTAGTTTGACTTTCAATACTTTCTCCACATGTTTGAAACTGTAGGCTTTCTGCCCAAGCAAGCGGACTTCATTGATCACTATAAAAGTGCTTTGTGGAGTGGTAAGGCTTGCCACATTCATCTCTCAAACATGGAAGAAGTGAAGCTAATTGGTACATGGCCTAGTCCATTTAGTTACAGGGTCATATGGGCTCTCAAACTAAAAGGCATTCCTTATGAGTACATAGAAGAAGATCTCTCCAATAAAAGTCCTTTGCTGCTACAATATAACCCAGTCCACAAGAAGATCCCTGTGCTTGTTCATGGTGGAAAACCAATATGTGAGTCCATGGTTATCCTGGAATACATTGAAGAGACGTGGCCTGTACAGAATCCTTTGCTTCCAACTGATCCTTATGAGAGGGCTGTAGCTCGGTTCTGGATTAAATTTGTCCAAGATAAGGTACATATTTTGCTCTTTGACACTTGAAATTAGAATAATTATGTGGAAAATATCTGTCCATTAAATAAATGCCCATGGTTTGTTTGATAATGTCTCCAAAATTATGGTCTAGGCTCTTGTTATCCCAACTTTCTTTCAAACCACTGGAGAAGAACAAGAGAAGGCCAAGAAAGATAGCTTGGAAATGCTGACGACGTTGGAAGAACACGGCATTGGAGGGAAGAAGTTCTTTGGCGGAGACGAGATCAGCCTTGTGGACATAGCTTTTGGAGGATTTTCTCACTGGTTGGGAGTTACAGAAGACGTAGTAGGAGTGAAGCTACTCACCGCTGACATGTTTCCCCGCCTGTACGCATGGACTGAGAATTTTAAAAATGTACCAGCGATCAAAGAGAACCTTCCAGATCGCGATGAGATGTTCAACCTTTTCAAGCGCCGGAGGGAGATGTTGGCTTCTACATGACACTACTAGTGGAATTGTGCTGCTTTTGAATCTCCTCTATGATTTCTACTTCTATTTCTTTTATGGGCTAGCTATCAATAAAGTAAGCAGTAGTGAATTATGTGCAAGCCTATGTGTGTTTCATTTCTATTATGACCAGCTAGGAGCCTGGTGCTTGTTCTATATATGACTGAAAATAATGAAGGGGACCGGACTTGTTAACCTATGATTTTACTTTGAAATGGAATGTCAACAGCCTTGCTAAGGCCATGTCTATTTGGAGTCCTGCTCAGTGAGATTACTCACTCATTTGCAGGCATGAAATAGAGCCGGCATTAGGTCAAGCACGGGCAGGTTCAGTCCAAGATGAATCTGGCGTGTCCAAAATTTTCTATCTGGACTTACTGACAAACCTTTATAATCTGAAAATTTATCTTGAATTAACTTCAACTTTGTGGCTAGGGCCTAAGATTGAAAAAACAATGACATACAAACATTAATATGCAGGGGATGTTACCGGGTGATCATGATTCATGACACAGCGGATTATATGATTGTTGATCCAATTCCACTTTATGACCAAATTAATAATGATGACAACAATGATGATGATGTATAGACTGGGTTCAGATCAATTGGGTTTGCGAGGCCAAATCGAAACCCATATGCTCTACCTCGCAAACCCAAGATCTAGGTGGCCTGGAAATTTTTGGCCAAACAATGCCAGCAGTAGGCTTAAATGACTCTTGAAGAGGGACCAGCAGAGGATCTGAAATTGGATTGATTGACGAAATATTGATGGTGCAATGGTGCTGGCGGCAAGATTGGGCTGCTGATTTGAATAGGGGAAAAAAAAATCCCAAAACACACACACAAAAACAATATGGGAAAAAAAAATCCCAACCACTATGCATTTCAAGAATGTACAGGCCTGAACCTAGCACCAAAAGTTATTTTTTTTATTTTTATTTTTTTTGTTGGTGTGGGTTTGGATTATGTCTTAGTCTGGCTCTATGTACAGACCTATTTTAGAGTATTCAGCAAAGTAGATAACCCTGGTTCATGCCAATTGGATTTCACCTTTTGTTCAGCCAAGATAACCCTGGCTTGATATTATTGTATGAATATATGCTTTCAGATCATGGCCCATTTTTACGGGTTTTTTCTTACTGTTTCAAAGTAAAGGGGGCCTGCTGCACGAGTGTGGAACCCCATGCATCCTTATCTTTGAGGCAGTAAAAAAAAAAAGGTGACCACATAGTAGAGTAGCAATGCCCTTGTTTAGTAGTGCAAACTCTTGGAGGCTGTCTTGGTAATGCTTGTGGCCTTCTTGTTGCTCATGATACGCAAACTCTGCCTCAGTATGTCCACTTCCCTCTCCCTCTTGTATTCTTCCTTCTCCTTAGAAGCCAACTGCGCTTTCAGAAGTTCAATGGTTTCTTCCTTAGCTTTCAGCTCCCTTTGTAGCTCTTCCACCGCGTCTTCTTCCTCTGCTTTCCAATACAATCGTTCCCCTGAAAACCAAAGTGGCAAGTGCATTTTGTTGGTCTCAAATCAATTGTACGGTCTCTGTTGAACTAACAAATTATCGAAGTTCATTGAACCCAACAGGGGTGTTTAATTGGCTATTGCAGTAAGTATATTTTGAGTGGACATTTCAAAGGAATTTTCTGATTTTTTGGTGTGAACAACTATTCTCCCTAGGTGTTTCACAACATTTTTTTCCTTTTTGGGGTAAAAAGGTGTTTTACAAATTGTTGCACTATATTCCAGAAAAGAAAAAAAAAATTAAAGAGGATGGTACTCATTCACCATCTTTTGATTTGATAGGGTTTAGCTTCAACCCAATCAAATTAACAAGCTAGCATATAATTAACAATTCACGTTGTCTGAATCTGAACCAAATTGTAGACTGTAGAATTGAACTAACCCAACCTAGGCAAGGATCGGATTGTTTGATTTTGTAAATAATATATCAGCACCATGCATTGGCTGGGTTGTACCCTATGTATTGATCCAATATACCCCGTAATTAGGGATACCAATAGAGTGAGTTTTTTCAAGGCCCGGCCCTGCCCCACCCCACCCCACCCCACTTTTATTGGGAAGGGTATGAGACACTATTTAGTGGGTTCGGGATAGGTTTGGAGATTTTTTTTAAAACCCATTAGTGTTCTGATCGAGATTGGGTTGTTCTTAAAAAACCCGTCCCGAACCCACCCCTATTAAGTTATTATTTTTTATCGAACATATATATAATTGTTAAGATATGATTACTTTTTAGTTGTTACAATGTATTTTATTAATATTTATTTAAGGCTTCTTAAAGCTTTTTTAATTGAAAGTGGTTTCATGAATTTAATTATCGAATTTTGAAAATTTCTCAATATGTAAAATTAAATAGGATTATTTATCATATTTTCTTTAATATCAAATTTAAGTTACTCGACGCAATGAGTTTTTTTGTCCCACCTCACTTTCTCATCTGGCGAAGTATAAATGGAACAGGATTGGATGAGAATGAGATTTTCAAATTTAATTAAGACGGGAATAGGAATTTGATCTCAAACCCAAAGTGGGTTTGGAACGGATTGGGATGGGGTAATTCCCATTAGGGTTGGGGTTAGGAAGAAGCTCCCCATCCCAAACCCGCCATGTTGACATCCTTATCCGTAACCCATTAATTCATAAGGTACAACTCCCAATATAGGTGTTGATATAAGTTATATCAATACGTGCTTATCTAATTATTATTCTATTATCACTCATGAAATAAAATAAAATAAAAATGAAAACTGAATTCAAAAGTAAAAAGGATTAACTATATTCATGCATATTATTAGAATTTTTATATTTATCTACATAAGGTCAACTTGCCTTCTTTTTTTTTTTTTTTTTTTTTTTTGGGCTAAGATAAGGTCATCTTACTTTATGCCTGAACCTATTGTGTGGGGTCGGTTTGGTTCTAGTGTTACGTGCCCAATCAACTTGCACACCTACCATCACGCCACTTTAAATGAGCCACACGTCTTAGCACAGTATCAAAGGACACAAAGTAACCAAACAACATCATTCCTTGACGATCACTGAAATGCAAGAAAAGAGCAACTGTTTTGAAACATACAACAGACTAAAGATTTCCTAATTGGACAATCAAACAAAATGCTCCTAACATATGGCAATTGGGTCACCTCCCATAATTTACTAATAATAACAATAATTATAATGATAATGATGAGAGAGAGAGAGATTTGATTTTTTTTTTTTTTTTTGGGTAAACTGATTATGAGTTAGATTGTGTCATGCGTTTATAAACCACCAAAACCAAACTGGTTTTTATTTTATTTTATTTCATTTATGGGTATTCTTCAAAAAAAAAATTTTCTTTTTATCAATAACATTAATGTTATTATTGGCATGTGATTAGAAGATCCTAGGATCCCAACCTGGTATAAGTCCTAAAATGATAACCTAATTGGGATGCTAAGATCTTCTATGATACTTAATTAAGTTTTTTTTTCTCTCTTCTTCTTCTTTCTTTATTTATTTAAAGAAAAAAATGATGGCAATGATATATACATGAGAGTGTGAAAGATGCACCTTGATGTGTTCTCTGAATGAGATCGTCAAGCTCGGTCTTGATTGCGAGATAAAGTTGCTTCCACTTCTCCACAGCCTCATCTCGCCTCGCTCTCTCTTCCTTAATTTGCTCCACCAGGACGTTAGTTCCCAACAATTGCCACTCCTCGCCACCCTTCTTTCCCACCATCTCATCATCCTTCTCTCTCTCCTCTTTCTCTTCCAACATATTCTCCAAACTCTTCACCTCCTCTCCCAGCCTCTTCTTCTCTTGTTTCCACTCCGCTTCCTTAAAGGCAAAAACCATCACGTCTCGCTCATAAGCTCTACTCTCTTTCTCTCTCTCGATCATCATCTCATTAATTTCATTCTCCATAAGCCTTATCTTCTTTTTTAGACCTCTAACATCTTTCTCATACGGATTCCTATTGTTCTTGCTTGAAGAACTACCCATATATATCCTTCACCTTTAATTTTCTTTCTTTGCTTTGCTTAGTGAAATAAGTATATATAGAAGTCCTTAATTTTTATTTTTATTATCCGGAGAGAGAGAGAGAGAGAGAGAGAGAGAAGGGTAGGCTAATTTGTGTGGTGGGATTTTGGAGTAGAAGGGAAAGGTGGAGATGACATAAATTCTTGGCAGAGGCTCCTCCTGCATGAGTGAAGAGCTGCCTCACAAAATGTATGTAGGGGGACTGTTAGGCCGGCTCTCATAGGCTTTAAAATCCTTAATGGCGGTGTCAAAGAGGCCCGTGAAGAGATCTAGCTGTCCCATAGAGAATGTCATGGCAAAAAGATGATGTATATGCTCATATAATTGGAGAGAGAGAGATATAGAGAGATGTTTGTTACATGCACCTTTTAGGCGCGTGTTGAATTGACAGTCCTTACTACATGCCAATGTGTTGCCGGCCCTAAGTAGGGTCTTAACTCCTCCTTGCAAAGGAATTATTCTGAAGTAATTCTTCTACACAGCTGTGATATAGTCATTTAGCATTTATGAGCCAATGAAAATAAAGTGAAATGAGAATGTAAGGACAAAAAGTGATTTGCGCATCTTGCTTCAATATTATTAGTCGGTGATAATAACAGCATCCGTGTCACAGTTATATAAAGGTTTTTCCATTATTTAAGACGTGTTGGAAGCATCTTTTCCTAGTCATGAGGTGACCTCATTATCAATTCCAAAGGTGAAAACGCATCTAAATTTGCCTAGGAATCTGCAACCTGCCAGCTATTTAAATTATCTGCGACTTTGCTAGGCATAGGAATATTTTTAAAAAGGCTTACATATAGGGACATGCCCCACACGCACGCGTGCGCACCCGCGCGCGCACACACACACATATATATATATATATATATATACATAATTATATTCTTATCAACACATATTGATAAAAGTTATATCAACATCGTTTATTCGGGGTTGTACTTCTTGCATTGGTCTAATGTGCTTCATATCTCACCAATGCACAAGGTACAACTCCCAATGTGGGTGTTGATATAACTTATATCAGCACGTACTTATATGATCATCATTCTATATAAATATAAAATAAAAAGTGAGTGTTAAGCATCACAAAATAACCTAGTACCCCAAATAGGTTGGCATCTGGTGAAACTTTAAATCATGTGCTATAGGCTCAATATTATTAAAGAAAATGAAAATAAAATAATACAACTTGAAAGATAACAAAGATGAAAAAGAAGAAAAACTGGTCTTAGCAACACACTACCATTAACCAGCTTAGAAAAACCTCAACAACAATAAAAATAAAATAAAAAAAAGACCTCAACTAAGCTCGAAATTTGTAAAAAGGCAAATCAAAAAGATCTCTCCCAATAAAAGGCATAAACTCAACTGGAGGAGACCACCACCATTGGAAACCCAAGTAACTCAACCCCAAACTTGCGCACTTATCAGTTGTGGCATTGCCTTCTCTGAAAATGTGACTATACTGAAATTTCATGTTCTTCATAAAAACTTTACAATTTTGCAAATACCAGCATTTTGCGTATATAAGGAGTAGAAACGTGGACGTACACACCTAAAGGAGTTCTTAACCACTAGACCATCTAGTGCTTATTAGCCATGCTATATTAATACTCCTTCCGTTCTTAAATTATTGACCTCCTTTTATTTTTGGGATGTTTCAAAATTATTGTCATATTCCAAAAGTCAATTTTTTTATTTCATTTTCTAAAATACCCTTGAAATGGTATTCCCTCCTTTTCTAATGTTTTGTACACTTAAGGGCAAAATTGAAATGTCAAAACATATATTTTGACGTGAAAACACTTAATAAGATTTCCCAAGAAATCATGTTTTTTCAAAGGAAGCGTTGTCAATTAGGAACGGATGGAGTAATAAACAATCTTTTAAGGTAGATAATTGATTCTAAAGATGTTTATATTAAGTTTCCAATTTAAAAGTTTAAATTTTTAGGTGAAGGGCTCAAACGGGTTTATCACAAATGAAATGGAACATTAAGAATGACATGCTATGATACGATATTAATTTTTCACCTTAAAAACCTAAGTTATTTGGTGGAAGGTACAAACAAGTATATAAAATCATTTAAAACCTAAAATATGGGCGATTTGAAATGTGAGACTAGTTTATAGTATTAATTTTCTTAGATCATGTTTATAAAAAGGTAAACAATGCAGATTTTTTTAGCTAATTTGGGATATCAATTGAAAAGAAACCTAATTCCAAAACATGGACTAGGGGTTGCAAGGCCAATCATTACCAATTATGTTTATCCTAAGCGTTAACTAATGCATAGTAGGTGATGAACTTATATGTGTTCAGGGATTTTTTTTATTTATTTATTTATTATAAGTACGTGTTCAAGAATTAGTTGTGCTGAAATTCTAGATACTTCTATCGGCACAATAAATAAATAAATAGTATAAGATTAAAGAGGGAATATATATATATTTTTTAAAAATGTTCATTTGGAAATTTAAATCTTTTCCAAGAATTTTATTGAGTTCTCCATCAGTGGACACTTATTCGAAGATGCCCTTGGGCAATGAGGTGAGGTCTTATCCACATCATACGAAAAGCCTAAATTGGCCTTTATGCTAAGCCCACCATCTTCTATTATCTCAAACACATTTTTTTGGGGAGGGGATTAAAGAGGAAGAAGGTCACTGCACAAAATCATAACAGAAGATAGATCTAATAGACCAACAGGCTATAAAAACACCATTACACAGCCTACACATCCTATACTGACAAATAAGACCCATCTCACTCGGGTGAGTCTTCCATGTAACTGTGATAGGGCTAGATGGTGTCACAAGCCAATAAGGACTAATCAAAGTGAGATTGTAGACTAAAAAGTACACTGATAATCTCACTTTACTTGGCATTCATTGACTTGTGACACCACCTGACCTTATCATAGTTACATGGAAGTTTTTCTCCATCTCACTCTATCACCTATTTGTCTACACTCAATGTCAAAAAAATAAGTGTTTACTTTGAAAGCTTCAAAATTTCCAATCACATGGTTGGGCACACCCTTGCCGACGGGGATCAAATGGTGTTGACATGACATGTGAGCAAGACGTAACGTGATGTGATGCGACATAATGTAGTGCGCATAGTTTTTCATTGTCTGCATCAATTGACGTTGACATGATATGTGAGTAAAACGTGATCATGATGTGATGCGACGTAATGTGGTGCTCATAGTTTTCATTGTGGGCTGATTATGTGTTAACATTGAATCCAGATATTGTTACCCTTCAATTTTTATAATTATAAACATACCCATAGAAGTGACATAGTTAAAAGAGTTTTAGGGTTATATATTGGAAGCTCATAGAGAAACTAGTGATCTCACACATCTTTCCACAAGCCCTTTTTTTTTTTTTTTTTTTTTTCTTTTACACTACTTAATTTTAATATATTTATTTATTGTTCAATTTACAATTGTTATTTATATTATCTACATTTATCATATTTGTGCCCTGTGCAAAATTTTAATTTCCATTTTATTATTTACTATTCAAGAGTTATTTAAAGAACATAAAAAGAAAAAAAATTTGAAAAGATTCCAAAATTTTCTCTAACACCCAAACGCTCTCAGTGGTACATGTCCTATCACAGATGCACACAAGCCTCTGAACTTTCCACTCA
The DNA here is from genome assembly GCA_039720395.1 of Liquidambar formosana. Taxonomy (NCBI): domain Eukaryota; kingdom Viridiplantae; phylum Streptophyta; class Magnoliopsida; order Saxifragales; family Altingiaceae; genus Liquidambar; species Liquidambar formosana. Next base: position 16,069,679 of record CM077822.1, read on the forward strand.
ACAATGTCATTTATTTCTTACCCATATTTTTATTTTTATTTTTTGTGAATATATGACATTTGTGTTTGTATTTGTGTTTGCGCTTGTATTTTACAATAGGTTTTCTAATGACATATGCTTATGTATTCAATAGGTTTTCTTATAACATGTGCTCATGTATTCTTAGGACACACGATAAGAAAACCTTTTCATAATTTGCTTACGAAAATATCATTATGCATCATTGGATACTTGGGAGAAAAAAGGACGTGCAATTATTAGAATTGACTTGGGAAATCAGTTTTTCCTCAATAGCAGGCATTTATTATAAATTGCGGTCAGCAGTGATGGCAAATACTGTCAAGGATAGGAAGTTTTTGTTATTTAGCAAGCAGACAAAGCCATGTCTATTTTTCATGGCTAGATGGAAGACACTTATTACTCACTGACTTCCCTCTGGATGGTTGTGGCTATAATCTTAGTTGGTGAAACTGACCACCCCCAAAACAACCCAAAAGCCCAATCTAGGTTTCAAATTTTGGGTCTAAATAATCAATTCTTCTCAGACAGAGGGCCATGCTATATATATATATATATATATATATATATATGTTAAATAAAAAGCGAGGGTCAAGCATTACAAAGTAAGCCAGCATCCCAATTTAATTGACACCCGATGAAATTTTAAATCATGTGCTATAAGATCGATATTATTAAAGAAAATGAAAATAAAATAATACAACTTGAAAGATAATAAAGATAAAAAAGAAAAAAAACTGGTCTTGATAACACATTACCATTAACCAACTTAGAAAAACCTCAACAAAGATATAAAAAAAAAAAAAAAACCCTCAACTAAGCTCAAAATTTGTAAAAAGGCAAATCAGGGAGATTTCTCCCAATAAAAGGCATAAGCTCAACTGGAGGAGACCACCACCATTGGAAACCCAAGTAACTCAACCTCAGACTTGTGCACTTATCAGCTGTGGCATTGCCTTCTCTGAAAATGTGGCGATACTGAAATTCCATGTTCTTCATAAAAACTTTACAATTTTGCAAATATTAACATTTTGCATGTATAGGAAGTAGAAACGTGGACGTACACACTTAAAGGAGTTCTTAACCACTAGACCATTTAGTGCTTATTGGCCATGCTATATTAATACTCCTTCAATTATTAAATTATTGACCTCCTTCTATCTTTGGGATGTTTCAAAATTGTTGTCACATTCCAAAAGTCAATTTTTTTATTTCATTTTCTAAAATACCCTTGAAATGGCATTTTCTCTTTTTCCAATGTTTTGCACACTTAAGGGCAAAATTGAAATGCCAAAACATATATTTTGATGTGAAAACATTTAATAAGATTTCTCAAGAAATCATGTTTTTTCAAAGGGGACGTTATCAATTAGGAACGGATGGAGTAATAAACAATCTTTTAAGGTAGATGATTGATTATAAGGATGTTTATATTAAGTTTCCAATTTAAAAGTTTAAATTTTTTGGTGAAGGGCTCAAATGGGTTTATCACAAACGAAACAGAACATTAAGAATGACATGCTATGATACTATATTAATTTTTCACCTTAAAAACTTAAGTTATTTGGTGGAGGGTACAAACAAGTATATAAAATCATTTAAAACCTAAAATATGGGCGATTTGAAATGTGAGACTAGTTTATAGTATTAATTTTCTTAGATCACGTTTATAAGAAGGCAAACAACGCAAATTTTTTTAGCTAATTTGGGATATCAATTGAAAAGAAACCTATTTCCAAAACATGGACCACAGGTTGCAAGGCTAATCATCACCAGTTATGTTTATCTTAAGCGTTAACTAATGCATAAGAGGTGATGAACTTACACGTGTTTAGGGATTTTTTTTTTTTTTTTTTTTGATAAGTACGTGTTTAGGGATTAGCTATACGTGTTGAAATTCTAGATACTTCTATCATAACAATAAATAAATACATAGTATAAGATTAAAGTGGGGAAAAAAAATTATATATATATATAAAAAGGTTCATTTGGAAATTTAAATCTTTTCCAAGAATTTTGTTGAGCTCTCCATTAGTAGACACTTAGTCGAGGATGCCCTTGGGCTATGAGGTGAGCTCTTATCGACATCATACGAAAAGCCTAAATTGGCCTTCATGCTAAGCCCACCATCCTCTGTTATCTCAAATACATTGTTTTTAGGGAGGGGATTAAAGAGGAACAAAGTCACTGCACAAAATCATAACAGAAGATAGATCTAATAGATCAACAGGCTATAAAAACACCGTTACACAGCCTACACATTCTACACTGACAAATAAGACCCATCTCACACTCTCACCTATTTGTCTACACCGAATGTTAGAAAAATAAGTCTCTACTTTCAAAGCTTCAAAATTTCCCATCACATGGCTGGGCACACCCTTGCCGGCTTGGATCCACTAACGTTGACATAACATAAAGAAGTGACGTGATGTGATGTGACGTAATGTGATGTGTCTAATTATTTTATTATCATCATACAATTCGTTATTATTTGCATTAATTGACGTTGACATGACATGTGAGTAAGACCTAACATAATGCGATGCGGCATAACATGGTGCATATAATTTCTCAGTTTTCATTGTGATCTGATTATGTGCCAACATTGAATCCAAATGTTATCATCCTTCAATTTTTTACAAACCTACTTATAGAAGTGACAAAATTAAGAGTTTTAGGGTTATATATTGGAAGCTTATAGAGTAGCTAGTGATCTCACACATCTTTCCACAAGCCTCTTTTTTTTTTTTTTTTTTTTTTTTACAGTACTTAATTTTAATACATTTATTTATTGTTCAATTTACAATTGTTATTTATATGATCTACATTTATCATATTTGTGCCCTGCTAAATTTTAATTTCCATTATATTATTTACCCTTCAAGAGTTATTTAAAGAACGTAAAAAGAACACAAAATTTGAAAAGACTCCAAAATTTTCTCTAACACCCAAACGCTCTCAGTGGTACATGTCCTATCACAGATGCACACAAGCCTCTGAACTTTCCAGTTAACAATGTCATTTATTTCTTACCCAAATTTTTATTTTTATTTTTTGTGCATATATGACATTTGTGTTTGTGTTTGTATTTTACAATGAGTTTTCTTATGACATGTGCCCATGTACTTTTAGGGCACACCTGAAGAAAACCTCTTTACAATATGCTCATGGAAATAAATCATTAGGCATCATTGGATACCTTGGGAGAAAAAAGGACGTGCAATTATTAGAACTGACTTGGGAAACCAGTTTTTTCCACAATAACAGGCATTTATTATACTTAGGGCACACGTGATGGCAAATACTGTCAAGGATAGGATGTTTTTGTTATTTAGCAAGCAGACAAAGCCATGTATATTTTTCATGGCTAGATGGAATACACTCCTTACTCACTGACTTTCCCCTGGATGGTTGTGGCTATAATCTTAGTTGGTGAAACTGACCACACCCCAAACAACCCAAAAGCCCAATCTAGGTTTCAAATTTTGGGTCTAAATAATCAATTCTTCTGAATCTGTGATTGCCTTCAATCACAGTAGAATTATAGCTTTTTCCTTCCATTCATGAATTATAGTACTTTAAAATTTTAAAAAAAAATGATGTCTTAGCTTGGTGGTAGTTTTCAAGTTTACTTAATACTCCCTTTGTTTTCACATTGATTATTTCGTTTGAAAAAACACAATTTTTTTAGGAATCCATCTTAAATGCTTTCATACCCACATTTATACTTTAACGTTTCAAATATGCCATTAAATATAGTATAAATCATTAATTGAGTTTGTTTTGTCCATATCATTAAATTGACACCATAGGTATGGGTATTTTGGTAAATTGATTAAAACAAAGTCATTGAATTTTTGTCTAGACCAATAATTTTCAAACAGTTCAAAGTGAAAAGAAAAACAAAGAGTATGAAACAGAGGGAATAACAAAAAGCAATGTCAAGTTCACATATAGTTGTAGAGGTATGGCGGGCTTGGGCCTCTGTTTCAGGAGTCCAATTTCTAGGTGAGGCCAAACCTAAAATTCATTGAAACCCAAAATCTAGGACCAACAGCATCTCCAAGCCTACTAACAAGCAAAGGCCCAAAGTGGTAATCAAACAATGACTTTACCCATGGTCCAAATTTTCAAACCTTCCACGAAAAGGTGTCAGAAAAAATGAAATATCCCCCACTTTAGGAGACATAAAGTGTCGTATGCTTTTGGCTATCATGAAAAGAAATATGCTTCAAAGTTGAACTGGCTTTACTTTGCCAGAAATGATCGAATATGTTGGGTTTGGTACAATAATTACATAGGATTCCAATCATGATTTCAAATCTATCAAGAGATGATTAATTACGAAGATTTGGATTTTGTGCATGGTGCAGTAAACGTAGGATCAATGACACGTGACAAAGAGAATAAATGAAGGGTTGAAATTCGAGAGATGCAATTAATCTCCAACGCCTAACAGTCCTCCATTTCTCCTCCTACCCCATGTGTAATTGATCTTACGTTTACTGCACCATGCAAGTAAAAGTAGCCAACTGCACCAAATCCGAATCCTAATTACTAGTGCTCTTGGAATGACTATTATCATTCTACTTTATCTAACGTCTCTAAAAAGAAGAGATTTTTTCCATTTAATGGATAAATCTAAGCCGTTCATATCACGTGAGACCCATCAAAACATATAGGACGCATGTGATATAATCAATCTTAGTGAAATCTACATAATTAGACAACCACCAAATTTCGTGTTGATTACTATGTAGGGATAAAACCAATGTGTATTCATGATTTCACTATATCCCTTGACGGATTAATCAAATTTTTCACTGGTGTCTAAGTTTTTCTTGGATATATTAATGATCATTAATATATCTATGAAAAAGTCCTAAATAATATAAGAGTAAGATAAAAAAGTAAGATAGAAGAGGTTTTTCATCCAATGTACCTTGGGCTGAATCCAAGATAGCAATGGGATTATGCGGTAGATGACCCGTCAATTTCTATGGAAAAAATTGAACATAAAACATTGAACTCCACATGGTAATACCTAAAGATGATGTGCAATTTTTGTCACCCATCCCAAGATATGCAATTATGTTGTGTTCATATTTGAAAGGATTAGGATAAGGGGACTTCATTTTTTGCAGCTCAACTGATTTGTTAAATGGTGAGTGTAGCTTGGCTACGTCAGCCTTTTGGAATACCGTTAGATCTTGTGAATCCAATGACTAAAAAATGATATGCAAAAATGAAGTCCATGAGTCCTAACTCTGATTATTTGGGATCCCATCTTCCTAAAGCCATACATATCTTCATTTTCTTAGATCCTCTCTAACTAAACATACCCTAATTATTTTTAATTTCAATATTTGTATCCCATAAAGTAGATATTTGAAAAGTTTATTCAAATATATAAGGATGATGAGCATGTGTAACATTTAGGATTTCCACTTCCCAATTCACATGCTCTATTTCTATAAATGCGTGTCATATGGAGAGTAGAATAGGGGTGCAACTTGGTTCAGGAATTCCGGGGACCGGACCGTTCCGAGCAATTCGGTCCGGGACGGGACGGGACAAACAGTATCCGGGACGGGACTCGGGACAAATTTTTAAAAATCGAATTTTTTCGGGACGGGACTCGGTTTAGGGGTGTTCAGTACCGTCCCGTACCGAATTCCCGTACCGAATTCCCGGACCGAGTACCGATTAAATATAATATTATATATATATTTTTATATATATAATATATAATATATAATTATATATTACTAATATTTTGGTTTTGAATTATGACTTTCTTGAGTATAAATGTATAATTATGTTTGGTTGTAAAATAATGCTAATGGACAAGTGGACTTATTAGTTTATTGTGCTATCACTAGTTCACTACTATGAATGAATGAATGAATTATAATTAATGATTATGTATTTATGATTTTATGTAGCCTATTTTGTGGAAAAGCAGGTATATTTAACTCATTTTGTGGCTAATCAGGTTGACAATTTTTAATTGGAAGTAGTTATTTTTAATTTTTAATTCAGGGAAAACAAACTGATAAATACCGAGAACCGGACCGTTCCGTCCCGGTATTTTTCGGGACGGGACGGGACGGGACAATAGTAAATTTGGTTCGGTTCCGGTATTGATTTTCAAGTCCCGAATTACTTTGGGACGGGACGGATATACCCCTGTCCCGGACCGTCCCGGACCGAGTTGCACCCCTAGAGTAGAAGATATATAGAAGTTCTTTTTTTTTAATTTTTTTTGCTACGAGGTAGAAGATTGAAAAAGATTTATTATCAAATGTTGGATACTCTTACCCTCTCTTTGGTTCGTGGATTTTACCATGAAAATAAAAAAGGAAGGGGAAAAACCATGCGGAGGAAAGAAAATGAAAGGAAAAGATGAAATCATACAAAACCAAAATTATTTCAATTATTTTTCTTTTATCAATTTTTCATTACAACCAAATAAGAAAAAAATACAATTCGTTATATTTTATTTTTTTTTCCTTGATAAAATCCGCTAACCAAATAGAGCCTTATGGTCCATTTGTGGTTGTGTTAAACTTGTAGGTTTAAGGGTTTTTGCTATTGGACTTATCATATAGTCTTTTTGCTATTACAAATCGTAATGTGACGAAGTTACATATTCTAGGGATTTAATTAAAATTTATTTCTTCAAATTTTTGGCATTCTTTGTATCTTTTGGCAGCTATTTTAAAAGTTTAGTCATTTGTTTCTCGTAATGTAATCATCCGAAATCATAGTTATATATGCTATAACAGCTGACTAGTAATTTTCTATAATAAAAAAAAAAATCAAATTATTTCCAATTCTCTAAATTATATGGACTTTTCATTTAAGGCTGCATTTGGTTGTGCGCAGTGTATTTAAAATTGTCAATCTGAATCTTCCATATCACTATGACACCACCATAGGCCAATAAGAGTGAAGTAAAGTGAGATTGTTAGATCAAAAAGTATTTTGACAATTCTACTTTGATCAAAATCCTCTAATAGTATATTTAATTTTATTAATTAAATTAATTAAGAAAACTTTAGTTTTATTTCCTTTACTATAAACATGATTTTATGCTAACATTCATGCCGTTCTCTAGAAAAAATCATTCAAAATGTTATAGATATCCCAAGAACAACTCTTTATATTTTCAAGACTATTTAAGTACAATATTTGCATATCCTTTCTTGCAGGAATTCAAGTTCAGCAAACTGCTATGGGTTTTTTCACGTTACTGTGTTAGTTGAATTTGGAATCAACAAAGGATGCACGTTTTTTCCCTTATTTATTTATTTATTTATTTCTGGTCCATTTTTTCAGTGCTAGCATTTGAGTCAAGTTGTTCGTTCATCGATAGTCACAAATTATCATTATATCATAACAATTTGAGTGAAAATGTGCCTTGAAAATACTTTATGCTGCTTTAATTCAACTGAAAGTTAATTATATTGAAAACATCATACTTGATTAGTATTTTTTTTTTTTTCCCAATAACGATTAGAAGTATGCCAGGTTTTACTATCGCCAAGATTTCAAATCAGACTATTCCTCCAACAACCATGTGGAGATTTTTTTTTTTTTTTTTTTTTGGTTTCAAGTAACGATTAGAGGTATATCAAGTTGTTTGCCCATATCCTACAAGCAGTTATATCTTTAAAGAGTCAAAACGATGACCTTTAAGGAGTATGCACATAACTTAATCACTTGAGTACCAATGGATTCAACTTCTCAAATTATTTTTTTTTAAAAAAATATTCTAATTGCCACTTAGGCTCGTCTTGAGATCTAACTAATGCAGGGTAGATGTTGATACACCTTACCGATATCCAAAAAATTAATTGGATTAGAGTTCTAAATACTTTATATATATATATATAATCAATAAGGATATCCAAAGCTTTGCCCTAACTAATCCCTTGTTAGCAAAAAAATAAACAAATAAATATATATGTTTGTGAAGTGATTTAAATTCTACATCTACGTATCACAATTTAATTGGTGGGTGCTTAAATGATGTTGTAAATATACCACCAGAGGATTTTGATTTGTGACCCCATTTGGGCCATTTCTTATCCTTATGTTCCATCAACGTGTTGATCAGTTCCTCACATAACGGTGACCCCAAACCCTAAACTGACTGCGCCGGCAACGGAAGGTCAACCCTCTTTCAACCGCCTTTACGCTTTCTTCTTTCTCATAATCCAACGGCCGAAACTGCACCGAACAGCATGTGTGAAATATCAGCCGACGATTACGGATTTAGGCGTAAAACAACGTTGGACCCGACGCCACGTCGTCCTAAACACGACAAAAACGACGTGGTCCAAAAGCGGCGAAAGACGTGATCGAATGTATTTTCCGACAAGCTAAAGGCGCTCCGGATCTGGCGGAGCCCTTTTTTAAATTGATTGTGGGGCCAAGATAGATCTCGGCCGTTGATTTTGGTGTGGGACCCTTTCGTTAGCTTCATTAAAAAGGCAGCCTTTATACACCTGATGGGTTTGCAATGGCAAGGAATCGGTTGGTTTTTTTCTTCCGAGAATGCCCCGGTTTTGGTATGAGAATAGCGAGAATACCATTACGTTCATGGTAGTTGTGTAAATACGGAGGTGTAGTTTGAGAGGTTGAGGAATGAATGATATGCACGTGCTCACAGGATGGATACGTGCACAAGCCACTATGTGGGACTCGTTCCCCGTTTGCAAAGTTTAATGATTCCAACCTAAAAGGAAGGTATTGATAATTTATTAGTTTAATAGCAGAAGGTTACGTGCTGCAGTTAAGGGATTTTATAGCAACAGCAAAGTTGCATACCTTTCTCCTTCACACACAAAATATATATATATATATATATATATACACGGTTATATTCTTATTAATATGTGTTGATTAACACTATGCATTGAGGGTTGTATCATTTGCATTGGTCTAATGATTCCAACCTAAAAAAAAAGGTATTGATGATTTATTAGTTTAATGGCAGGAGGTTACGTGTTGCAGTTAAGGGATTTTATTGCGACAGCAAAGTTGCATACCTTTCTCATTCACACAAAAAAAAAACATATCTATATATAAATAAATTGCATCCTTTTAGCCCTGAAGTGTGTTTGTAATTGTGTTTAATTTTATACCACAATCACTCATAACTTTAATTAGGTTTCATGCATATATTGATGCATTTATGCCTATTATATGATATTTTATGTGGAGTATAATATATTGTGATGTAAAATTGGATACAATTATTAAACGTAAAAAAATAAAAAATAAATAGCTAACTGAGGATCCTATAGGAGTAGGGTTTTTTTTTCCTTGTTTTCCTTTTTAACTTATACAAATATATGTGCCGATGATCTTTGAGTTTAATGGGATATCCTGCCATTATAGGGGATGTGAGGTTTGTGAAGGTCTTGGTTTCGATTTCACTTAGGTGCTTATGTGGGTGTGTGTGTGTTTTCTCTATCATTTGGCCAAAAAGCCTTATACGAATATATGCAATAAAAAAAATGAAAGAAACTTACATGTAATTATGATCGACACATCTAACCTGATATCACAAATTAATGAGAATAGAATAAAGTGAAAGTATCATATTACTTTTTAACTTCGTAGTCTCATTTTACTTAATTATTATTGATTCCTGATATCATGTCATCATATCTTTGTTACACGAAAAAATTACTCATAATAAAAAAAAAAAAAAATTGACACATAAGATATGTTAGAATGAATATAAACCTTTGAATGATTCACATGACAAAGAAGATCATTTCAAAATATGGGAAGATAAACTTTCCTTTAAAAGAGTTTGACCCTAGCAATTATAAAGGAAACCCTCGACTGGTCCACTATCAAATATTATTAATTGTATTAAAATCTTATCAAAGCTCATAGCAAGGCAGGTAGTTTTTTCCTTTTATAAATTCTCAAGAAAGAGGTAAGAAAAAAGGATAGGTGGGAAAAACATGCCATTGAGAATGGTAGCCCCACATGCACTCTCCCCATACGCTTTCCACGCTCACAGGAAGGCTAGGTCAAGTTGTGTCGTGTGCCTTTCAAGCGGGACCCATACCTCATTCCAAGGTCATTGTGTTCACTGCTCAACAGGAAAAGTTATGATTCGAAGGGAGGAAAAGATTTAAATTATATGAAATCCTCTGTTGAATTATAAGTTCAATTTTTCACAAAACTTACTTGAACTCTAAGATTGAATTAATATTTTTTTAAATACTATTAATTTATGATATGTTTCCATTTTCATTATAAAAAAAAAAAAAACAATTTTTAGCCTATTTTCATCTAATTTAATTCCTAAATTAATTATAAAATATTTATTTAGATTTTAAATTAATTTAATAGCATCACATGGTGTTCATACGATACATTTTCGTCATATTTTATAATGAATTAAACATGGCTGGAGAAGATAAATATCACAAATTATAATTCAAAGATGTTATTTATTTATAGTGTGAATGCTTGAAGATTGTGAAACTGGCTTACAGTTCACAGAGGATTTTCGTGTTCTTTACCCTACAAATGGTACAACAAAAGTAATTAAAATTTAGTATGAGATGATGCCTCACTTGCATCACTTGTTAAATAAGCCATTGCGAGTACAAACCGAAGGAAAAACATCGATAATCATTAATTTGTCTATATTAAGGAGGTTAAGGGTAAGAGTTGGTTCAATTAATTCCTAAAAAATAATAATAAAAAAAGAAGGGTAAATGACAGAAAACCCCCTAAAGTATGGAGGGGTCACCAGATAACCCATTTTATGTTTTAATTTTGTCAATGTACCCCTAGTTCAATTGGAAGACAAAACCAATTATCGATGGTTAGTTGGTCACCTAATTGGTCATGACGCTGATGAGGGTTCCAACGGTTTTGGGCAATATGGATCCGTTAACGGTATTACATGCGTAGCCACGTGATTAATTTTTGTCAATTTTCATTAACGGCGAGTGACGGTGGGGTACATTGACAAAATTTAAAATATAAGAAAGACACATTGACAAAATTAAAATATAAGGGGATTATTTGCTGACGCCCTATTTCAAGGAGTTATCTGTCATTCACCCAAAAAAGAAATAAAGAAAAAGACATGCAATATCACCAATGAGGGTAAGATAAGTGTTTTCCTATTTATGCAGTGAGGATATGATGATAATAACAAACCCTATCCTAAAAGGACTCATGTGGTTGGGGGCATAGGGGAAGTGGGGACAAGCACTCTTCTTGAAATCTTCATTCTTTGGCCGTGAAGTCCGCCAATGATCAAGTGGCAGGGCAAAACTATAATTCCAAACGTAATATAGGAAATAATGTGGTGCCAGTAACAAAGAGATAACATGTGACCCACGGGGGTCATTTTGGCCCATTGCGTCTTGATTTATACCAAATTGCGGTTCACATAAACATGCCAGGCTCGCATGAAGGCCCCCTCTTTCCCTAGTATGGTATGTTAATAAATTGAATTTTCATGTTGGTTTGCATAAAAATGGGGCTGCATTGATGGATCCTCTTCTATGATCACAAAAATCTCAACTTGGTAGGATGAACACTGACCGTTCAATCTGCATAATTCCATATTTGAAAATTTTCAGAAGGTTTCCCAAGTGACCGAAATCAAAGGATTGGCATCAACAGATCGATCTTGCTAATTTTTCATGTTTTCAACGTTCGTATTGCAATTTCTTAACCTCACCTCTCGCTGAGACCCCCCCTCCCAAAAAAAAAGACAAAAAAAATAAAGAGAGAGAAGTTGGTATTGCAATATGAAATTGATCGTTCGACCATCATAGATTGGAACATTGCTTGAGGCATTGGTATCCCAAATCTATGTGACAATTAATATTCAACCAATTGATCCTTTTGCAAATGACTAGACTTGTTAAACCTTTTTTCTTTTTCTTTTTCTTTTTCTTTTTTAAGCTTTGGGTGTGGGTTTCTTCTTTTATTTATTCATTTTATATAAATAATAAGATAATATTTTGGGGTGGTGGGGATATTGGAGAGAAGGGACATGTAACCTTGGATCTTCAATTCAATTGGACATTGTGTTGTGGAACCAGGCTTTGCTTGATTTGTGGATCATAATACATAATTCATGCCTAACCATACCAATAGATGCCAGGGCATGCTTTTTGTATGATTGGGGTTAGTTGGGAACCTCTCTTTCTGTCTTGGATGGGAAGTTGTTAGTTAGAAACTCATTTTCACAATTATCAAAAAACTCTTTGATTTCAAACCTTAATCAAGCAAACATTAAAACCATAGGTATAGGTCAAGTATATATATATATGTTCCCACTGAACTTGTCTCCACCCAAGATAGCAAAAGATGATTCAGACCTACTATATAGTAAAGTTCACTTGATTAATCAACTACACCATCAAAATATTTTGATTTAATGCCCTTAAGGAGGAAACTATTATATTCTAACTCTTACCATTCCTATTCTTTTTTTGTTGATGTGGTAGAGGTTGTTTTGAGAATAATTAGATGTCCTCTTCTATTTTGCAAATGTGTTTTGGCTAACTTAGTGGTTAGCATCACTCTTTAGTAGTTCAAACCCCTCAAATTGTAACAAAAAATAAAAAATAAAAAAATAAAAAAAAAATTTAACATCACTCCTTCAACAATTTGTTTTTGTCTCAAAAATCATGACAATTTTCGGTGCATGCTCTTTACCAAGGAAAAATGGTAAACTGTAGGTTGAACTCTGATGCTAAGCAAAACTAAACATTAGTCCATAGAAAAATAAATTGACTTCGATTAAGTTCCTTATAAGGTCTTGTCATCTTGTAAATTTATTTATTTATATAGCTTTTGAATTATACTATACATGATATATTGTTCTAAAATTTTGTATGTAAAACCCTTAAAAGGGTTTTCTATTTGTTTGGTCTTAAATTTTGTGTAATAACTCATAAAATTGAGAGAGAGTTTATCAATACGATATGCCCCTCATGGTAGTGTTTCTTTTAGATTAGTTAGGCTATAGGAAAATAATTACAGTTGAGTGCTATTTATTATTAACTTTTTAATAAATAATTATTAACTTAACTAACAATGACTATTACCTGTAATTATTTTCCGTCGACGAATCTAAAATTCCCTTTTTTTTAGGACTTAAATCTTATGCAATCTAATTAGATCTTACATTAGAGATTATATAGAACAATATCAGTAAATCACTAGATATTATAAATTAAAATTTCAAACCCTACTTTTTTTTTTTTTTTTTTGATAAATCAAACCCTACTTAAATCCATACCTACCTACAACTTTCATATCCCGACAAAAACTGCAAACATTGATTTATTCACCCAATAAGAGACCATCGAGATCATATCTGTTTGGACCCGCCAAAAACGTTACAAGAACTAAAAGGCGCACCAACCATGATGGACACCACTTTACCAAACACACCCTTCCATTTAATTAATCTTACCGTAACCGCAGTTAAAAATAAAAAAAGGACCCTGGTAGTTAAAAAGTCAAAAGTCAGGACTAGTCTCGGGAGAAGAAGCCGTCAAAAAAGTACGGCGTAACAGTAAAAATACTTAATCCCACCTAGTGGCATTCTTCGCGAATACAACAGTAAACCAGGGGTAGTTTCGGAACTTTCGAAACGATGTTGGGTTTTACGCGTTCACGTCGTTGTGCTTTTTTGACAAGGTGGGGGAACCCAAAGGCAGGAGCAGGAGGAGGAGGAGAGAGAAAAACAAGAGAGAGGAAAATAAGGGGAAAAAAAAGTTGCAGAGGAGAGAGAGAGAGAAGGGGTGTTTGGTTTCTATATTCTTCTTCTTTCTTACAAAGCTCCGCCATTGAAGGCCTCTGCAACGACACCTTCCCGTGTGACCTCAGAGAAAAAAATCAACATTTCTAGAGAGAGGAAGTCCATACGGTTTTAAAGAGATAAGAGAAACGAAGAAAGAAGAAGAAGAAGAAGAGCGAGAATCGTCTCTGCTGTGGTGTTTGATTCGAAGGAAAGCTCAATACGATTTTAGTGCAAAAGATTGGATCTTGCGATATATGTTTTCGTTCGATTCGAAGAATCCATGGTTTCTCCGACATTGTGTGATTCTTGTTGAAGAAAATCGCTAGGGCTCATTCGGATCTGAATATATTCATTTTCCGTGAAGAAAATGGTATTGATTTTTGAATCTCTCGGGCATTTTCTTTATCTTGGAAGTTTCGAATTTCTGCTAACGATGCTCAATATTTTCGATTTTTGACTAATTTTTTTTGCTGATTTGATAATATTATGTTATTTTTCTGAGCTTAATAGACTGATCTAAATATATAACCGGCAAAATATTGTTGTATGGATTGAAATGACAACTCTAGAAGTTCAATGTTGCGATAAGTGGGCCCAAATGAGCTGATTTCTGTAGTATGAAGTTACTGCCTAGCATTGCATTGCTAAGTTTATTGCACTTGTAGTATTAGTATTGTCAAATACTTGGTTAGTCTTTCATCAGCTTATTTTTTGGACTTGCTTCATTCGCAGCGAATTTCGTATGATTGTTGTTAAAGCATATGTTCATCCAACGCCGCGAAGTTTTCATGTGGTTATTTCCATGACCTAACCATTCTTGAATATTTGCTGACAGCATTCTTGAAAAATAAAGAACTAATTAGCATTTTGATTTATCAGCATGTTTAAATAGATAAGAGTATGTAATTTGAAAACATTCTAAAGTCGTTATTTATTTTGCCTATCAAACATAGTCTTTTCTCCCTCTGAAGTAGGTTGTGTGCTTTCATAACCAATGTTTCTAGTGAACCCATTAACCAATGTTTCTATTGAAGGTATTATTGCGTAATGCATTAGCATTACCCCATCAATTGTAGGCATTATTTATTGATAATGCATTAGCATTTTCCATCGACTTAAACATGTATTGATAAGTCAATATCTCCAATATTTGTGAGTGTTGATAAATAGATTTTGACATCAACATTAGTTGCCTTTGTGAAATATTTTAGTACGTCATAATATCTTGAGCCTTGAGATTCTTGTCTAGTCATTGATATTTTATTCCTTGGTTTGCTTGATTTGAGACACTTCTCTTCTATGTGGAATGGCATAGATGTTGACATCTAAATGAATAATATAATGTTATGTTTAAATATGCCAACTTTAATTAGGTTATAATGTATATGATGTAAATTTATCATCATACAAGTGTTGCTTGATCATGATACTGTTTGTGCCCATATCCATTCATTGGGCTGAGGGAGGTGGAACTGGACCCATG
The DNA here is from genome assembly GCA_039720395.1 of Liquidambar formosana. Classification (NCBI taxonomy): domain Eukaryota; kingdom Viridiplantae; phylum Streptophyta; class Magnoliopsida; order Saxifragales; family Altingiaceae; genus Liquidambar; species Liquidambar formosana. The sequence goes on from CM077822.1 coordinate 16,084,993, forward strand.
TTTTATGTTTTATAGAGTTAAATTTAATTCTGGCATCATTAGAAGTTACATTGTTTCTCTTAGTCCCATGTCTTATTGCATGCATGCAAAGAGTCTTTCTAATGCTTATAATGGTTAGAGATGGCACTCTATTTGATGGATTTATTTCATTGGCCCTGCAGTCTGCTCCAATCAATATAGCAGTTGGATCTCTTGTTTGGGTGGCAGATCCTGAGGAAGCTTGGAGAGATGGGGAAGTTGTGGAAATTAATGGTGAAGAGATCAAAATAAACTGTACGTCAGGGAAGATGGTGAGTGCTGCCTCTCTGGATTCTAGAGTAAAATTTTTCATATATGAGGATGTTTTTGTTTATGGTTTTGAGATAAGTGTTATGAACAGTGCAATTTTGTTCTCTGCTATCTGATTTGACCCTCATGTATGATGCCCCAAATGATTATCGATATTAGTTTATATATGCTTTAATTAGTTGGTCCCTCGTATATTACTGTACTTGTTGTGTGGGGCTTAAAATGGTCATTGTCAATACACAGTTAAACTTATCACATGGAAATTTCATTGGAACTTGGAAGAGTTGTTAAAGGTAGCATTAATAACAACCAAGACACGTAAAGTTGGAAAAAGTATTCCAAAGTAGTTGCCTAATGTATATGTATTATGAGATGGATAGTGTGCCTCATATATGACTGCTAAACTAGTCATCATTGCTTATACATTTGCAGTTATTTTGCTAAAACAGTGAGAACAGTATTAGAAAACTATATGTAAGTAAAGTTTTTCTATGAACAAGTATGCTCAATGGAAGGAGGAAAAATGAATAGGGAGTTGTTATTAAGAAACTCCGTTGCTAATCAATGTGTTGAGAATTGCGAAAGATCGAATAAAGAGGTAGAATGGCCTCTCTACCTCTGTTGTTCCCCAAAATTGATCCTCTTCACATTTCCACCAAGCATCTCATCCCTAGCTTCCCAATCCTTCTTATACGGCGTAATTTGTATAAAATATTACCCCACCCAGCTTCTTTATTGAACAGAGTGGTTATACGAAGAAACACAAAAAAGTTCAGACAACCTGTGACATGACTATTGTTTGTAAATGACATGAGACTGTAATTTCGTTTAGCAATTTTTTTTTTTTTTTTTGAGACGAAAATAAAGAAATAGCAAATGGTCATGAAATGTAACCAAAGGTAGCATTTATGCATGTATCATTATGAATTTTTTTTTTTTTTTTTTTTTGATAATGGTGGAATCATCCCACAGCAACCCTTTGGACCCACCCATGGAACCTAAACCCCCGGGGAGACTAGCACAACAACCCACCGCCATGGCCCCGCACTTAAATCTTAGGTTGTCCTAGCGGGGAATCGAACCCGAGACCATGTGCCTATATATATATTGAAATAAATGGAGCCTCCATCTTGTGTGTTTGTTCATCAAACTAATGCCAGTGTCATCCTTGGTTCATTGACACAAAAGTATAGGTTGAGATCATTTCTCTTTGATTTATGTTTTGATTATGTTGCAGGTTGTTGCTAATGCATCCAATGTCTATCCAAAAGATGCTGAAGCTCCTTCATGCGGTGTGGATGATATGACAAAGCTGGCTTATCTGCATGAACCAGGGGTTCTGCAGAATTTAAGATGTCGATATGACATAAATGAAATTTATGTGAGTATTTATTAGATGATTTGCATGCGTATCACCCCTCCTCCCCCCCCCTCTCTCTCTCTCTCTCTATCTCTTTCACACGCACATGCACACACACACACACACACACACACATTTTTTTAACTGTACAGTTAATAGTTTTTTAAGTGGGCAGGTAGGTGTTCATTAAGGTTAGCTGTTTCCTGTTATTTTAACAATAATGTATGCCCTTTGCTTCAAATATTGTTGACTGTCAAAATTGTCAATTTTTAAATTTTGGTATATCTCCGATAATTCTGCTGTATTAAGCTAACCCACATAATTGTGTTTCCAGACTTACACAGGAAATATATTGATTGCTGTGAATCCATTTCGGAGACTACCACATTTATATGATAATCACATGATGGAACAGTACAAAGGGGCAGCCTTTGGTGAGCTGAGTCCACATCCTTTTGCTGTTGCGGATTCTGCATACAGGTAAACTGTCATAGTCTTCTGTTAAGACTCACCTGTTGACTGCATTAAGATTTCTATTTTGCTTCCTAACAATTGTGAATGCAGACTGATGATCAACGAGGGAATAAGCCAGTCAATTTTGGTAAGTGGAGAAAGTGGAGCTGGTAAAACAGAAAGCACAAAAATGCTTATGCGTTATCTTGCCTATATGGGAGGGAGAGCTGCAGCGGAGGGACGGAGCGTGGAGCAGAAAGTCCTAGAGGTATCAAACTTTGTAAACTCATAATTTTCCTTCTAGGTGGTATGTAAAGTCAAAGATTCTGATGTTACCTTTTGAGGTATCTCCGGCTTGGGAAGTTTAAGTTGCACCAATGACAAATCATATCCATTTTTCCTTTTTCTCTCTTTGGCAGTCCAATCCTGTTTTAGAAGCATTTGGTAATGCAAAGACTGTCAGGAACAATAATTCAAGGTGGGAACACCTATTTTTCGGAATGTTAATTTTTCTTTGTTCTGCTTATGGAATTTCGTATAGTTTGTTCTGTTCAATTTGGTTAAATTCTGGGTGGAATATAATGTATTGCAGCCGTTTTGGTAAATTCGTGGAGATTCAATTTGATCAAAGGGGGAGGATTTCAGGAGCTGCCATAAGAACTTATTTACTGGAACGATCACGTGTTTGTCAATTGTCTGATCCTGAGAGAAATTATCATTGCTTCTATATGCTTTGTGCTGCACCACCTGAGGTAATTGCTCTCCAGCATCTTTACACTTTGTGGCAAACTGTGAAAGAGAACCAGAAAAATCGCTTTATAATGGGAATTTATTATTTACTATTATAAAATAAAAAATATTGAAAAACAATGTGGGATGTAGTAGGGACAAACTCAGTGTCGCGCATATTTTGAACAGAACAATTAGCACTCGTGGTGGTGGTGGTCTAGGCTTGTGGCTGGCTAAAGTATCGAGTGCTTCACATAAATTAATTATGTTATGCCAAACACTCCAGAACTTTTCCTTTATTGACAAGAAGATGTTATAGATGCCACATGCTACTGCTGTGTCCTGGTTCCTTGTTGGCATACAGTCTGGGTTTCCATTAGGCGATAGCGTGCACAAGAAATGAAAATATGATTTTTGTGTTTCTCATGCTATCCATTGTGGTTTGATAGTCATTCCCAAGAATGTTGCAGCTCTTGATTCATGCCATCATGTATCGGGGTGTGGTGATGCAGCATTATATTGTCGAGAGGCTTTGGGAACAAATTAATGCTCAGAACAGGCCTTAGGTTGTGGTCTTGGGATGCAACCCAAATTACAGGAATCAAAAGTGAAAACCTAATGCTTATATTGTGATGGAATTCTTTATCAAAAAAATTTTGTGGTGGAATTCTTTCCTACATTCCTACATTCTTTATTATTTTATGTTATTTCGAATTCTTCTTCACATTTATCTAATGACATCTGATAGGGACATTGCAGATATTGGAAAAGGGACACCCCTTCTTAGATAACGCTCTATATTGTCAAGATACCCATTACTTAAACCATATTTTGTGCTATACGGACGGTAATTTGAATGTTCAGTGCCTTGCTAGGCAGGGGTGTCCCTTTTGTCCATAGTTCCAAGTCTTGGCTGAAACTGTTATGTAAGCACCATTCCTAAAATATGAGTTAAGAAACACACTGAACCACTATATCTTGGCCAATACATTTTTGGGTTTTGGTGAGTTTCGTTTATAAGTTAAGTTATTTAAAAATAACTGCTTTTGGAAGGGAAAAACAAAGAAAAAAATTGACCTACAACCTAAAGCCAATACATTTTACCTAAACCCTAAAGCCAATATACATTTTTGTTTTTGGTGAGTTTCATTTTTGGACATATTTAACCTAAACCCTAAACCCTAAAGCCAATACCTTTTATCTAAACTCTAAACCTTAAAGTGAATACATTTTGGGTTTTGGTGAATTTCGTTTTTAGGACATATTATTAGAAAATTTTTTTTCCCCTTCCAAAAGCTGTTATTTTTAACAATTTCACTTAACATAATGTAGAATGTTAACATAAAGATTGTAATCTACCTACTTTTGACCTTGTAATATTGAATTGGTTATTTTTAGTCAAATTCTGTGTATTTTTCACAATTCAGTGAGTAGATTTGAAGATGATATTTAGCCCTTGCATTTTGTTGACAGTCAATTATTATGCAGTTCATCTTTGAGTGACTCAATCAGATAGATTCACTAATCTCACACTTCTTTGAGTATGAAGGACTTGTACGAAATCAATAAAAATACTTAAGTGAAAAAATTTCCTACTTTGACATCATTGGGGTGATAATCTATTGTGGCAGCATATGTGTGCTCCACACCCCCCACCGACCCTTTCACTCTTTTTGGTAAATAATTCACTAAAGAAACGGAAACATACGCATAAATTTCTCCATTTTGCATTATATTTTTTTTTAGTTGAATTTGAATAAATGCGATTGTTCAATGTATTTGTCTACTTTACTTTATCGGGATTATTTATGTATTTACATATTTTGGTTTTAATTTGTAAAGCATTCCTTTTGTAAGTTGTGGCCTTTTGTCCAATCCCGGGTAATTGGGGCCCACTGATACATAGATTGCCAATCTCTTGATATCTGAGATAAGGACAATTTTTAAAGGCCTTTAGGAAGCCCCCTCCCTTATTTAATTGTGTTGAATTTCGTCTAGAATCACATTGGTCATGTCAAGCCTTATGGCATTTTTTAGATCAAAGGAAAAAGTGCGATTCTTTGCATCACTGGAAACGCAATACCTGGTAAACCTGGAAAATGAAGGAATGCAGTAATTACCTTTTGATAGTTGTGAGTAAGTCTCCAGCCCCTGAACATTCTTAGTCTGCATAACAAGCATTCATCAAAAGCTAGTTTTGCCCAACTCTCCAGAGTAGGAAAAGTTTATGCATGTAGTTCTTGTATAAAACTTTCAGTATAGGCTATAGACTCTATTTCTGATATTTTTTTTTAGGGTCTGAGTGGATGGAAAAACTTGGATTTAGTCCCAAGATGGGGGTGTACCTTTATGTTCATTTTTCTATATATATGTATATATGCTCTACTTGGATTTGCAGCTTGATTACATCACAGTATTCACATCAGCAGCTGACTTCACTAACAACTAATTTCCTGTCAAATTGTTTCTGATGTAGTATGGGTCTGATACCAAATTTGATGCAAGGAACAATAGAATAATATTGTTTGTGATTAGTTATGGTGAGGTCGAGAGAGCTTATGATTGTAGTACTTGTAGGTTGGGAGAGGGGTACTGAGCATTTTAGATGAATTAGGGTTGGAATAAGGCTAAGGGTCAAAGGCAATGACAAAATGGAATTTTAGAACTTATTATTGGAATTTATGGACAGCAACTATTTTAGGGTTTAGGATGTTGAGGTAAAGGTTTATGTGGTGGTAAATAGTAATAGGGTTAGGATTATGGAAGCAGGGTTTGTGGTTGGAGAAATAAAGAAATGGGGGCTGATTGTGGGTTGATTAGAGAACACAGCAGTGTAGAGAATTAGAGGGAAGAGAAAGGAAAAGGAGAAGAAGAAGAACTACCAGTAGAAGAAAGAATTTATGCAAGCATGATTTCAATAATCAAACCAAAATATTCAAAATTTTATTAATATAGACCCTATAAAATTTTCTAGGTAAATAAAAACCTTAAACATAAGACTAACTAACGCAGAAACCTAATGGATTCAAATTCCTTAAAATTTGGAATTTACTAAAATCTAAATGGTTGGCTTGTAACAAGTAACAACAATCCCCCCCCCCCCCCCCCAAAAAAAAGAAAAAAAAAAAAGAAAAGAAAAAAAAGAGAGAACTCCCAAGTGAACTCAAAGGAGAAATTTTAAAGAATTTTAACTCTTAGAAAATATAAAATTCAACAAAAATAGAAGCAACCTAAAATGGGAAATCTATAAATTTACTATAATACCCTAGCAGGCTATGACTTACTGAAACTAACAATTTGAGAAGCTATGCTCTCAAACAACTAGTGTGAACACTTACCCTTGGACCAAAAAGGCTTCTTTGTTGGTGTGGCCCACAGCCTTAGTTCTAGACTTCTAGGCTTCTAAGGGGATCAATGGTTACCACATCAGGTTCTCTTTATTAAATTCTCATCATTTCAAAATGATATTATTAATAAGTATTTTGATGGTGCACTTGAAGCTCCATATCTTGATTGTCCTTTATCCATTTGTTACCTTTTTCCTTTTATTAGGACATCGAGAGATATAAACTAGGGAATCCAAGAATGTTTCATTATCTGAATCAATCAAACTGCTATGAGCTGGATGGAGTGGATGATTCTGAAGAATACATTGCAACTAGGAGGGCTATGGAGGTTGTTGGGATCAGTTCTGATGAGCAGGTACTATATCTAGATAGTTTTCTAACTGGATGTATGCCGTTCCTTATCGTATGATAATTCTTCTAAAAGTTTTCTTTCCCAGGATGCAATATTTCGTGTCGTGGCTGCAATTCTCCATTTAGGCAACATAGAATTTGCAAAGGGGAAGGAAATAGATTCTTCTGAACCCAAGGATGACAAATCTCGGTTCCATCTAAGAACGGCAGCTGAGCTTTTCATGTAAATGATGATTTCTCCAATTATTCTGATTCCCAAATTCACGGATCGTGTTTATTCATGTCTAAATAATTTGAAGGCAAATCTATAATATGTAACCCTTGTTTAGGTGCGATGAGAAGTCTCTCGAAGACTCCCTATGCAAACGTGTGATTGTGACTCGCGATGAGACCATAACAAAATGGATTGATCCAGAATCTGCAGCTGTCAGTAGAGATGCATTGGCCAAAATTGTTTATTCAAGATTGTTTGATTGGTAACTTTTAACGTACTTCATGAATTTATTGTAAAGCACTAGATTTCTTATTGACCCTTCATTGCTGTGTTTGGTTTTTAACCTTTTTTATCTCTTGTTGCCTCAGGCTTGTGAACAATATTAACAATTCTATCGGTCAAGATCCTAATTCAAAATTCTTAATTGGGGTTCTGGATATTTACGGATTCGAGAGTTTCAAGACAAACAGGTGCTTAACCGGTACGCTTTTATTATCATTATTTACAGAGGTTAAGCTCTTGCAGAGAAATGCACAAAAACCCTGTGTTTCATGTGGAACTATGTTAGTAGGGGACTTTAACTTTGGGGGCCATAATGCCAGTTGGAAGTTGAATTGATGACTTCAACATATATTTTATGTTGTTTTGTCCCCATAAGGCACTGGGTGGTTTGCTCATGCAAACACTCCCCTTGCCGAACAAATCTTTGTGTGATAGCTCTGCATCCTCTTCTGTTGGCTGGTCTGGTGGCTTTTTGCCACTTGCATAGAATTTTAATTCTGAACAGATTTATTTAGATTGTACTGTCTATGCCTAAAATTGCAGTTTTGTGATTTGAATATTTGTTTTTGGGATTGTTAAGTTCAAAAGTTTGTAAAATCGCTATTGTTTTGAAATGTTACTTGGTTTTTGTAGCTTTGAGCAATTTTGTATCAATTTGACGAATGAGAAACTGCAGCAACATTTTAATCAGGTTTGTGTATGAAATATTTGCTTTGTGTTATTTAGTGTTATTTGAAAAATCCTTAAGGTTATCTTACTTAATTTGACATCAATGTTTTGTTTATCAGCATGTTTTCAAGATGGAGCAAGAAGAATATACCAAAGAAGAAATTGACTGGAGTTATATAGAGTTTGTTGATAATCAAGATATTCTTGATCTCATTGAGAAGGTTTGTGTGTGTATATATATTCCTGCTGTAGTATGTTCTTTCTGACAATATTTTGTTGACTTAAGGTAGATAAGTATAGTAGATTCACTTTTTTGGTGTCTTTCCACCACTCATCTGTTCTAATAACATCTCTAAGTCATAGTTAGGGTATCAGGGGAGCATGATCTCTGACTATTTGATAGCAATTTTCGTGTAATTTTTTTTTTGGTGCCTTTCATTGGGAATTTCCCAGATATGCCTCTTGTAATATATATCATATAACCAATAATTTTATATTCAAGACATTTATGTTGCAAAGGCATTGACATGGGTATTGGTGTCAACATGGAACATAGGACAAATAACCTTTAAATAAAATGAGCTGTGATATGGGTCTCAGTGTCTGGAATGTAGTCTGACATGACCAAAAAGGGCTAAAATTCTTGTAATGTAACCTGATCCATTTGATATCTCATTCTGTAATCATGAATTCCCAATCATGTTTTAAGCTAACTAGTAAGTTGGTGTATAGTATATAGTTTTATACTATATCAAACCACAAATCAACTTAAGAAAAAATGATACCTGAAGGACATTAAGCCTGCTTCAGTTTGTTATCAGTGCATCTTGAGGGATTAAATTATTCCCCTCTTTTTTTCGAAGTTGATCACAATGTCAACACAGCATTGTCTTGGTTATTTGAAGGTTGATTTTTTGAAATATAAGTTCATATCCTTTGAATTTCGGTACACTGCTCAATAAAAGCATCAATTAGTGAAATTGTGCCTTTGAGGTTTAGTCCATTGCAATATGCTTGTGCATTTTGAGAAAAAGAAAGAGGCCCATTATTCAGGATGAAAGAAATACCGTTTAGTTGATGGAGATTAAGCAAGAGGTCAAATAATTTATCAGTTTTATTTTATTGGAAAAGTTTATGGATATCAATGGTTAATACTTTTATATATTTGAAAATCCTTTTTGATGACAAGGAAACCCTTTGGGCAAACCCTGGCCCATATAAGACCCCACAACCCATTTGGACCAGCTAAGTCCAAGGCCCATGAGAGATTGAGAACCATGAAACCTTGTGTAGGTGGCTCCAAGGGGTTTAGCACTATATTTTACCGCTACTGCTGATAAATTTTGGCTATGATTTTGTTGCTTTTGATGGGTTTTTTCTCATTTGTGCACCTATTTATTTTATTTTATTTTTTTTTGGGGGGGGGGGGGGTGGGTGGGCTTTAACATGTGGGATCCTGGGCCTAGTCGTGCTGGGGTTTGGGCCCAGATTAATTTCCATGGATGGATGGAATGGCCCCCAAACCTCGCTGATAAGGTAAGAAAGGGTTTTAAGGATCGATCCTGGGACATCCATCCAGTTCATGAGCCCTGACCATCTGATCTACCCTTGCAAGTTTGGGCACCCTTTTTTTATATTCATTGTATGCTGGGCTTCTTTCCTCTCCTTTGTTTTGTTTTGTTTTGGGGGGGTGGGGGTTGTTCTACAAGCTTATTCTTTGTCTTTTAAAAAATTACAATACTTGATGGTATGCCTTGTGATATATTTCTTGGTATTAGTACGTTTCAGTTTTATCTTTCTCACATGTCCTTTCGTATCTTCAGAAACCTGGCGGAATCATTGCTCTTTTGGATGAGGCTTGGTATGTACTAGAATCTGTAACAGTTATGCAGTCACCATTTTTTGCCCTTTATTTTGTTTATGAATCAAAAGTAATCTATTCAGTCTGAAGTATTGTTTCATTTGATCTGATTCTGTGAGATGGTGACATAGCGTTTTATTTGATCTGATTCTGTGAGATAGTGACATAGCTCTTGGCTATTCTTTGTAGTATGTTTCCGAGGTCAACACATGAAACATTTGCACAAAAGCTTTACCAGACATTTAAAGACCATAAACGCTTCAGCAAGCCAAAGTTGTCACGCACTGACTTCACCATCTGTCATTATGCTGGTGATGTAAGTATATATAATATAAATACATTTTGGTTCACAACTTCACATAATAGTAGGCTGAAATCATAAACTATTCCTGGCAAGGAAAGAAGTAACAACTGCTTACTATTTATTTTATGGAGAATCTTCTGATTTCAGGTCACTTATCAAACTGATCTCTTCCTGGATAAGAACAAAGATTATGTCGTTGCTGAGCACCAAGCACTCTTGAGTGCTTCCCAGTGCCCCTTTGTATCTGGCTTGTTCCCACCTTTACCTGAGGAGTCTTCCAAAACATCCAAGTTCTCATCAATAGGTTCTCGGTTTAAGGTCTGTTAATCGTTCTAATGCATTTGTTTGATTCAATTTGTCAATTTAAACTCTCAGTTTTAATTATTGTCATGTATATTATACAGCAACAACTTATATCTCTGCTTGAAACACTGAGTGCCACTGAGCCACACTACATTCGTTGTGTAAAGCCAAATAATCTTCTTAAGCCAGCAATCTTTGAGAATTCCAATGTTTTACAGCAACTTCGGTGTGGGGTAAGTTCGATTTTGGGATTTCATGTTTATGCTAATGTAGTAAATGAGTATGGTTTTTCTGTTTACATGCACTCTGGACTTGATATGTATCTTCTTCCAGGGAGTCATGGAGGCAATTAGGATCAGTTGTGCTGGATTTCCCACTAGAAGAACATTTGATGAATTCATATGTCGTTTTGGCATCCTTGCACCCGATGTTTTGGATGGGAGGTAGTTTCATTAACTTTGACTATGCTGATTTGTTTGTTTTTGTTTTTAGTTATTTTTCCCCACTTGGAACTGCAGTTTCTTAAAGTATATTATCTTTCGTTCATTTTGGGATATTTATTTATAGCTGTGATGAGGTCACTGCTTCCAAGAGGCTTTTAGAGAAGGCAAACCTCAAAGGCTATCAGGTACATATTCTTTTATTTATGGATTTCAACTCGTTTTTCAAAATTACTTTGGGCGAAATTTGTTACATTTCCTTGTACTATTAGATAATCCATCATTAACTATTTCTGATGTTTCTCTGTTGTGTATGTTTGTGTGTTTTGAAAGAGGATGTTAATTCCCCATTGCATATATTAGGGTTTATTGTTGTACCATCTAGTGTACTTATATAGGTGGCTACCATTAAAATCCACCATTCAGTATATATGCTGTTGTTGGCTGCTGAGTATCACATGATCGAAATGAATGTTCTGTGAATTGAATGTAGAGGAGCAATTTAAGTGGTCTAATTCTGTTGCAGATTGGGAAAACAAAAGTGTTCCTTAGAGCAGGTCAGATGGCTGAACTCGATGCCCGTCGGAGTGAGGTCTTAGGAAGATCGGCAAGCATTATCCAGAGAAAAGTTCGTTCTTTTCTGGGTCGCAAAAGCTTTATCATGTTGCGATTTTCTGCCATACAAATCCAAGCCTTTTGTAGAGGTATTAAATAGTGTTAGCTACGCGCATCATGGTGAATTAATTGCTTTGTTCATGTAGATTATTCATTATTGACTTACAATTTTTTATTTCAAGCTATTTAAACTTACTGTTATCCTGTGAGGCTCGGATCCGTTTCCATACACAATGGATATTTGGGGATACCTATTGGATACATTCTGTATGTACCTAAAAATGAAAATAATAAATATTATATATGGGAGCCCTCTCTCTCTCTCTCTCTCTCTGTGCTAGTCAGCGCTTCTCTCCCTTTCAATTTATTCATCTTAAATTCTCTCTTCCTCTCTCTTCTAAGGCATTTTAATTGGCCTATATATGTTCTAAACTTTTGGATGTTGTTATTGATGGTTTAGACTAAACCACCATATCATATCCAATTTTTTCAAGAATAGCTGTATCGGTGTATGCATATCTCGTATCCACATCCATGCCTCATAGCTTTGATCTATTTTGTTCATTATTATTCTTTTGAACTGATTGCAGGACAAGTTATTCGCCATCGTTATGAGAGCATGAGGAGAGAAGCTGCTTGTATAAGGATCCAGAAATTTTTGCGCATGTACTTTGCTAGGAAAGCGTACAAGGAGCTGTGCTCTTCAGCTGTTTCCATTCAAGCAGGCATGTGTGGGATGGTTGCTCGTAATGAACTTCGCTTCAGGAAGCAGACAAGAGCAGCAATTATTATCCAGGTAAATAGAATAGTTTTGTTCCATTAATAACAATTGGTATATAAAGGTTTTATGAGTGAAATAATTTTCATTTTACTTTATGTTAAAAATATCGTTGAAACATGTTAGTTGTAAATGATCAGTGCTGTCAAAAGCAACCTAGCAAGTCCTATAAGTGTGAGTTATATGGGTGTGATAGTGAGGTTCTTCTCAGGTGTGCCTAGGCAACAATCATTGCTTTGTATAAACCGACATCATTGTTATTTTTCTTTCACTCAAAAGTACGTTTTGTTATTGAAAATAAACATTATTTAACTAATTTATTATCGAAATTGAAATTAATCAAATTATATAAGTAAGGCTGTTAGAGATATGAGAGGGATCGAGAGAAATAGGGATAAAAAATTCATGGCTTAAGGCCTTGCAATGAAGAAGAGAAAGGTTCCCCCATCTTTTTGGTGTGTATGACTTTAAGGACTAGGGTGTGTTCTTTTTATATCTCTTCTTTAATTCTTATTATTTCCTTTAATAATCGGCGAGAATTTATGTCCTCTTTTTTTTTTTTTTTTTCCTTTGGTGTGTATAGGAGCCCAAATATTGGATTTGTCGTGTCTTCATATACCTGTTTGGGCCCTCCACCTAACGGCTTAGGCTTTAGGTTGGAAACTTAACATATCAGTAGGAAGCAAAGTATATTATTAACACATAAAAGAAGGAAGATTTCCTTCAATAAAGCAAAGAAAAAACCAAGAACAAACTGCCGGGGACATATACCAGAGAAAACCGTCACCATACAAGCATAAACGGTATAAAGAACCAGAAAGACCATCCTCAAAGAGGAAGAAATTTTCCTTTAAAAGATTGAAGTGCAGAAGCATCCCTTTTAGCCAATTCATCTGCCTTTCCATTAGCACCCTAGCCCTGCAGTTTGCATAAATATCTAAAACTCCTGCCAAGTCTAGGATTTCTCTAATGATTCGAGCAAATCTCCATGCACCCAAGATATTAGGTCTCAAGAAGCCCAACATTGGAAGAATCACCCTCTACCAACAACTGAGGTAATCCCATATTGGATGCTTCTTTTAACCCTTCTAAAAGAGCAAGCAATTCCACCTTCAAAGCCAAACTTTCTCCTCTTGGACAAGAAAAAGAAAAAAAATCTCCCCTCTTTAGTTATTTACTTCTTTCTTTTGACATGTAGTGACTGTGAAAGTCTAGTTGTACAAGTACATGCTATAGTAATTATTATATTGATTATCAAATTGTTTTTGTTTCACCTTATAATAACCTTGGTGGCAGTTCGCCTATGAAGGCTTGCTAGCTTTGGCTTTGCCTAATCATCTTGACTACACTGAAACAAATTTTATGTTCTTTCTTTTTTCCTTCTGATTTGGTCAGGTTTATGTTGTTAATTACAGTATCCATTGGTTTAAGTGTCCATTATCGTTTATATAGTTTATGCCTTTGGGTTCTGAATGTTCATGTCTGTTACAGAGTCACTGCCGAAAATACTTAGCCCATCTACATTATTTGAGGGTAAAGAAAGCAGCAATTGCAACACAATGTGCCTGGAGAGGGAGAGTTGCTCGTAAAGAATTACGGAATCTTAAAATGGTGACATCCTCTTTCCATATCACTTCTATCTTTGGTTTTTCCTAAGTAGTATATGATGATTTATTTTGTTTGGCATCAATTTTGAAAAGTTTTAGTCCACGTGGATATGAGAGGATATTGATAAATGTTCATATGAAGGATGAAGTTTACATAGCATGGATTTGTAACTTGCATGGTTTAGGTTGATGGTGATATTATCAAGTGCCGCTCTCCTGCATATACATCCACATGGAATAAAACTAATGATTGAAAATGTTACTCCTTTTTAAATTGGTTTTATATTATCTCCTGCCAAGTTGTGATCCTAGAACTCTCAAGTTGTTCAAATCAGTAACTTTGGCATATAATGCTTATGTTACCTAAAGTGATTATATGTGTTAAGTTCTTTGTTGTTGTTATTGTGGTTCCTGTTCTTGTCCTCATTCCTGTCTGTCTGCAGGCTGCTAAGGAAACTGGTGCTCTTCAAGCTGCCAAAAATAAGCTGGAAAAGCAAGTTGAAGAACTGACCTGGCGACTGCAGCTGGAGAAACGCATGAGGGTAAAGATGTTTTTAATAAATCCATTATATCTTGATCTAGTCATCAGTATGCTTAGTTTTAATGCTTATTCCCTTAAATGCACAATTTGGTATTTGTTCTGCTTGATACTTCCAGATTTGAGTGCTCTTTCCTAATTCTGATTAACTAGTCCAAAATTTATGGTGCATATGATATTATGATTAAATAACACTGAATCTTTTAGATTTTTAAGTTCTGTTTTAACACCCCCATGCGGCAAAAAAAAAAAAAAAAAAGGGAGGAAAAAGGAAAGAAACAAGAAGCATTTAGTGCTGACTGCATATGGAGATTGGGGAGTGAGTATTGCTAATAACTTACTGGAGGTTGGCTTTGTCAATACATTTTATGTAGACATTGACATTTATGTAGTTGTTCATGCGTCAATTTAATCACAGTTTTTTTTCTTTTGGAGAAAACCTGATTGCTTCTTGAGGTGGTTAGATTTTTCCTTGAGATCTATGCTCAGGAGATTATACCTTGCTTTGGCAAAGATCAACTATTTAAATGTTGATTTTGAACTAGTACTATATTTTGACCTAGTAGAACAAAAAGTGCCTCTGAAAATTACAAAATTAAACCAATTAACTTGTATCATCAGGATTGGCATCTGAAATTTAAAACCTTCTAATCAAGTTGGTTATGACCTGGTAGATGATGTCCAACATGTGAGACAAGTAGACAAGATTTGGATGCTGGCTGCCACGTGTAGAAAACTTGCAAAGTTTCGGCTAATGTGTCTATCAATAGGATGCAATATATATATATAAATTGGATAACAATATAACAGCCTCATAGCTCATCCACTGTTAGCATCTTTTGTACTTGGCTGAGCTTTACATAACTAGGATATGCCTTTATACAGCATAAGAAGCTACTATGCCCTCTGAGATTTTTGTTTCATCTATATTACATTCTCATGTGATGTAGAAAAATTAGTGAAATTGGCACAAGTATTTATGCGAATAGGGATTTTCAATTCCCATCGAAGGTTTTTGCTTCTTCATGGAAAGTATACTTGTCTCACCCCATGAATAAATTACGTATATAGAAGTGACAATTTAGGGGAGTGCTAACATATTTGCATTTTGAGTGTTTTGGGGTTGTTGCATAAGACACACATACGATGTTTGAGTCCCCAAACCATAGGTGTATTTCTTTTCATTTTACATTTAATTAATATTTTTATTGGTGAAAAAATTATATGTAAGGTGTCTAACGACACTTGGTGATTAACCTTAAGAGGCAAGGCCTGAATAGGTGATGCTCAGGGTTACCCTTTCTCCTCATTTATAAACCTTGCACCCAATTTACTGATACATTTACAGAGAAGTGCGAACTATGTTGGATAATGTATCTTAACTTCTAATTATGAATTTTTTGCATCGCATCCCCAAATTTTGTATCAACTGGAAAGATCACCTTGAAATAAATTATATGACAAAAAGTGATTACAAAAGTGAAATATTTTATGCCCATAAGGTGCAAAATTGGACATGAAGACGACCAATTGCATTCCTTTGTTTCACTCAAAGACTGCAGTGATAATGTGATTCTTTACTAATGAATTCGTACTGTCCTACAATGAGCTGGCAGTATTACTGGCACTGTGTTGACTAGCTATATCATATCCATCTTGTAAGGATTGGGATTCTATTACTACTGTGTTTTGTATTGTTATGGTTTGGATGCTGTAATATTATGGAAATACCATTTTGAATGTTTATGCAAGTTCTACATGGATATCTATAGTGATATTATGTTTTTGTGTCTGGTTTTTTAAGTTTCATAGAGAATTTTGTGTTTTTTTATTCATTTTATTTATTTATTTTATTTATTTATAGAATAAGGGGTGTTAAAATATAAGATGGCCTATGCATGGTAATGTATTGACAGATTATGCCTGGTGCATGTCATTTTTGGAACCAGCAATTACAATGCTCAACATTCACATAGAGCTTTTGCTATGATTTTGTGACATTGGTGAACTCACCTAGAGAGAATTTTTTTCCCTTCTTTTCTTTTTCAGGTGAAGTGCCAAATGATTTACTTCTAAATTTAAATTTAACCTTTTTTCCTTCTCGTTTTTTCTTCTTCCGTAAAAAATATTGTATAAGTTGTGTGTGCTAAGAAAATATATTTCTGTTATCTTCACACGATAAGAACTTTCCATCCATATTGATGCACACTATGAATTTATGTTTAGAAAGCTACAGGAAGAATGACAAGAAGCATAAGTGGAAATAGATACGATGTGTTTCCTGCATCATGATTTTGTAAACTATCTATTGCAATTTGTTGTTGCTCGTTTCTAATCAATTAATGTCCCCTTCATTTTTTGTAGGCTGACATTGAGGAAGCCAAAACACAGGAAAACACAAAATTGCAGTCCACATTGCAAGAGATGCAACTTCAATTTCAAGAAACTAAAGAACTACTTATGAAGGAACGTGAGGCTGTGAAGAAAGCTGCAGAGCAAGCCCCGGTTATTCAGGAGGTCCCAGTTATTGATCATGAAATGATGAATAAGCTTACTGCTGAAAATGAGAAGCTCAAGGTAAGATTTCTGAAATTTTGTATATGTTGCTTCTTGATAAGGCCTCATAGTTTGATCAAAGGCATCTCAAAATAACGTATTTGTGGGTCTTTGCATTTATATTTAATGATAGATTGCTGACTTTGTGACTTGCAGGCTTTGGTGAGTTCACTTGAAAAGAAAATTGATGAAACAGAGAGGAAGTATGAAGAAACAAACAAGCTTAGCGAGGAGCGGTTGAAGCAGGCTCTGGAGGCAGAATCAAAGATAATTGCGTTGAAGACTGCTATGCAGAGGTTGTTACTTTGCTAATCGACTTCTGTCAATTTGATGTCAGGATGCATTTTGGATCTATTTTAAGCTAATATGGAAACCAGATCATTTGGAGCTTTCATAATTAACTTGTGATTTTTATTTTGTGTTGTATTGTTGCTGTTTCTACCCTCAGGCTTGAAGAAAAACTTTCTGACATGGAAATCGAGGACCAAATTCTGCGGCAGCAATCTTTGTTTCAAACACCTGTTAAAAAGATGTCAGAGCATTTAGCAATTACGACAGCTCAGGTAAATATGCTACGGATAATGCCATTTTCTTCCATTTGAACCGTTTTGGGGAACCTTACTTATTTGTTTCCCCCTGTTTTCTTGCAGCCATTGGAAAATGGTCATCATGTGATCGAAGAAAACAAAGCCAGTGTAATTTACTTATATACACTTTTTATTAATATTATTAAATTATTTGGTGGCTTGTTTCCTCCATGTTCATTAGAGTTCTATTTTTAACAGGAACCACAGAGTGTAACTCCTGCAAAAAAGCTTGGTACAGAGTCTGATAACAAGTTGAGGAGATCCCACATTGAAAGGCAGCATGTATGTGCTTATGAATATATTGTTTCATTGCGGTATTCTTTTTTGTATTTTAGTTGGCTTACTCTTTAGCTGAAGTTGATGGACAATTTCATATTGGTGTCTTATCTATGGTTCAGGAGAATGTAGATGCCCTTATCAAATGCGTGATGCAAGATCTTGGGTTCAGTCAAGGCAAGCCTGTTGCAGCATTTACCATATACAAATGTCTTCTCCACTGGAGATCGTTTGAAGCAGAAAGAACTAGTGTCTTTGATCGTCTTATTCAGATGATTGGTTCTGCAATAGAGGTAATTTGATTTACATCAAGTAAAATTATTATTTTTGTTCACATCAATGCAGGAATTATAGAATTATTGGTAGTGGTAAATTGTGAGTGGAGACGCTATTTAATTAGCGATCTGAATTTCGGTCATAAAATCTTTTTTTTTTTTTGATAAGCAACAAAATCTGTATTATTAAGGCAAAATAAAATAGATATGTACAAAGAAGTGGGGGGACAAGGAGTCCACTCGATACTAACAGACAAACTGATATCTACTATGCGCAAAAGAAAACTCAAGAGAATACACAAAAAAAACTACCCATACTAAGTACAAACAGCTCTCCAATCAGATTTTAATAACAAAAGAGGAATGTCATTGAATTCCTTAGAAGATGAAGCCCAAAAAGATCCCAAAAAATGCACTCTATCCCACAACTCTACAAAAGAAGATTCTCTATCGTCAAAAATCCTTGCATTCCTCTCAAGCCAAATAACCCAAAAAGCTGCCAAAAAAGCACAGCTCCAAAGAACTCTCGCTTTCTTGCCCTTACCCAATCCCCAAAAATCCATCTCAAAAAACCTTTTTACACAACCAGGCAACACCCACTGCTCAGAACCAACGCAAAACAGATTCTGCCATAATTTGTAGGCCACAGGGCAATACAAAAATAAATGGTCAATTGTTTCAGCCGCTCCCCTACACATAATACACCACTGTGGACTAGCAAAAAGAGACGGTCTCCTCCTTTGAAACCTATCGTTAGTGTTAATACTCTTATGTATAACAGTCCAAGCAAATACTTTAACTTTAAGGGGCACACATGACTTCAATAATGAGACAAAGGGGAAAGTAGAAGAGAAGCCACAATCCTCGACCAACTTATCAAAGAAAGATTTACAAGAAAACACACCAGTAGAACTAGCATTCCACACCCTCCTATCTGGAATGAACAAACTCAAAGAAAAACAATCCAAAATAAGCAACAAGGAGGCAAGCTCTGAACTTTCCCTCTCATTAAGATTACGAAAGAATTTAAAGTCCCACCCAAAAGACAAGGAATCAGGGGAAACCATGGAAGAAATAGAAGCGTTATGTGCCAATAAAAGCCTATACAACCGAGGAAACAAAGAACAAAAAGGTACATTACCTCTCTAGAGATCCTCCCAAAAGCGAACCTTTTCCCCTTTCCCCACTGACAAAGATGTGAACTCCAAGAATTTGGACAGCCCCTGAGAAATGAATTTCCAAGGACAACAAGCCAACACTCTAGGGCCTAAATGAGCATCCCAACCGTTAGCCTGCAAACCATACTTACTTTTGATAAAGATTTCCATTTCAGTATATCTAATATAGAATGCAAAAGCAATATTTTCTTTCTACTCCTTTTCTTTCTGTGGCTATCATAACAAATATTGTGGTTGAAGTGACATTAAGTAAAATGAAGAGTTTTCAAAGAGAGGCATAGGCTGGAGCAAGCAAAGACTTCTCTATCCTTCCCTTTCTTTTATTAACTTAAACTACATGTTTTTAACAGTCATTTTACTGTGTAGAAGTGTACTTGTTTAAAATCTGAGATATATAAGCAGGTTTAAGTTGATGTTTTGAATCCAGTAAACTGAAATCTAACTTGCTTAAGTTTGTACCTAATATCTTGCAGAACCAGGATAACAAT
Source organism: Liquidambar formosana (assembly GCA_039720395.1). Classification (NCBI taxonomy): domain Eukaryota; kingdom Viridiplantae; phylum Streptophyta; class Magnoliopsida; order Saxifragales; family Altingiaceae; genus Liquidambar; species Liquidambar formosana. Next base: position 16,104,492 of record CM077822.1, read on the forward strand.
GATCATATGGCTTATTGGCTTTCCAATACATCTACGTTGTTGTTCTTGCTCCAAAAGAGTTTAAAAGCTACTGGTGCAGCTGGTGCAACTCCACAACGGAAACCTCCCCCCGCGACGTCATTATTTGGAAGGATGACCCAAGTAATGAGATATTTATTTATTTATGAAAATTTTTCCTTTTTTCTTTGTTTCTCTCTTTCATTATTTCCTCTGTTTCTTCTTCTTATTCTTGAAAATTGATTCCTTGGAAATGACAGTGATTTAAATTACTGTAGGTGTCACAAACATAGTTCTTTAACATTATGCCATGTTACCCATTATGTACAATTTTTTTTTTCATTGATGTTTAACAAATTGTAAATAAAATATAATATGATGTTATGTTTCTCAGGGATTCCGTTCGTCCCCCTCTTCTGCCAACCTTTCAGCCAGTCCACTTGATGTAGTGCGCCACGTGGATGCCAAATATCCTGCTTTGCTTTTCAAGCAGCAGCTTACAGCATATGTGGAGAAGATATATGGAATTATTCGAGACAATTTAAAGAAGGACTTGTCGTCATTGCTTTCTTCTTGTATCCAGGTATGATGACCCTGAGTCTTCCATAATAAGATCTTCTTGATGACCTGATTCTTGATAATTATTTCTGTATGATTCTTTCTGGGATACCCAAAATGGGATTTCCAAGACTTGGCTTGGTTTCTTTTAGAAATTAATGTTTAGTTCATAGAAGCTTGAAGCAAGAGCAGGGGCTGGGTCGGGGGCGGGGAAGCGTGGGGACATAGAAGAGTCAAAGGTTTGGCGTGTATAGGAAGCTTTTGTAGAATATATATATATATATATATATATATATATGAACCTTGAAGCAAGAGCAGGGGCTGGGTCGGGGGCGGGGAAGCGTGGGGACATAGAAGAGTCAAAGGTTTGGCGTGTATAGGAAGCTTTTGTAGAATATATATATATATATATATTGTGGGATGAAATTGTAGAGAAAATTCAAGAAAAATTTATAGTTCATTAGAATTATAAAAGAATTTAAAAAAAAAAAATGCAAAAAGTGTTCTTTTGAGAAGCCACACTAATATAGAGAAAGAGAGCGTGATTTTTTTTTATTTTTTGGTAGGGAATGTATTGAGGACTTAACTAAGCATTGATTTGATATGATCTAATGGGAATCCTATTATTTTTAAAAACTTTCACATTTTAGTTAAAGTTAAAAAGAGATTAGTGTTTTTTTTCTTTCTTGGTTTTTTTTTTTTTTTTTTTTTGGGGGGGGGGGGGGGGGGGGGGGGGGGGGGTTGTCCTGGCCTTGCCTTCGTAAAAGGTTCCTGCTTCTATGGTTTAGTTCTTGGTTGATCACTTCTAGAAATGTGATGGTATGGGTTCTAATTTCCTCCCAATTATTAATGTTTTGGTTCTTGGTTGACTACTTAAAAGACATGTGTGTTTAATTGAAAGTTGACTTGTATAAATCATGTCACTGTATGAGAAAAATATTTTATTTTGTGTGGACAGTACATCTCATAATCTCAAAAGTTTTTTTTCCTGAATCTGGATCCCTTTTTTTCCTCTTCTTTCTCTCTCTCTTTCAGCTGTGGGTTTGCTTATGTATTTATACCTGTAAAATGGCATATACTTTATAGTGAGTCTGTTCAAATTTATACATAATAAAATCTTGTCACATAAACAGGTGAAGATGCTAGTTAGGTTAGCTAGATTGGAGTTGTACCACAGATCTGGGTTCAAGTCTCTATGTGAACTTGAACACCTGCTCCTGCTTTCCTGAAAGAAAAAAAAAAAGAAAAAAAAAACTGTTGAAAATACTGTTCTTTCATTTGACTTTTTGCGCAGCAAGTCTCTTCCTTGATTTATGGGCCGTGCTGCTCTCTATTCATGTTTCAGTTAATTATATTCTTTAGGTGCAATTTTTTTTACTCCAGTTATGTGATACTTTAACAATTTAGGCACCAAGAACATCAAGAGGAAGTGTTCTGAAAACATCTGGGCGGTCGTTTGGCAATAATCCTCCAGCTAGTCATTGGCAGAGCATCATTGAGGGCCTGAATGGGCTTCTCTGCACACTAAAGGAAAATTTTGTATGGAATTCACTTTCTATTGAATTGAAGTCATATATGTTCTTTTATGTTTTTTGCACAGTGAACTCATATGGTTACTGTTGTTTCAGGTGCCTTCTGTTCTTGTTCAGAAGATCTTTACTCAGATTTTCTCATATATCAATGTACAGCTCTTTAATAGGTAAATTGCTGTTCTAATTTTCTTATCTATGGTTTGGCATTAGGAAAATGATTAACATCCTGCCTCCCCTTCCACCCTCTCACCAGGGGTGGGATCCATGTGGGCCCCACGAGTGTGGGTTCCACCCCCTGCTAGAGGGTTGGAAGGGAGATGAGAAGAAGATTCGGGATGTTTAGAACTGCCCTTGGCGTTATATACTTACAAGATTAACCTCTGAAATGCAATGTTATACACTGCCGCAGCCTTCTCCTTCGTCGAGAGTGCTGTACATTCAGCAATGGGGAATTTATAAAGGCGGGGTTAGCTGAATTAGAACTATGGTGTTGCCAAGCGAAAGAAGAGGTACTCAGTTTTTGATCCGTGAAAGGCTACATCTGCACACTACTCTCTCTCTCTCTCTCTCTCTCTCTCTCTCTCTCCCTCTTTTTTTTATTTATTTATTTTTATTTTATATAATATTCTGTCACAGCCCCCTTGCTGGACACATCTTCACTATATACTACCTAATGCAATAGTTCCATAACGGGTGTTTTGATGATTATTTGTATGGCAGTATGCAGGCTCATCCTGGGATGAACTTAAGCACATAAGACAAGCTGTTGGATTCTTGGTATGTTTATCTTGTTCTTTGTCCAAGCACAATATGAAAGCGATTGCTTTGGATGATTTTATATTTATTGTCAAATTGAAGGCCCATTATTCTCTTTGAATGTTGCATTCCATTTATGTTTGATAATTACAATAGGGTAACTACAGTTTCAGCAGTTTCAATGTTTTGATGACCCTGCAAATTAGCTATGCAGCTCAGGATGGGTTAACTCAAGAACCAATAATATAAGCACCTTGGGTTGGTTTTATTTGCTTTTATTTGAATCTTTGTGCTTCTGGGTTGGGTTGGGTTGGGTTGATCTGTCAAACCTGAGAACTGGCCCTAAGTAAACTTTAATAGAGAACGATGTTGCATTGTGCGGCAATAAGAGAGATGGAACATAATTCCTCATTGGTGCAGAGAAAAAGAGGAACGCCTTCTTCTCCTCTATAAGAAGAGAACTTTTCTATTCCCAACAGTTGTGAGTTAAAAGCAAACCTGGTTGCTGGCTGTACCAGTGATCATAATGGCTTAATGTGGATTAACTGTTTGTTTGGACATATTAACAAAATTAAACACAAACATAAAGTCTACCAAAACCTACCTTACCAACTTCATATTTTCCAGTATGATCTGTTTTTATTTTCTTATTTTTTATTTTTGGGGACTTGGGTTCTCAGTTGAAAAGTATGACAGAACCAAATATGGTTGGTTTGGTTCCATTTTATGGTTAGACCAAACCACTGAACCAAGTTGCACCCCATTACAAACTACGAAGTGAGTGGAGTCGTGGACTGTTTATATTTTTTTGACCCTTTATGTCTATTTTATTTTATATGCCTTATGATTTTTTTGATCACTCCCTTCGTTCTATTTTGTACTTTGTAATGACTGTTATTTGTGTAGCCCAGCTTAATGTTATTTATATTCTTATACTTGAACAGACATGTTCTCGGATTTTATTTGACATTTGTTAGAATATGTTTGCTATTATTTTTTCACATAGTTATGAGCTATATCTCTTCTATAAAATTTGGTTTAGGAGAAGTAATGATATAATGAGCATTCTGTAGTGACAAGTGACAACTAACAAATTTTCACCCATGTGAAGTTAATTTACAATATTACCAATTCTTTTGTTAGCTATATTAACTTTCACTTCTATCTGCAGGTTATACACCAGAAGTCTAGAATTTCCTATGATGAAATTACGAATGACCTCTGCCCTGTAAGTCTGTGTGTGTGGGTGTGCACGCGTGCGTGTGTATAACTTTTTGAAGACCTCACTCTCTCATACATGTAAATGCTTGCTGCTTTCAGATATTGAGTGTTCAACAGCTTTATAGAATATGTACGCTATACTGGGATGACAACTACAACACTAGAAGTGTATCCCCAGATGTAAGTGGAAAAAAAATAATTAGAATCTCTTTTCAATGATGCTCTGAGATCCTTTGTATTATACAGTAATGTTTAATGTGGTGCTCCACCTTTGCTTTATACAGGTTATCTCCAGCATGAGGGTACTAATGACAGAGGACTCAAATGATGCTGTCAGCAACTCCTTTTTGTTGGATGACAATTCCAGGTAAAGAAAAAGCAAAAAAAAAAAAAAAAACATCCCCACTTTAAGAAACAAAGAACTCGTTCCAAATCCAACTAATTATGCCTTGTAAATGCAGCATTCCCTTCTCGGTTGATGACATTTCCGGTTCCATCCAACAGAAAGATTTCTCGGATATAAAATCTGCCACAGAACTTCTCGAGAATCCGGCCTTCCAATTTTTACAGGACTAAGGCCGTGATTCTTTTATCATTCTTTTCTCCTCCTTGTGATGCCTCATTTGGTCAAAGATATGATGCAAGTTTCTCCTCTTCAGGTTAATACCGCAATGTATATTCTCCCCCTTTTTATCCTCTCCACATATTTCTCTTTGTTGTAACATCCATTGCCCTGAATGTAAAATTATTCTTTGAATTAGTTTTGTAAAATTCAGTTAGGCCGTTTTGATAGTTAAAGGGGCAGGGATGTGTTTTACTCTTTGGGGTCATTTTATTTTGTTTTTTCATTTTTTTCCCCTTTCATATTTTCAATGGGTCACTTGGGGCCAGAGCATTCTTTGTAGGGATGGTAGGAGGGAAGCATAATTTTCAATGTAGTGTGGTAGGAGCTGCTGTTAAGACTACTCCAGCCCCCCAATTTTTATATTGTACAAAGCAACAGTATATGCAAGATATTTATAGTTAAATTGTTTGGATTTGGCATCCTTTGTAGACGCTTTTATTGGAATTTTAATGGAGTGATGTTTGGAAGCAATTTCATCTCATTTCGTTTACTTTTGAGTTTTGCTGGAGTGATATTATCTTTATTTTTATGTTTTTGGGAATAAAATAATATGGACCTTGTAACGATGGTCTATCACTAGTTTTCAACACAAACTAATATTTCAGCATTTTGTTCATTTTATTGACACACTCCAGCATAAGAAATGCAAATAGTACAGCAGCTGGAGGGGTTTTTTCTTGACATGTTGGAAACAAATTTTATATTGTTTTCTTAAGAGGAAAATTTTCTACCAAAATTATTGACAATTATATGAGTTAAGATCCAAGCACATTTGGTGTAAAATTTCTACATTTGCTCAAGTCCACACCCTAAGATGATATGTCCTTCCATCGTCTATGCATACCAACTATCAAGTTAATTGAAGAATTAGAGTTGTCCCATTCATAGAGTTTCCGAATTTATAACTTGATTTATAGGAAAGAAAGGAGTTTATAAATCAAATATTTCTTGATATTCAATCAATGAGAAATTTGGCATGAATGACTGAATGAGAGGGAGACTGTCATAGCCATAGACCAACGAGACACAGAGCTACTAGAATCCAGGTGAGGTAGGGTTTGGATATGCCTGAGTTTCGAGATGGTATTGTGTGCATTGTATTATTATAGACAAAAACAAACCTAATAGCTTGAGGGGTTTTCTTATTAATTGCTCATACCTAAGCAAATACTGTTGCATGGACCCATCAGTTTCAGTCATACATCAAACCAATTCAGTATCGAACTGATCTCATGTACAGTGCAAATGTCCAAATGGGGAGTAACATTTTTCTTTTATTATTATTATTATTATTATTTATTATTTTACATGTCAAATGAAATATCCAAATCTTTAACTTAACCAATCTTTGATTACGGTAAAGTCATTGCCTACTTTGTATCAGGTAACATGATTGTTTTGATTTGTTTTTAAAGACGAGGAAATCTTTCAGGTGAATCTTGGGTCTATGTAAGATCCAACAATCCATATAAACTAAGTGTAAGACCCATGAGAACCATGAAACCTTGTGAGAGCGGTCTCAAAGGGTTTAGCAAGAGTCGAAGACATAACTAGCTTATGGGTTAAATTAATGAAGGGTAAGTACTCAAAAATATGAAATTTGTTCGAAGCTATTGTAGGTTCTAATGCTTCTTATGCCCGGAGATCCATCATCTTTAGAAGGAATTGTTTCCATCAAGGATTAAGATGGTTTATTGGCAATGGTAAGCCAGTGCTATTTTGGATTGAAAATTGGGTTCATAATAAAATTTTTAATTGAATTCGCTCGTATTCATAATAGGGCCCATGTTAATTTGAATTAATAAAGTTCATCTATCTGTTAGTTGTAAATCTCATTGTTGGGATATATATTTCATTTTTTAGCTTCTCCCGTATTAAGTTTTTAGGAATTTGGGCAGTGCTATACGAAATGCCCTCCATACGGCACCTCTATAATAATGCCACGTAAGGTATTGTATTTTGGTGCTGTACATAATATTTCCTTATTTTCTATGTAACATACATGTTTTCTTGCTATATATGTATAATAATAATAATAATAATATAAGCGCAGATAGTTTATCAGTTTCATTCACGTATGTTCTCACAAGAGAATTGTTTAGTTTAGCTGCACATGCCAGACCGGTAATTGGAACGTTAAAATCTTGTTGACCGTTACTATACCAACGGTCTCTCCGAACTCTTCCAAGATTTCATGTGATCACATGTGTTCCCATCTTTGATCCACTCTCCCATTTAAAGGAAAAAAACAAAAAATTGACTTCAATATATATATATATATATGTGTGTGTGTGTGTCAGTTTCAGTTATTACAGTTATGGAGTTAGGTGCATTTGAATACATATATATATATATATATATATATAGAGAGAGAGAGAGAGAGAGAGAGAGAGAGAGATAGTGTAGGATGTTTATAGGGAGCATTGAGCATGTCATTTTCTTATATATTCAAATTAGGAGAGATGGACAATAAATGGTGGTCCGTTATTAGGTCAAGGGTACTTATCATAGCGTTAATGCAACTTCTAGGGATATATATATATATATATATATATATAAAATCTTGATCCGGTAACAATGTGTTTTTATAAGTGTTATCAAAATTATGTATTAGGGGTTGTATCATGTGCATTGTTCCCATATACACAGTAAGTCTATAACTCACCAATACATAAGGTACGATCCCCAATATCAAGTGTGAATTGTCCCGGACGGGATTACTTGAAATGTAAGTCCATAGATCTTTTCCCACATACAAATGCCTATATTTAACTTATCATAATGATGGATCACTTGAAATGTAGTTTTAACCAGGTGATGCGAGCCATTAGATCAGTAGACCAACTCTATGGGACAGGTGCATTCTATTAAATGCGACTGTTCAAGGTGCACCTAGCAAAAAAAATAAAAAAAAGGGAAGAGGCCAGACTGCTCAAGGTGCAAGTTGAGAATTTAAATTCAATGAATGTGGAAGAATGCAAGATTTCTAAAAGTGAAGATGCATTCGCAAGTAGATGAAAGGATGTAAGAGTTCTTTTGTGCATGCGCGCATGTTCTTTGGGTTGTGGGGATGAGAATTAATTTTCTAAAATACTAGGGGCTAAAAAATACTAGGGTTGTTTTAGCCCAATACCCATCCGTTTGAGTTCAATTTTTCAATTGTTTGCAAGGTCATATTAATTTAATTACAAGCTTTTCATTTTTTCCTTTTTCCTTTTTCCTTTTAAAAATCGTTTTTCCTCTATGGCCAAACTATAACCTTAAGAAGTTGGGACTTGGCCAGGAGTAGGATTTCTTTATTGATTCTTGAAAGAGTTTTGCTACCTGAATACACAAACACGTCTGATACATGAGTTCTATGTGTTTTCACGGCCACGTGTTTGTTTGGGTAGTCAAATAGACGGGCTTGTTTGGGAATTTTAAAGACTAGATCAGACTAGATTTAGTTCATAACTGTTATCTGGTTTTTAAATAAACCAATTTATAGTTGGTTTGAAGAAAACTGTGTTTATGTCTCATTTTCGAAAAAAAACTGAACTGTTTTGCAGAAAAAAGAGACTTACGAAACAGTATAAAATAAAACTGACCAGACTTATTCTCAACTGACCAAATTTTCAGATTTTCCAAACAGCCCCTAGGATTTGATTACATGAAAAAATCAATGTGAGATGTACTCAAAGGTGATTTCTTCAATGAATATGGGACTCCTTTAGCTAGGTACATGAGTACATCTCTCTCTCTCTCTCTCTCTCTCTCTCTCTCTCTCTCTCTCTCTCTCTCTCTCTCTCAGAGTCAAGGCACCTGGGGTGAAGGAACCAAATCTAAAAAAATTCAAATAAAATAGCCATTGGTGCCACTAGAAAGATCTTGGTTGTGGTAGGTGCAATCTCTACCATGGTATTTGGATGACTAATAGAAGTAGACTTCATTCATTCAAACCTTGGCCACCGACCATGTTAACCGAATCCAGTCATTGGGAACTGTGTGGATTAATGTGGGAAACGAATGAGGCCACATACATATTCATTCATAATTCATACTCAAATGATTTCAATCATCCCACTTTTCAATGGGTGCTTGTACTTGAGATCCTTTATTTTTTAAATGCCACTTTTTTGTTCTTCTTGGTAAGATTCTTAATGCTACTAGTATATTTAAAAAATCTCTTCTAACCAAACCCTAGAAAAGAAGGAAAAAAGTTGACCCATCATTGAGAAAAGGCAAATGATTGTCCTCATGTTCTTATGCATGTGTACCAATAATATAAATTGAGAAGAAAAAAAAATGATTAATTGATTTGTTAGGATAGAACTCAGTTTTGATCTATATATATATATATATATATATAAAGTATCCATCATAGTCTTGATTAATTAGGTCACATGCAGGGACCTATGTAGGGCATCAGTGGCCTCTATTTAACTGCCCTTGTTTACATATCCCAAAGTCTAGTTTTGATGTATTGTTAATGGAGGAGGATTGAGAATTAAATAAAAATAACTTCAAGAAGGAAATTAAGAGGAATGTGTAGTTTGTATTTATCTTTCTCAGGTATTGTGAAAGTTATATAGAAAAATATGAAATTTACGAGACAAGGTTAGGACTTAAATTATGAATACCTAAAAAATTTAAATATTAAAAACATTTTTTTTTTCCTTAAAACATATTTTTGAAACGCAGCATTTGATGAGGAGAATATCACAATCCAAAAGATATAACCACAAATTTTCATATTATTCTTTTATTTTCTTCCGATAGGGTAAGGCCAGGCCAGTGCCAACTCTACATCCATTGACGCGCAGGATAAACCAGGCTGGTAGGTTCATCCCTTGGGGTTCCAATAAATCTCAATTAAACATCTCTCATAACGATAATATGATAAAAATATAGAAATACTAGTTTCATAATAAGGTTTAATTGCTATATATTGTATTTTACAAGATTGATTTATTGGCAAACGATGTATCGGTCATATGATTATTCAGTATAGTTGAATCATTTATGTAACTAATGAGAGTGTCAATGGTTCTAGAGAGTCAAACAAGAGATCACATAGGGTTTGTCAAATGCGAATCCATCTAAAGTTTTCTATGTCCTTAGGCAATGTGTCTGCGTAAATTAAGCCCATAGAGGCTTGTAGGAAGAGGGGCTTTTGCCTTTTATTATTCCACTGCTTCTCATGTTTCCATGTGACGCTCCTTTCAATTTGAAGCTAGCTACATTTCTACCTTCACATTCTTAAAACTAAAGAATAGGGTTTTGGCTCTCTCTCTCTCTCTCTCAACTTTTGGAAGCTGTGGATGCAATGAGTATGCCAATGTAAATAAAATAAGGGAATATGAGAAGATAGAGATTGCTAAAAGCTAAATTGAATCATAAGGCAATCTTATGGGACCCTCTTCTGATTAATCATGAATACTAAATGGAACCTAAAAGAGTCTAATGGGACCCCTCTTCAATCATGAATTGAGCCTAATTTCAGCATTTTTTATGTTGTTTAACCTTATTTAAAGACTTAATCCCTAACTTATTCATTGACCAAAAACAAGGCTAAACACTAATTAAAATGTCCCTCTTGTGATGAAGGAAAAGCAATGAGAAAAAAAAAAGACTAAAAGTAAAATTCACCAACACTTAGGCTCTGTCTGGATCTAGAAAAAGAACGAGAGATTGAAATAAATTTGCTTAGGAATAAACTCCTCTCTAAATTATTTTTTATCTTTTTTTTTTGTTTAAATTAAATAAATAATAATAATAAAAAAATCTCTCAAATTTTCTGAAATTCTTATCAGAGGCTTATAGTTCCAACAAGGAAAATGCTTGCATATATGGCAGTCTATCATTGCAAACAACCAACAGTGCGTTACCATTCCAATCGGGAAAATGGTTGCATATGTGACAGTATGTCATTACATTTTGCAATTCCAGACAGATAATGTCACTAAAATGCAAATAACAAATAATCTCTCTCCACTTCCTATGGTTTTTTGTGGCTAAACGGCTAAACTGGCAGACCCTTGCAATAATGGAGAAATGATACTTGTTGTATTTAACCAATACTATATATTAAGGAAGCCACCTTCCTTGTTTTAAGGAGGTGGCCACACCGCCCACACCATAGCTAATTTCGTTTTCTTAAAAGACTCTTAATTACTTCTTTTATTTAAAAATAAAAATAAAAATTAATTTGGTAGGGAAAACACTTGGTTCCCCTCATACTTGATCATGGGGCAGGAGCTGATTGGCCGGAGATCTTTTTTTTTCTTTTTTTTTTTGTTGCAAACACAGATTTTTATCTGTGATAGTCATTAATTAGGTAAGGAAAATACTTGGTTCCTCGTACTGTGATATTCATTATCTGTAATTCTAGGATGAATTGTGACCATCTTAATTTTGATCCTAATTAAAGTGGCCAACCAACGGCAACATAGCTTTGACTAGGCCCTCTCCTATGCTGGCCGGCCGAAGTAGCTTTGCAGTTTGCAAGGCTAGGAAGCTTGGGGATGATAAAACACATATCCCTATAACAACATGAATGGACTCTCTCTGAGGTTGCAGAGGGAGGCTTTCTTCTATTAAATTGTCTAGGAGAAGCCATTTACAATTTTGGAATGATGAATCTACTCATTCCAAAGCCCTTAGAATAATAACCTGTGAAAGAACCAAACACCGGCCTAGCTTCCTCCTCCTTATCCATGCATGAAAAGAAGAGACTCACCCTATTGAGCCAAGCTAGGTTCCATGCACATGCTCTTCTAAATTCTTTCCCATAATATTTTTCTTTTCTTTTTGGCTCTTTTTCTCCATACCCATGCACCAAATTTCAATTCCAGCCTTATCATTATCAGAATATTGAAGAGATTCAATTGTCAGCTGGTGTCATATTAGAGTTTTGGTGTAGAGATGGTTGGTGGGAAATGGACTTTGTGGGCCAAAAACTCTTAGCATTCCCAATGCATGCTAGTGTGAACAAAGTATGTAGGTGGTGGTGTGCTTCCAAATTCCAACAGGCGATGTGAGCCCCCCTAGGTGCAACTAGCTGCTACTATTAGTCCATGATCACCTACTCCACGTGGCCACACACACTGCGCGTATCCAGGTCAGCGTTTGCCACGTGGACGTTGAAATACATAGATATATACTTTATATTCAAGAGGCTCATTAAACCAACACCAAATCTTCTACAGCAACATATATATACCTACTCGAAATTTGATTTCCTAGAGTGAATATCACCCCTTGTGTAGACCTGGCATGGTCAATTTGATTGTTGTTTCGGTAACAACTAATGAAGTGAAATCTTGAGGCGTGGCATGAGAAAACAGAAAGTGAAATACTTTCGATGTCGAAAATATAGAATCTGCAGCAAAGTTGGATGGACCCTACTTAGGAGAATTCCTATTGCCTATAATCCTCATTGTTATTCAATTTTGAATCATCTAAATAACCCTAAAATTAATTGATGAGTAAGTCATAATCTTGAATGAGACCAAAAAAAACCTCTATAAACCACCAACAACTATCCACGTGTGTGTTTGAGTGTAGTAACTCAAATTTTGGAAACTACCATCCCCCAGAGGATGGCAACCCACATCAACCAATCCCCAAAGTAAAAGCATGAATTCTTACTACCATTTTTTTTTTTTTGGATAAGTAATTTCTTACTACCATACCACTGGCTTTACCAGCAAGAATTCAAAAACAATTGGGAAGGGCTTTTTAGGAGAGAAATTCATGGTGAAGCGGTTAATTGGCTTTGTCAATAGCACAACAATACATTTAGGGAGTTTTTATTTCTCTAGTTTTCTTTGGATACATTATTAGAACGTGTCATTTGGAAGAGCCTATTACAGTGAAAGTCTGACCAACAACATGACCAGTTTCACTCTTTTATTTTTGGGCTTTCATTGGTGTTTATGAGCAAATCATTATGTAACAACTTGACATATAGTTGAATTGATTAATATTATTTGAAAACTTGAAAACCAGATTATAAATTATATACATGTGTGTGTGTGTGTGTGTGTGTGAGAATCTCGTATTTGTGTAATTTTTTCAAACCTGTGGAACATGCAGCCACTTGATTTGGAGCCCAACAACCAAACTCTATTGGGACTTGAAGTTTGAGAAAAATTTGTCAGTTTAGATCCCAAGCACCAAATTCCATGCAATTTGTATTTTAAACAGATTTCACACCTATAGATGTCTAAGGGACTTGGCCTGGATTTCATTTCCCATGCAATACAGGATGTTTTAATTGTCAGCAAACCGGCCTGGATATCAGATTATAAATAATACTTAATTATCTGTTAAGCATTAATTCTTAATTTTCCTTGTTTTTATTTTATTTTATTTCATTTTCATTACTTTTGCATCATGGGTTGGATGGTCAAATTATTCAACTCATAAATTGATTATTATTTTTTTGTTCCAAAGTATTTTTGGGGTCCGAATTAAGATGAGATTCTAGGTGATATTTGTACAAGGTTCCAAATAGTCCAGGAGCCTTCAAAGTGCTTCCATTGCATGCCCTGGTGATGCCTACGTTCAAAACCAACTTTATCTGTCAACTCTCTCTTTCTAACCTATAACTTCTGTTGACAATTCTTGTTATGACATAATTCAAAACCCATCTCCACCTGCTAACTCTCTCTCTGACCCGTAACTTCTGCTGACAATTCTTGTAATGGCATTATTCAATATAAGTACCCCCCCCCCCCCCCCCCCCCCCCAAAAAAAAAAGAAGAAGGTACTTGGAATGAGCGCGCTCTCAGTTTCCACGGAAAGAGATTGATATTCAACCTTATTGATCACATTTACCACAATGCATTCCTCACCAGTTTACAAGTCCTACACGTAATTGAGATATAACATCTCAACTCGAAATGCAATTTTATTTGGCTAGCTGAATGCATTTATGGAAGTAAAGAGTACAGGTTATGTAGTCAATTTGATTTAATAATAGACCTACATTTTGGCATGCACCTGCATGATCCACATGCAACTTTTGTGAATGCTATGAGTTCCCTTTTCAATTGTACCATTCTGGCACAAGTACACGTCAGACACCTATGCCTGACTAATTAGTGAGGAGAGCTACACATCAGACTGTGGGCTTTCATTCAATGTGTTACAACTGGCCTAGCTGCGCTGCCTTTTAACCTTATGCTATATTGCAAAAAAAATTTATGTAAGAAAAAAAAAATGCAAAACATGTTACCGAATTTGAAGAAGTGCATTGCCATGAAATCTGTTGGGATCCAACTGTGGCTCAGCTCCTTGCAAGCCAATTCCTCATGAAGACTCTAGTTGCACAGATCTATTCCCATGGATCATTGAGGAAAACACGTACTGACAAAAATTATTTTAAACAGATCTATGGATGCATCCTTCCAATCACTGCTTAACTTTGTTTCTCTTTTAGGAAAATAAAATAAAATTGTGTAAGCTTAGGACTTTAAACCAGGCAGCACCCACTGAGTAGTCATGCCAACCCATTTGATAATTAGTTCTCATAGCTGTGATGTCAATTCTAGCATTAGAGCAACACAACTCAATTCTAAACACCCCCTCCCTCCTTTTATATATATATATAATATTAAAAAGGGAAAAAAAAAAAAAAGAAATATGCCAAGCAAAACCACTCACCAGTTGCCCTCCTAGACATGACAAACTTGATGTTCATTATCATTGGGCAGACTTAGACAATGATTGTTATGTTGTTAAACTATGAAACATTAGGTAGTATACTTTGTGAACTTTTTGAACTTCTCACATTGCTATGATCCAAATAATTTGCAGGGCCATTCAGTTATCAAGAGAAACTGATGTACACTGGTCAGTGAGTAAGAAGGACAAGTGCATATGCAAACTGTCTGAACCAAATTTATTAGATTGTACAGAACATCAAAGACCATAATTGCAATGGTTTATCCCAATAAAATAAAATTTAAAGGATAATACCTCAGGCTATTTGCCAAGGCTATAGATTCATGAATACATCAATGCCATGTGCCTATGGCATAGAACCTTTAAAAAGCCTTACAGACCTGTTAATGCCACAAACTCCTCAACCTAAAGCCCCTAAACACCCAGAGTCCCTTAGTTTGGCAATGAGGGGGCATCTCCACATATCTAGTTTTGCCAGTTCAAGTTTACTTCATTTTAATGTATATTAATTCTGGGTTATCAGACTGATTTTAAATGTGTTGAAGAAGATTGAAAGGGTTGGGAGAATGGCAGGGGTGGAAGTGTGTCTGCACACGGTGGCTTCGTTGGATTTGTGTACTAGCCCATAGTTTTTGTCGATCATATGGAATACATAGTTTGCGTACATAGTTTGGTGGTCATGAATTTACAATATTAGGCTATTGGGCCATGGTGAAGGTGAAACTGGAAGAGAGACTAAAGAATATACCTTCTTTATAAAGGGTAATGAAAAAATGACATTGATGATGATAATGCTATAGTATAATTTCAGTGGGTTAATGAATTGATATATGGTTTTGTAACATTAATGTAATAAAGAAAGCGCCCCCAAGCTTATCATTTGAAAACAACCCCTGAAAAGCACCAATTTCCAATCCCAATCACATGCTACTCTCATGGCCAACACCCCTATTTAAACCCCTCCATCCCTCTCTTCCCCCTCCACACATCACTTCAAAGTTCAAACAAACTAACTTTTTATTCTCGTTCTCTTTGTCCCATCCATCTTTGAAAACAAATCAAACTAGTTTCTTCAATTGGAAAAACACTCACTTGTTATTCTTTCTTCTTCTATCTGAGCTTCCATTACTTCTTTGGCTACCACTACTGTTTTTCAGAAACTGCCTGCGTTTCTTTTATTAGCCCAAAGGATATATCCTTCTAGCTTAATGCAATATTACACTAGTCTTCATATACCAAGGATGGTTCAAACTTTTGATCATGATGAAGGCTTTTTGGCCTGCCGGTGCATATGGGTGAACGGACCCGTCATCGTCGGGGCCGGCCCTTCAGGTCTAGCTGTCAGCGCAGGCCTTAAAAAACAGGGTGTGCCATCCATAATCCTCGAACGAGCCAATTGCATTGCTTCTCTATGGCAAAACCACACCTACGATCGCCTCAAGCTTCACCTCCCCAAACAATTCTGCCAACTACCCAATTTCTCCTTTCCACAAAACTTCCCAGAGTACCCCACAAAAGACCAGTTCATTCACTATCTTGAGTCCTATGCAAGACATTTCGACATAAACCCACAATTCAATGAGTCAGTGCAGTCTGCCAAGTACGATGAAACATGTGGTCTATGGCGGGTAAGAACTGTTTCAACAAGCGGTTCAACCCGCGGTGATGAAGTTGAGTACATTTGCCGGTGGCTTGTGGTGGCCACTGGAGAGAATGCAGAGAAGGTGGTGCCAGAGTTTGAAGGGTTACAAGAGTTTGGTGGACATGTGATGCATGCCTGTGACTATAAATCCGGAGAGAATTATCGAGGAAAGCATGTGTTAGTAGTTGGGTGTGGAAATTCAGGCATGGAAGTCTCTCTTGATCTTTGCAACCACAATTCAATGCCATCAATGGTGGTCCGAAGCTCGGTGAGTCTTGATATTGATCCAAAATAAAATCCCATGGTGAAAAGGCTGCACATCTGATTATAAAAAGTTAGTTTCTTGCAGCATATAGCATTTCGCCAATTCAAATGGGATTTCACTTTTAGTCAAAATATATGGGTCAAATAGCATTTTCCTTGCTACTATTGCACCACATTTTACTCTTATGATTTTGAATTATGACTGGGTTTTTGTCCTTTTCAATCAACAGGTTCATGTCTTACCAAGGGAAGTTCTGGGTAAATCCACGTTTGAATTAGCAGTTTTGATGATGAAATGGCTGCCACTTTGGGTTGTTGACAAGACACTATTGGTTCTTGCACGGTTGATTCTTGGAAATATTGAGAAGTATGGTCTGAAAAGGCCACCAATGGGTCCTTTACAACTAAAGAACACTCAAGGAAAGACCCCTGTTTTGGACATTGGTACATTACAGAAAATTAGATCTGGTGAGATCAAGGTGGTCCCTGGAATCAAGAGATTTTCTCGCGGTAGAGTCGAACTTCTTAATGGAGAAAATCTTCAGATTGATTCTGTTATTCTGGCAACTGGGTATTGCAGCAATGTTCCTTCATGGCTAAAGGTGAGAAAATTTCCATAGTATTATTTCACTCTTTTTAAAATTTGTATAATTCTGTTCTATTGAATTATTTTGACAGTTATGGAAGTTGGGTTTCCCTCAGACTCTCTCTCTCTCTCTCTCTCTCGTGTGTGTGTGTGTGTGTCAGTGTGTTTTTTTTTGGGGGGGGGGGGGGGGGGGGGGGGGGGGGGGGGGGGGTGCTAGGCCTCTCTTCCTCTATAAATTTTGTAATTTGATCTCCATTTTCTTAGGGCCTGTATGGATATTGTTGGTATTGAAACTGCGATCAGTTGTTGGCATTGTTTGCTGGTTTTACTTTTGACATATATCTTTTTCATTTATGAGTTTGGAAGTTTCTTCTGTTATCCACTTGGATTTTGTACGGTGGGAATTGGTTTTCCAAGACATACTGATTAAGTGGATCAATGAGTTTATTGGTCATCTCTCTCTCTCTCTCTCTCTCTCTCTCTCTCTCCATTTTTGTCCTTTCCTGATTTGGACATTCATGATACAGAAATAGTGAGATCATGTGAGGTGGCTGGATTCTGTTTGGTGGCTTGATTTTTACCGTGTTTTATTTTACCATGTTTCTTTTTAGGGAGAATAAGTTTGACATCTCTTGTCATATATTTCCATAATTGAAATGGTTTTTGAGAAGCTAAAGTCGGAAAGCTTTTTGTGTTATACAGGAGACTGAATTCTTTTCCAAAGATGGGTTTCCAAAATCTCCATTCCCCAATGGGTGGAAAGGCAAAGCTGGGCTTTATGCAGTTGGGTTCACAAAGAGAGGTCTCTCTGGTGCATCTTTAGATGCCATTAGAGTAGCACAAGACATTGGCCAAATCTGGAAAGAAGAAACAAAGCACAAAAAGCAATCGGCCGCGGCGTGCCATCGGAGATGCATTTCACATTTTTTTTAATGTCATAGAATCAATATTTTGTGTAGAAAATAATGTAAAAACACTAGGAAAAAAAAATATGAATATATAACACAGAAAGCAGCCCTCTCCAAGAAAGACCCAAGTTCTAAAAAATAATTGGCAATTTTTTGTATAGAGGATGATGAGGCTTTTTGTTTTCTTTTACTGAGTTTGAAGGAATTTTTGTAAAACAATTCACTAATCCAACTCAAATAAAAAGGATTCTCTCTCTCCCTCCCTCTTTCTCTCTCTCAATTTGGTCCACCTAGTCATTAATACAGCTGATGGGATATCTCTCCAGTATCTGGTCCACCTAGGGTCCATTAAATATGGTGGGCCATAGATCCATTATACCCTTACCCTCATACCACAAGTCTCTTCAATTGATCCTAACCGTTGACTAGTTCTACATAAAATATTGGTTATAACTCTATGTTTCCCTGCACATGGCTAGAGCCCAGAAAGGGAGAACAAGTAGATACTCCGTAAATCTTATCCTTTGGCCACTGCAGATGCATCACCTCCTATAGCTATAGGCATTGAAACCTTAAATTTCAAAGTAAAATTTGAATGGATGAACCATTTCTATTTCTATTTCTATTTCTATTTTAAAAGCTACTGACAGAATTCCAAAATTTCTCTATTTGAAAGTCAAAATATGTGACATTTAATTTCAGAAAACAAACAAATCCAACTCTCCAATCTCCAAAACCTACTATTATATTTCAAACTCTAGCTATTGAGAGTCTAAGCTCTGGTGGGTTAAAGAGAGTCATGATGAAAGTGTAAATGGTATATCCTCAAAAGTTCCTGTGAAATATGCAAGAAACAATTTGTGGGAAGATTCAGGAAGAAAGACCCAAATGATCTTTCACACTGGAAAGTGCTACTTTCATGCATTTGAAATCTAGAGAAACGCGAGTAATCTTGCAACCTGATAGCATCTCTCTTCCTTCTTGTAAGAGGGGTTAGGTCTTGGGCTTGAGTATCGAGTCGAGAAGGTACACCACACCCCCCCCCCCCCCCCCCCCAAAAAAAAAAAAAAAAAAAAAAACGAAAGAAGGGGGAAACCACTGAGGTTACTAATTGACTCTGGCATTCTCATGTAGCCAAATGCAGCCAAAAGGAGAATCACTCACCACTTTCGTCATGTCATTTATTTGCTTTTTCCTTTGATCAGTTCTCATTTAACATATGAATAAAAAAATAATACTACCTTTTTTTAACAAAAAGAATTGTAGAGGTGAAGACACCCCATATGAGTCCCCATGCTGTTTTGATTCAAACATACGGAAAAAAAAGCTTTTATGTCAAATGGCCCATCTAGAATTTCTTCACCACCACACACTATGAACTTTCAAAGAATGAGTCAATCCCAATTCTCGATGAGAATACCATATGCGGCCACTCTTTCTTCAACTTGTTTGGAGCAAAGATCAAAGTGTTTGAATTTTGCACTACTTCTAGCTTGCGACATGAGAACCACAACTGTACTTCTGTCTTTTTCCATTGGAATTTATAAGGTTTTTGTATTACCGATGCAACCTTTTTACTTAGACATCACTGTTACCAAGGTATGAAGACACATGGGGTGGCCACCACCAATAACCCCTCCTTAGTTCCTCATCAAATGCCCATTCCTTCTTGTTTTGATTGATGCCTTGTCCCGCATTTAATCCATTACTGCTTACTGGGGTTGAATTGTACCCTAACACAGTTTTTCGGACCCTGCAAAGAGACATGCCAATTAGGGGGAAGATATATTGAGTTTGCAAATACATAGACATCACTGTTACCAAGAAATAAAACACATGGGGGTGGCCACCACCTATATCTCCCTTCAATTCTTCATTAAAGGCCCATTCCTTTTTGTTGCTATAGATTTCTTGCATTCAATTAATCAAAGATTACTAGGGTTGGGCTGTACCCTTATATCCTAGTTTTGCAGGACCCGCAGAACGATCTACTGGTTAAAATTCTTACACCCATGACTGTTAGATGCGCATGCGCGCACACATACATGCATATAATGTCCAAATTCGGCCAAATCTACATGAGCCTAGCTTGAGATTCAAGTTGAACTCAGGTGACCACCCAAGCTCAATCCAAGTTCAATCGGTGCCCAACTCAATTCAATCAGTTGGTTGCACCTTTAGATGGAATCACATCAATCCTACCCAACCTAATCAACAACAAAAGAAACCTACAGAACCAGACCTGTTTCCACATGGTTAGGATTGGCACATACCAACCCAACTGTAACTTTTTATCATTATTAATTTTGCCAACAGAGGATATCCAAACATTCAGCCTAACTAATCCCTGAAACTTGAGCCAAAAAAATCTCGAGTTTCATGGAGATTCAAATTTCCAACCATTTTGGTGGTTTGGTTTCGTATGGGCCACTTCGGTTTACATCAGTTTATTTCAACACGTTTTGGCCTCTTATTTGATTATTTTACATCTCTGAGATTTTGGCACTTGGGATTCTGTTATTTTCTCTCTTAACAAAGATACTTAAAACATTTTTGTAATTTTTATTTCGGCATCCATATATATATATATATATATATATATATATATATATATATATATATAATTTTTGTAATTTTTATTTCGGCATCCAATATATATATATATATATATATATATATATATATATATATATATATATGTTTGTTAGTATAGTTCCATAGTTATTAATCTGAAAAGAACCACCACATTAATTCAGCAGTGGTGCCTTACCTTCTAGTGGACATTCCAAAGCAAAACCAATACACATGGTATGGACCCATTGACTAGAGTTGATTTGCTATGTTGATCTAAGTGTCAACTCATTACAAAAATACAAAGCATTCATCTATTCACCTAGTAAGTGAACCGCAATATTATCAAACTCAGAATATGTGCAAAGAAAACTAATTATCACATCACAATGGACTAAGATAGTTTGCTTAGCTAGGTTTCCTCTGTTTACTCACTTAAGCACTATATGGAGTTATGGACCACTTCTAGCCAGCTCTTTTTCTTTAATCTTTTGGTCAGTCCAGTGAAATTCGTATTATTAATGTAGGAGATTCCACTCTACTCCTCTCTTCCACCTTTGCTAATCCATATGATTAATGTGGTACATTGTATACAAGAACAAGCTTGGACGACACTCCCAAAAGAGGAACAGCTTTAAGAGAAGAAAAGAGAAAAAAATTCAAGTTTCGAGATCATCACATATAGTTTCTTGAGAGGGCTAGAAACACTGAACTTTATTAAAGCAACAAAAATATATCACTATATGATCTAGATACAGCAGTCGCTCTATGGAATTAAATATATATATATATATATATATATATATATATATATACACACACTCAAAATTTCACATACATGGAACTGCATCACTACTCCCCACATTCTCACCATCGAATATAATCACTTGTTGGAAAGCATCTGACTGATTTCGCCATTCTTGTCGTACATGTCCACAATTTTCTTTGCGTATGAAGGCATGTGCCTATCAGCTCTGGATTCATCAAAATTTCAAATATTAAAGTAATCCAAAATGGCATCTCTGTGAAGGATCAGTGCTCGTCACAACATACCTTTCTTTCCCCCATGTGCGGTTTACATACAGATAATTCCGGATGGTATGGTAATCTAGTGAATAACGGGCAAACTCTAGACCCTTAGGACCAATCTAAATTATAAAAGCCAAGTCAGAAAGAAAGTTTGTTTTTAGTTGTCAACACAAAAGCATCATGACAGAGTTCTTACCAAGTTTAGCACAAATGCTATTAAATTTCCAATAAACTTTGAGGCAGGCTGAGAAGGACCCCTCCCTGAGTCAAGAGAAATTTTTAACATTAGTAAAACTACCCAGTGGTATAGAATACATAAGCATCATAGAAGATTATCATTTGCGTCATGTTCAACATCAGGACCATTGCTATATGGGCACCGAGAGACTAACATGGTGAAAAATTAGCTTGCTGCTGGGCATCGGCTTCTTCTAGTCGGGCCGGTTTGTCAGCCTCTTAGCAATGCATTGGGTTGTCATGTGGTGGCACCTTCCACCCATGACACCCCAACACCACAGGCATGGGGTGGTACAATCTAATTGTATCTATTATTTTAGCTTCTGTTGGATCTTGAAAAGTTTGAGGCAAAGGAAAAGGAAAGAAGAAGGCCTAAAAATAATTTAGAAAGGAATTTATTTCTAAGCAATTTTCAGCATCTCTTTTCCCTTGTTCTTTCCAAGACCCAAATGAAGCATTAGACAATGGAGATTTTTCTGGAAAATTGAAAACAATTTCTACAGATCAGATGATCCCAAGTGACCATATCATTTGATTTATTTGGCATTGAGCCCATAAACATACACTGCTAAAAATATGCCACATGTACAATTTTTTTTTTTTTAAAAATATTATTTTTATAATCATGCTGCATGTCCAGTTAAGGAGCTTAAAAACACATCCTTGGAATTTGAGGCCCAAGTTCAAGACATTCTCAAATAATAATAATAATAATACTCCCTCCATCCCAATTTATTTGATATCATTTTCCATTTTGAAATGTCCCAAAATGCTGTTATTTTCAAAAGTCAAAGCAAATAACTATCTTACTTTCCTAAAATACCCTTTCTTGTATTTAAAATTACAATCTCCATACCAACTATCACATCAAGTAACATCTATTGTGGGAGGTTAAAATTAATTGAGTGACATGGCGACGCATTAACTCCACCACTTTAATGTGTATTGGGTCAAAGTGGCTCAAACAAATTGGGATGGAGGGAGTAATAATAATAATAAAGAAGACGCCACTACATACCCAACTTAGCATCATCATCTGCCTTAACTGTCTCCATTACAAATGGGCGCCGGGCACCCTGAAATAATATATTTCTATGAGTTCAGATAATATATTTCACAAGTTCATGGCAAACTAAATAAGATAGAGCTGGAATTTTACACTACTAATTGTTGGAGTAATCTCCAAAAGGTTTTCTACTAGACTGAGCATTTCTCGTCCACGTTCATTTCTGCCATTTGAAGGTGGAGAAGAACAAAAAAAAAACAAAATTAAACAATTTTTAAGTGTGGTCACAGATGCATAAATAAAAAAGTAACCTCCTAGTACCAGCATGATAGACATAAAAGCAATAGGATTCATTGAAGAGATGAAAAAATATAAAAAAGAAAGAGTACAACATATGAACTCTAACAAACTGATGCAGTACAGCACTAGATTAGTGTTGTATGTGAATGTTATGCTGGGATAAAACTTGTGATTTTAGGTTCTGAAGAGTGGCAATAGGGTACAAGGCTTTGTGGATGAATTAGGGTTGGAGTAGGTTAAGGTTCAACGGTAGTAAGTGGCTGAAATTTCAAAAATAGGTTGTTGGAATTCTAGACAGCAACTATTTTAAGGTGTAGGATTTTAGGAAAAAGGCTTATAACAACTACATATCAATAAGGTTAGGGTTTTGGGAGTAGGGTTTTAGGTTGAAAAAACAATGAAGATAGGGGCTGATTGTGGCTCTATCAGAAAACACAGCACTGTAGAGTATTAAACAGAAGAGAAGTAAAAGTAGAAGAGAGAATCTAGGCAAACATGCCTTCAGTAACCAAACCAACATACTCGATATTTCATTAATTAACATAGAAACCAATAGGACTAAAAATTATTAAAATAGAAAGTTTCTAAACTCTTAATGGACTGATTTATAACTCAATAAGATGCTCCTAATTAGATTCAAATTAGAAATAGAAACTCTTAAAAATCCAACCAAAATATAAACTATATAACATTATAAAATAGAAAGAATGTAATATTACTAAAATACCCCTAACCATGACTAGGACACAACAAAACTAATAAATTAAGAAACTATTGACGCAAACAACTACGATGAACACTTTCCTTTGGACCAAAAAGTGCTTCTTCATTGTCATGGGGCCCAAGACCTTAAGCTTAGGCTTCAAACAAGGTCATATCTTCTTTAACCAATTAAGAGCTATGCCATCATAAGCTGTAAGCATAATTTGTAATCTTAACTATGATATTACCTGACAGTAACATACTGTGGATGTTGTGTCATGCTGATCCCAGCATATTTTGGCACACCCATGTATCCCACCACCAAATCCTGAATGATGAATAAGAAAGCATCTACAAAGTTCGGTTACATAATTTCATTTCATTAGCATTAAATCTAATTACTTTGTCATTTTGCACATCTTATTTCTCCGTGTGATTAAAGAACAACATTTTGTTGCACAATAATAAGCCAGTTCCAAGGTAATTTTAGCCTTCCTGGCTAAATGAATGTGTGCAACCATAATTCCAGAAACAGACAGGGAACTTTCACAATATCATGATAAGGTTACAGGGCATCTGATCCTCTGTGTGTGTGTGTCAGTGTGTGTGTGTGTGTGTGTGTGAGAGAGAGAGAGAGAGAGAGAGAGAGAGAGAGAAGAAGAAGAAGAAGCTTAAGGACAAAGAAATGCTGGAATAGATAGGGGAAGTAAAAATGAAAGTATTACAAAAAGCAAAATATCTATGTATCCACCAGGTTGGATTTTTCATAATAATACCAACAATATCAAACGTAAGGTTCCAAAAAAATTTTTGTTTATATATTTTATGCAAGAAAAAAACAAGTTTTTGCCATGCAAATTGGTAAAAAGGATTAGTGTTGATGATTCCAAGTAAAACTTGGCAAGGCATTGCTCAGTAGAGTTGGCAAGACAAAAAAATTTAGTAGACAATGGAAATTTTTTTTATATGTCTAGATGTGCTTCAACAATTTGATTATGTTTTCCAACATCATCCAAATCACCTGCAAAGCTCCCATCACATTAAGATTCATCATCAATGTTTGTTATTGAAGCGGTTAGATGTCAGAGATCTCCCTTATACAAATAGCTTATAATTATTTTCCCCCGAAATCTTATAGCTGACATTTGACTGCCCTTGAGAAAATTCAGGATCTTTGAAGAAAATTGAAAATGTAAATGGACTGTGAAAATGTGAAAAAATGGAGGAATACTATTGTACATCAATAACATGTGGGATCATATTTAGACCCTTGACTCTGTGTCAGTCATGGGTATCCCTCTCTCCCCCTCCAAATATATGTGTGCACGTATGTGTGTAAGGGTCTCGGGTTCGAGCCCTTGTGGATGCAACAAACTTTCTTGGGAGAGGTCCCCGCTTCAGCGCCCGACAGTACCTCGAAGGATTAGTCCTAGGCGAAGCCTGGGGACACCTTGGGAAACCAAAAAAAAAAAAAGTATGAACATATCGTCAATGAAGGTCTGAAGCTCTAAAATTTTGAGCACCAGAGCAAATGATTAATAATCCTTAATCTTATGGTGGACTTTATCAATGAAAAAATAATCAGTATGGCATCAAAATTAACCTGGACACCTAAAAGTAAAAAATGACCAACAATTTATCAGTATAAACTGGTAGGTGGTAAACACGCAAATCTGAGTAAATTTAACATAGGCCTCTTAAAACTAATAAGATGACATGCTTGACAAGACGAAGGAGATAAGACTCACCGCTAACGCATTCGTGTAGTCAAAACAGCTGTAGAACACAACAAACTATGAAATGTTAGCACAAGCTTCAATGGGATAATAAACTCAATGAATTTGCAAATGGAAGCCATACTTACAAAAATACTCGTTGTATTAATTTATGTTCACAAGGAAAAATATCGTAACACCCATAGTAGAATAAAAGGTAAAGGCAATGATACACCAGTATTGTGAAATGCACCTCTGCACTAGTATCTAGGTGTGCTAAGATGCCAACTGCCTAGGGTTTCTTCTTCTTCTTCTTCTTTTATTATTATTATTATTATTATTATTTTAAGACTAAATGGTTCATGCCAAGGAAGTATTTGATTGAGCACTCCCTTAGTGATTCGCATGGACATATAATCCACCTTTCAACCCAGCAATCACCAAACAATGTGAAGTTGTAACTTCGTGAAATCCTCGGAACATATAGACGTACCAAAGGTGCTTTTGCAACCTAAAGACTTAATATTTTCGACATATCCTTGAAAAGACAATATTATTTCCAGATTTTTTTATATCCTTAATATTTTCGATATGTATCGATATTTCGACCAAAATGATTCCAAAATGGAATGTACGCTTGATTTCGTATCAGGGCACGCCGATACAACGGTATATCGCCAACATAATTGATTTTTTAGTCGTTGGTTTGAACTCATAATAATTATGTAAAAAGGAGGCTTAATGGTATAGGAATAAAGAACAATTAAATACCTATAGCAAGATGGTGCAATAACATCAACCAATTCATTTGCCGGTAGACAGAAATAGGGAACCTGTTTTAGTCCCCCCACCCAAAAGAGAAGATAATAAATAAATAAATAGAAAAAATTAAAATTAAAATGGATGAAGCAGCATGCTTGCAATACTTAAAGCCAAATGAAAACTATGGGGACGATGTTACCTCTTCAATATGGCCATCCAAATGCTTCAAGTGGACCTATCAAAGTATAGTAAAGTACCAACCATTAGATACCATACAAGAGAAGTTTAAAGAAATATCAACTTTCTGACGTTATAAATGAATGTGATCAATAATAGCTCACTACAATTTAAACTTGTGCTTAGCAAAAACATGGGATTTAACTTGCAAACTATTAGCAGTTAGGATATAGTAATTTTTTGATAAACTTGTAAACTATAAATTTTTATCACTTAATATTAAGGTATCTAGCTTGAGATTTAAGCCACATTGCATGCTAATCAAATGTTGCCAACATCTACCTTCACGAAGGATAACAACTTGTGCTCAATATTGTCTTCTGTTCTTTAGAAGGCAAGATTGACAGCCAGATCTCCATACAATCTGACATGAATCGAGTTCACTAACATCCATAAGAAGAATAAGAATAAAGAAATCCCATTCCATGGTTATAGATCCCATGGACATCCCATTAATGATTGCAAGATTGCAATACAACAATGAGCACCACAAACCTATTATCTTAGCTAATCTTATTATTCTTAGACTCTTAGTAATAGCGTTAGTAACTACGTTAATGGATTTATTCACAGTTTAGTTTTAAAAATGTCTATTTCATATTCTCATGTAAAAATTGGAATCAGAATTAAGACACTTCCAATCAGGGAGAATTAGTGCTTATATAAGTTGGCATCTTGATATAAAGTCTTCTTATGCTCCAAGTCAAATTAGATGCAATTCAGGTTCAGAGGTTTCTGGATTATTTGTTTTCATTGAAAAGAAATCCCAAATCAAATCTAAACTTTGACTTAGGAGTCAAAGTTGAATCCAACTTGGCATCTTTTTTCCTTTATAAATATACGTTATGACTTAAAACTAGATTGAATCTTCATGAATTAAAGATTCAAAGCTGAAACATTTTTATTACACTATATCCAAAATGTATTGAAGGTTAGGACCATATCCAGCTAAC
The DNA here is from genome assembly GCA_039720395.1 of Liquidambar formosana. Taxonomy (NCBI): domain Eukaryota; kingdom Viridiplantae; phylum Streptophyta; class Magnoliopsida; order Saxifragales; family Altingiaceae; genus Liquidambar; species Liquidambar formosana. The sequence continues at coordinate 16,131,762 of CM077822.1, forward strand.
ACCTCCCAGGATCCTGCTTTCGCGGTACCAACACTGCCTAATGGCCTTTTTTATATTCAAAGCCGAATATAGAGGAACATTTTTCATCCTCTACAAATTGGGAGTCAAAGCTGAAACTTATGTACAACAAAAACCGTTTCCAGCTTGATTGAATATACATTACTGGTTCCTAGTCCTCTAATGCTATGACTTCTCTAAACCTTTCAAGATTAGTGATACAATCCTTGTTGGAGAATAGAGATGAGATTCCTCTACCTATCCCATTCCTACCATGGATATTTTTTCTTTCGCTCTTTTTTTCCCAAGATTACATTGCTGTCCAGAATTCCAAAATCCTTTTAGCTTAGACACCCAATTCCACTCCAACTTCCTTTTTTTCCTTTTTGGTAAGCAAGTCTATTCAAACCTTGCCCATCTACAATTCCTAGTATTAATCTAACTCTCCATAACCCTACGAACATAAGCTGTCCAAAACCTTAGCAATCTATTTTTATTGTAGGCAGCTTCAGTTATAAGGGCTCTCATATGTCACAATATTGTCATCCAAGTAAAACTTTCCATATGATGATATACCTCTGGAATTTAAATGAAATAAAATAATATTGCAACAGATGAAATAAACACATCAGCTAAGAGCCTGAGAGAACAGAAGTAAAGAAGGTGAGATGATTTTCATGCTCCTCATTAGGTTAATGCCAAAAAGGCACTACAAAATCCTGGCCCAAAGTGTCCCATATTGTGGATGGACCATTACTGAATATATCTGGCAGGCACAACAGAAGGAATCAATATAGGGAGTTAGCAGGAGGCGTAACACTGGATTTATGCCTTGGAATCTTTTATTGGAGTCTTAGCTCTATGCGTATTACGTAATGAGTAATGGTAAACACACGAGGTAAACACACAGACCCTTTGTCAGTGCATGCCCTCATGAATGAACAAAAGTAAAATTTTTGAATTTCTGTGTAGACTAATACTTCATTTATTATGTTTCATACTTACAATTTCTTCAAATATTTATTCCATTCACAGAGATTTTTAAGAAGAGGAGACGCAAAGCACTATAACATTTTCCATTGACAGGTGAACTATTTGTTGAAGCCTAACTCTGGAATTCCTTTTGAACTGATGACTATGCATCACTCATTTCCCAATATGTGACATATGTCATATGTTGAACAAGAGATAAATCCTGTTCAAGGAGCTCTCATTCAAAAAAATAAATAAATAAATTATTTCAGGGAAAACAATGGTAGGGAATTCTCCACACTCTTGAATTTATCATTTTAGATCATATAGAAAAATGTATTTGTAATTTAATCTATCATTAATTTTTTGAAACTACACCCAATTTTTCTTTTCTTCATTTTCGATATTTTTAATATGTCATGACACTCCCTCTTTTCTTCCTTGCTCTTCTTCTTTTACAACATTTTCCCTTTTGTCCTTATTCCATGTGAATAACTCAACTCAGGTTTCTAAAAAAGGGATGTGTTTGAAAAATGTATGTGATACATGATAGAATATGATTATATGTATGCAATATTTATGCAAATATATACTTATTGTTATATTGGGTTTTGGGACAAAGTGTATTTTTGGGCTCATTCTTCTAAGGAGTTTAGGTATATTCCTTTGTTTTAAGATCGGATTAGAAGGCTGTATGTCATTAGTTTTTCTTGCTTTTGCTTCTTGTTGTTCTTCTAGGTGGACTTCTTGTACTCCTTTGTACCATTCTTTTCATTAATAATACTTGTTCTTTGTTGCTGATCAAAAAATATATATATCTATATATATATATATATATATATATATATATATATATACTTATTGATACCATATTCTAGATTTTTTAGACTTTTCCTTGTTGGCATCTGTGCTTCTTAGCATAACATCAATATGGATAATTTACGAACTCATTTGCTATGAATTAGCATGCATGCATGTTGGAATCATTCCCATCACTATAATCATGGGCAGAGCCAAGGGGGGGCCTTTTGGGGCACGTGCCCCCACTGGCTCAACCAAGTTTTTTTTTTTTTTTTTTGAGAGAGGTATTACCATTTGATGACTATTTCTCAACATAATGCCAAAAAGAAGAAGACTGTAGTCATTTTAAAGTATATTTACAGTCAATTTGTAATAAGTTGACAAACAAATCCTTTTTTTGGTATTAAATTGTAAAATGATTACTAAAATATAATTTTTTCAAAAAAAATGCTTTTTAGGGCTTTTAGTTCCCAATTACCACTTCACAAAATCATAACACAGTGCCCCCATTGGAGATAAATCCTGACTCCGCCCCTGGCTATAATTAGATAATATTTCAGCTAAATAAAAGTGCAAAAGAACTCGTAGTAATGCTGATGTTCTTGTCACTAGATGAAGGAATAATTTCTTCACTTTCAGAACACCAAATAAAAAAAGAACAATATTAAATAATGTATTTTTATTATACATACATACATATATATATATACACACATCAAAAACCATAATAAATTCTTCATCATCTTGTCTTCCTTGTCTCAACTATATTGGATTAGAGAAATATCTATTTCACCATTACATTCTATCCGTAGCCTCTATCTCTGCTAGTCCGTTAACATGCATGCCACTAAAAGCCTTGCACAATATTAACTCCCATCCATTTCTAATTTTTTCTAATCCGTAGAACCTTGCCACCATTCTTCAATGGGGCAGTGAAAACCTTTGTTATCTATGAATAAATTAAAATGAACACAGTTAAGAAGTCAGTTTATGCCTATTTCAACAAAAGCTGACCCAACTTTACCATTTTTTTTTTTGGGGGGGGGGGGGGGGGGGGCAAAAAATATTCCAACGATACCCAAAAAATTATCAAGGGTAATACAAATTACAATTTTAGCAACAAATTTTTCATTTTTGTTTTAGAATATGATTTTGCTTTCTTGAGCCTAGAAAAGGGCAGCACAGCATCGTCATCATATTCAGTAATTACAATAGAAAGTAGAAGCCAAACTATAACTTTTATCCTAGTGAGCTAAAAGCACAACTCTGTAAAACTCACAGAGCATCAATTGCACCTATACAGCTACACTAGCCCTGTAATTTTCCCAAGTTTATTACACATTCAACATCACAGAAGGTTGGACACAAGGGCATAATCATAATTACACAGCATTACGGACTATTTGAGGTCAGTGAGTCAAACACTGATATCAATGCCCCACCTAAACCTGGTTTTTGCATTGCATTTCTTGTCCAAAAATTAAAGTCTGGACATGGCATGTAAACATAATGCCCCTTCCTTTGTCCAGCCCAAACCTGACTCCTAACCAATTCTGTGCCACCTCTACATATACATTTGACACCCCATATACACTCCCCCATTCAGTACTGACCTCTCCTAGATTGTAACATGCAACTAGAAGGTGCTAGGCACAATGAGATCTAGTATCACTAAGTTTTTTCATTTTTCCCCTCATAAAAGTCTAATATTAAAAAAATAATCAAACAAAGAGAAAAAATACAAGGAGGAGAGAACTACACCCTTCCTCGTCGTAAACAATACATTTACCATTAATAAAATTGCCGTTACTTGATTAAAAATGTTTTATGAAGAGGATATACAGAAACACAGAATTATATCCCTTGCATCATGATTCAGCGAATGAATTTACAATGTTGAACATAGGCAGGAAGGTTTATTCAGTCCAAACCTTGTAATCTTGCATAAACTCATAATGAAGAACTGTCTCCGGTTCACTGCTTGCGGCCTTTAGAAACTTATCTAGCCCTTCTCGAGTTCCATTATCCACTATAGGAAAAGAATGCTAAAACTCAGCCAAAGTATGTGTCAGGTATTTCCAGTAAATGTTGTCTGAAATAAGTCATTATCCATCTATGGGGCCTTGTGCTTACCCACATAAAATCATAGACAGTACATGAGCCAAACATGATTAAACACCCAAATCTTCAAGTAAATCGGCAAGGCTATATTTTGATGAAATAAACTTCTCCACTATTAAAATATTTATGGTCTGATATTCCAGAGTTTGTTTTATTTATTTATTTATAAATTTAATAAAATACATGTTCACATATTAAATTTCTATTGACTGAGCCATATCCAACATGATCTCAGGTCAATCCCAAATTGCCAATATTCATGTCTTCTGAGCCTTGTCTAGTGGATTATAGTACTTCTACATAATGATCAAAATACTATAAAATTGACCTATGTAAAAAAAAAAAACAAAAACAAAATTGGACTGAAGAAAAAGCTTTAGTTACCACAATTAGTGCCTAATACATAAAGCTTCTCCAAATCAAATGTTGCTCCACAGATCTTAATGCTGCAGTTCAAGAAATCACTCTGCATTAAATAGTACAAGTCACAACAAAGACACAAATTGAAAAGATAAAATGGCATATCATAATATTAGCCATACCTTGCACTTGGCAACCCACACCACAAAAAAGAAGACGCTTTACACCTGCTGCCTGTTGTATAGAAAAATGAAAATTCATCTCACTAAATATTTGAAGTCAGATCAAGATTCCAAAATACAAATTCATATGTTAAAAAAGTTTCAACAAATAAGAGACAACTAGCTAATGATCTAAAGAAATAAAAATTTAAACAAGAAAAAAAAATAATAATAAGTATATATGTAAGATATGGTGAACAATAGGAGTAATCATGTCTCATGATTTTAAATGTGTACTTAATTAATTATCCTATATATCAAGCAGCTGCTTTTATTCTTTCTAATAGGTTATACTTTTCCTTTTGTTCCTTCCACCCACTGTATTACCCAAAGCTGATCAAACGAAATCAGTTATTTCCATAGTTCATATTCTAGGGCAATGTTCACATGGTATCAGCACCTTAGCATTAAATGAAATTATTCAAGCTCAGCTCAGAATCAAACCCAAAAAAATCCAAGTTTTTCACATTTCTGAATAATGTACATTTCCCTTACTTCTATAAAAGGCAGGTGCAAAATTATACATTTGACATTTCGTAACTTATCTGCTGTCTAAAAGGTAACTGAAAATTGGCATGAACAATTTTCATAGTAGACAAAGATATTTCATTAGAAGGAGAAAGAGAGAGAAAGTACAGCAAAATAGATCTCCTAAAGAAACAAAATAAACAACCACAAAAAGGGAGAAAAAAAAGGAAGAAAGGAAAAG